>JAVSCE010019498.1:0-26555 GCA_032199065.1 Smutsia gigantea
AAACCTCCTCCCAAAACCATATATATTTTGAAAATACACCAAATACAACTATTCCTAAAAGAGTGACCAGAAGATACAATACAGGAGCCAAGCTACATCTGTGAGAGCCCAACATCTCACGGAAAAGGGTAGGATACAAAGCCGTGACCTGGTGGGATGTAAGCACTCTTCCCACCCCAGCTTACCAGTGGGAGGAAGGGAAAGAGAGTGGGGAGGGTGTGGAAGCACAGGACTACTAAATAACCAGCCCTGGTGGTCTGCCCCGGGAGCACAGACACACATTGCATAGTGCACTGGATATTGGAGGAGCGGAAAAGCAAGGTCCAAGATTGAGACTGTGAACAGATTCCCACAGCCGGCTCCCCTGGGACAAATGAAAAGCGGGTGCTTTAAAAGTCTTAAACGGACAAGGGTTTAACAGGTGGACAAAATCGTCCTGGCACACTCAGCCCAGCAGGCTGGGAACTAAGTAAATTCAGGCGCCCTAACCCCTGGGTGGCAATGCAGCTATGAACCCCCTCACAGCGATTAGCAGCCTGCCTTTTCTTCCTCCCTGCTGGCACTGCAAGCAAACTGGCTAACCCACCATTGCTGCGGAACACCCGGGAGCAGCCTCACCTACAGCAACCACACAGCTTAGCATGGAGGCTTCTTGCTGCACGTGGCTAACCGGCCCAGACCCAGAGGCTGCTCCCTGCATGCAGTAGTTGACTGGCACAGACAGTGGAGACAGGCGCAGAGTCCAGAAGGCATGAAGGGTCTCTGTTCTCACGGCAGAACACGCGCCACTCGCCTGCAACCCCTGCCACGGCCCTAAACCATCCCAAGGGCCACCCCACCCACAACAGCTCAGGAGATTAACCCAAAGGCTGCTCCCTGCATGTGGTTGAGCGACACAGACAGCAGACACTCATGAAGAGTCCAGGGGGCATGAAGGGGCTTTGTTCTTGTGGCAGAACACATGCCGCTCACCTCTGACCCCAGCCAGTACCCTAGACGATCCCGAGGGCAGCTCCGCCCATGCCATCTCAGGGCATTAACCCAGAGGCTGCTCCCTATGTGCCATTAACTGGCACAGACAGCAGAAACAGGTAAGGCGACTGGTAAGCAGGAAGGGACTTTGTTCTCCCAGCTGACACATGTGTCACTCGTGGCGAACATTCCCATCACCATGAAAAGGCAAAAGAACCTTCTTCAGTCCAAACTCCCTCAAACAGAAGAGAGAGGGCTTGGTGAGACTGAAATCACCAATCTTCCTGAAAAAGAATTCAAAAAATAAAAGGCATAACCATGCTGATGGAGCTAAGGTATGAATTGAGGAGGGAGGTAACAGAAATGAAACAAGCAATGGAAGGATTTAAGAGCAGACTAGATGACGTGGAAGAGACTGTTAATAGAATAGAAATCAGAAAACAGGAACACAGAGAAGCTGAGGCAGAGAGAGATAAAAGGATCTCTAGGAATGAAAGAATATTAAGAGTACTGTGTGACCAATCCAAATGGAACAATATTCGCATGATAGTGATACCAGAAGAAGAAGAGAGAAAAAAAGGGATAGAAAATGTCTTTGAAGAAATAATTGCTGGGAAAGGAAATAGTCTCTCAGACAATGGAAGTCCACAGATCTCCAAACACAAGGGACCCAAGGAGGACAACACCAAGACATATAATAATTAAAATGGCAAAGATCAAAGACAAGGACAGAGTATTAAAAGCAGCCAGAGAGAGAAAAAAGATCACCTACAAAGGAAAACCCATTAGGCTATCATCAGACTTCTTGGCAGAAACCTTACAGGCCAGAGGAGAATGGCATGATATATTCAACACAATGAAACAGAAGGGCCTCGAACCAAGAATACTGTATCCAGCACGATTATCATTTAAATATGAAGGAGGGATTAAACAATTTTCAGATAAGCAAAAGTTGAGGGAATCTACTTCCCACAAACCATCTCTACAATATATTTTAAAGGGACTGCTCTAGATAGAAGTATGCCTGAGGCTAAATAGCTGTCACAAGAGAAAATGAAACCACAGCAAAGAAAGTAGACCAACCAAATACTAACTAAAGGCAAAATAAAATCAGCTATCCATAAAATCAGTCAAGGGAAAGACAAAGAGTACAGAATAAAACACCTAACATATAAAGAGTGGAGGAGGAAGAAAAAGAAGGGAGAGAAACAAAGAATCATCAGACTGTGTTTATAACAGTGTAATAAGTGAGTTAAGTTAGATGGTTAGATAGTAAAGAAGCTGCCCTTGAACCTTTGGTAACCACAAATCCAAAGCTTACAATGGCAATAAGTACATAACTATCGATAATCACCCTAAATTAAATAGACAGAATGCACCAATCAAAAGACACAGAGTAATAGAATGGAACAAAAGCAAGACCCATCTATATGCTGCTTACAAGAGACTCACTTCAAACCCAAAGACTTATGCAGACTAAAAGTGAAGGGATGGAAAAAGATATTTCATGCAAATAATAGGGAGAAAAAAGCAGGGGTTGCAGTACTTGTATCAGACAAAATAGACTTCAAAACAAAGAAAGTAACAAGAGACAAAGAAGGACATCACATAATGATAAAGGCGTCAGTCCAACAAAAGGATATAACCATTATAAATATCTATGCACCCAACACAGGATCACCTACATATGTGAAACAAATACTAACAGAATTAAAGGAGGAAATAGACAGCCATGCATTCATCTTAGGTGACTTCAACACACCACTCACTCCAAAGGAGAGATCAACCAGACAGAAAATAAGTAAGGACACAGAGGCACTGAGCAACGTATTAAAACAGATGGACCTAACAGACATCTACAGAAAACTCCGTCCAAAAGCAACAGGATACACATTCTTCTCAAGTGCACATGGAACATTTTCCAGAATAGACCACATAGTAGGCCACGAAAAGAGCCTCAGTAAATTCAAAAAGATTGAAATTCTACCAACCCACTTCTCAGATCACAAAGGTATAAAACTAGAAATAAATTGTACAAAGAAAACAAAAAGGCTCACAAACACATGGGGGCTTAACAACATGCTCCTAAATAATCAATGGATCAATGACCAAATTAAAACAGAGATCAAGCAAGACAAATGAAAACAACAGCACAAAGCCCCAACTTCTGCAGGACGCAGCAAAGGCAGTTCTAAGAGGAAAATATATAGCATTCCAGCCCTATTTAAAGCCAGAAGAACATTCCCAAATGAATAGTCTAAAGTCACAATTATTCAAACTGGAAAAAGAAGAACAAATGAGGCCCAAAGTCAGCAGAAGGAGGGACATAATAAAGATCAGAGAAGAAATAAATAAAATTGAGAAGAATAAAACAATAGAAAGAATCAATGAAAGCAGGAGCTGGTTCTTCAAGAAAACAAACAAAATAGATAACCCCTAGCCAGACTTATTAAGAGAAAAAGAGAATCTACATACATAAACAGAATCAGAAATGAGAAAGGAAAAAATCATGAGAGACTACTATGAAAATCTATATGCTAAAAATTGGATAACCTTGAAGAAATGGACAACTTTCTAGAAAAATACAAGCTTCCAAAACTGACCCAGGAAGAAACAGAAAATCTAAGCAGACCAATTACCAGCAACAAAATTGAATGGGTAATCAAAATACTACCCAAGAACAAAACCCCCTGACCTGAAGGATTCACTGCTGAATTTTATCAGACATTTTGAGAAGACATAATACCCATTCTCCTTAAAGTTTTCCAAAAAATAGAAGAGGAGGGAATACTTCCAAACTCATTCTATGAAGCCAGCATCACTCTAATACCAAAACCAGGCAAAGACACCACAAAAAAGAAAACTACAGACCAATATCCTTGATGAACATAGATGCAAAAATACTCAACAAAATATTATCAAAGCAAATTAAAAAATACATCGAGAGGATCATACACCATGATCAAGTGGGATTCATCTCAGGGATGCAAGGATGGTACAACATTAAAAAATCCATCAACATCATCCACCACATCAACAAAAAGAAGGACAAAAACCACATGATCATCTCCATAGATGCTGAAAAAGCATTTCATAAAATTCAACATCCATTCATGATAAAAACTCAACAAAATGGGTATATAGGGCAAGTACCTCAACATAATAAAGGCTATATATGACAAACCCACAGCCAACATCATACTTAATAGTGAGAAACTGAAAGCTTTTCCTCTGAGATCGGGAGCAAGACAAGTATACCCACTCTCCCCACTTTATTCAACATAGTACTGGAGGTCCTAGTCATGGCAATGAGAAAACACAAAGAAATAAAAGGCATCCAGACTGGTAAGGAAGAAGTTGAACTGTGACTATTTGCAGATGACATGACATTGTACATAAAAAACCCTAAGAAATCCACCCTAAAACTATTAGATCTAATACCTGAATTCAACAAAGTTGCAGGATACAAAATTAATATACAGAAATCTGTTGCATTCCTATACACGAATGATGAACTAGCAGAAAGATAAATCAGGAAAACAATCCCATTCACAACTGCATCAAAAAGAATAAAATATCTAGGAATAAAACCAACCAAGGAAGTGAAAGACCTATATCCTGAAAACTACAAGGCAATCTTCTAAGAGTTTTATGGTTTCATGACTTATGGTTTCAAGAGAAAATAAAGAGGACACTAATAAATGGAAATTCATCCCATGCTCTTGGGTAGGAAGAATTTATATTGTCAAAATAGCCATCCTGCCTAAAGCAATCTACAGATTCAATGCAATCCCTATCAAAATACCAACAGCATTCTTCAATGCACTGGAACAAATAGTTCTAAAATTCATATGGAACCACAAAAGACCCTGAATAGCCAAAGCAATCCTGAGAAGGAAGAATAAAGCAGGGAGGATCTCGCTTCCCAACCTCAAGCTCTACTACAAAGCCACAGTAATCAAGACAATTTGGCACTGGCACAGGAATAGACCCATAGACCAGTGGAACAGAATAGAGAGTCCAGAGATTAACCCAAGCATATATGGTCAATTAATATATGATAAAGGAGCCAATGGGGAAACGACAGCCTCTTCAACAGCTGGTGTTGGCAAAACTGGACAGCTATATGTAAGAGAATGAAAATGGATTACTGTCTAACTCCATACACAAAAGTAAACTCGAAATGGATCAAAGACCTGAATGTTAAGTCATGAAACCATGAAACTCTTAGAAGAAAACATAGGCAAAACTCTCTTGAATATCAACATGAACAACTTCTTCATGAACATATCTCTCCAGGCAAGGGAAACAATAGCAAAAATGAACAAGTGGGACTACATCAAACTAAAAAGCTTCTGTACAGCAAAGGACACCATCAGTAGAACAAAAAGGTATCCTACAGTATGGGAGAATATATTCATAAATGACATATCTGACAAGGGGTTGACATCCAAAATATACAAAGAGCTCACACACATCAACAAATGAAAAGCAAACAATCTAATTAAAAAATGGGCAGAGGATCTGAACAGACACTTCTCCAAAGAAGAAATTCAGATGGCCAACAGGCACATGAAAAGATGCTCCACATCGCTAATCATCAGAGAAATGCAAATAAAAAACCACAATAAGATATCACCTCACACCAGTTAGGATGTCCAACATCCAAAAGACAAACAACAAAAAATGTTGGCAAGGATGTGGAGAAAGGGGAGCCCTCCTACCCTGCTGGTGGGAATGTAAATTAGTTCAACCATTGTGGAAAGCAGTATGGAGGTTCCTCAAAAAACTCAAAATAGAAATACCATTTGACCCAGGAATCCCACTCCTAGGAATTTACCCTAAGAATGCAGCAGCCCAGGTTGAAAAAGACATATGCACCCCTATGTTTATCATAGCACTATTTACAATAGCCAAGAAATGGAAGCAACCTAAGTGTCCATCAGTAGATGAATGGATAAAGAAGACACAGTGGTACATATACACAATGGAATATTATTCAGCCATAAGAAGAAAACAAATCCTACCATTTGCAACAACATGGATGGAGCTAGAGGGTATTATGCTCAGTGAAATAAGCCTGGTGGAGAAAGACAAGTATCAAATCATTTCACTCATATGTGGAGCATAAGAACAAAGCAAAAACTGAAGGAACAAAACAGCAGCAGACTCACAGAACCCAAGAATGGTCTAACAGTTGCCAAAGGGAAATGTACTGGGGAGGATGAGTGGTAAGGGAGGGATAAGGTGGAAAAATGGGCATCGCGATTAGCACACATAATGTAGGGGGGTGGGGCAGGTGGAAGGCAGTATAACACAGTGAAGACAAGTAGTGACTCTATAGCATCTTATGCTGATGGACAGTAACTGTAATGGGGTATGTGGGGGGGACTTGATAATGGGGGGACTCTAGTTACCACATGTGATTGTATATTAATGATACCAAAATAAAATAAAATAAAAGAAGAAGAAAAAAGAAATAGCTATGTGGTTGTCTGGTGCTGGTAACAGGGTGGCAGGAATGAGAAGGGTCTAATAATAGGTATAGAGTTTCTTTTTGGGGTGATGAACATGTTCTAATATTAAATTGTGCTGATTTTTGTACAATTCTGTGAATACATTATAATCCTGTGAATTGTACATTTTAAATGGATGAATTATATGTTATGTGAATTTTATCTCAGTGAACTGTTAAAGAAATAACAACAGAAAATAAAAATCCCAGTAACTTGGCTGTAATCTCTTGTGGGATGTGGATTAAGGACAAAGAGAATTGCAAAGAAGTATAAAACTGAACTCGGTGGTCTTCTTGTTAATAGTAATATTAATATAGTTATTTTGAAATTATTAAATGTACATGTATGCATAAAATTGGACAAAGCAAATAAGTAATTGTGTTATGGTTATTAGGAACCAAATTTTACAGCACATGAGAAGAGATTAATATACACAAGTAAGGAAAAACCCTGTAATCTCAAACTTGAATTGAAAATATCTGTATAATCTCATGATTTCTTCTTCTGTTTCAGAAAAAGATACATTTCTCGCTCTGTCCACTAAAAAAGTAGAAATTATGAAACACAGTGCCAGATTGTGATCTCTAAATAAATCTACCTTCCACTGAAAGGAGAAAGGGCTCATTGAAAAAAAGCTAATTCTAATACTGGGACAAGGAAATGTACAAGTTTAGCCTAGAACTCTTTGCACCACAGCAAAGAAAGCAATCAAAGACTACTAAGCTCTTGTCAATTTGACACAAGAGCCAACTTGAAGGCACTTCCAGTGGCCAAAAATGGGACAATTTTGACATCAAACGAATAGTGAGTGTAATGGGTTGAAACATAGCAAATATATAAAAATCCATATATCATGAAGATGCTAATAGAAAACAAACTTCATTAGTCAACTTTGCTAGGATATCAACTTATCATTTTCGAAACTGATATACAGAATGGAGGTAGGCAGAATCATAAAGAGGGCCCCCTAAAATTCCTATCTCCAGGGTATTCAAACTCTGAGCTAGGTACTGCTGCGAAGGGACTTTGCAGAAGTAATCAAAGTCCCAAGTTAGTTAACCTTAAAATACAGAGATTTATCCGTGGGGGCCTGCCCCAATCAGGTGAGCCCTTTAAAAGCTGAGAGTTTTCTCCAGGTGGTAGCAGAAGAGGAGGTAAGAAATTCAAAGTGCAAGAAGGACTCGGTGGTCATTGCTGGTTTGAAGATGGAGGAAGCCACATGAGAAGGAATGTAGATGGCCTCTAGGAGCAGAGAGTGACCCTAGCTGACAATCAGCAAAGAAACAGGGACCTCAGGCCTATGATAGCAAGGATCTGAATTTTGCCAAAACCTGAAGGAGCTTGGAAGCAGAATCTTCTCCAGAATTCCCAAATAAGATTCCAGCCCAACCACTGCCTTGACTTTGGCCTTGTGAGACCCTAAGCCGAGGCTGACTAGATTTCTGACTTCTAGAATTATGAGATAATAAGTAAGTGTTATTTTAAGATGCTACATTTGTGGTGATTTGTTATGTAGCAATAGAAAACTAGTACAACAGGGAACAAATCAAGAATGTATCCTGCTTTTCCTGTACAAACTGTACTTCCAGGTACCTTTGCCAGTTTGGGTTCTGAAATAAGTTACTATAGCTTGGGTGGCTTATATAGCAAACATTTATTTCTCACAGTTCTGGAGACTGGAAAGTTCAAGATCAAGGTACTGGCAGATCCAGTGTCTGATGAGGATCTTCTTCCTGGTTTGCAGACAGCCATCTTCTTGCCTTGTCCTCACATGGCAGAGAACAGGGAGAGAGGAAGCAAGCACTCTTGTGTCTCTTCTTATATGGGCACTAATTCCATTCATAAAGGCTCCACCCCCATGACCTCATTACCTCCCAAATGCCCCACCTCCAAAAACCATCACACTGGGGATTAGGGTTTCAACTTTGTATTTAGTGGGTATACAAACATACAGTCCATAACACAAGGTAATAATTGGTAGGAGGATATTTTTATTTATAAAAAAATTCTAGGTAATCAATGCAAAAGGAATGCTAGAAGTAGGCTGTTAGCATTCTGCAACTGCAAATGAAATCATGGATCTAGACAATGATCATCAATGACTGCTAAAGCTAGTTGGTGAAAGGTTGGATCCAAGTGACAGGACGTGAATCCTTCAATCCATCTTAACATCACAGCAAAGTGAAGTCTCCTGATGTGGTACAATGGGAAGTTGACAATGATACCTATGTAGTATTCTTGCCAAAAGAACTAAATCTTAATTTAATCATGATTCCATAGGAATATGGGAAAATATGGTGGGTGGTTGGTACTGGAGGAACACTAAATGATACCAGAAGGATGGAATCAGCCAAATGTAGAACACAAGAAATATCTTGAAGCAATGATCCAGAAAAAGGCTGAAGAGGTACATCAACCAAGAAAAATGTGTAGACTAAGTTTGTTTCTGATTCTGATTCAAACAAAGCAATTATTTAAAAAAAAGTTTTTGTGAGATATTTGGGGGAAGTTGAACACAGATGAGATATTAAGGAATTATAATTAATTCTCTCAGGCATGATAATGCTATTGTGGGTTTTTTTTGGTATCATTAATATACAATCACATGAGCAACATTGTGTTTACTAGATTCCCCCCATTATCAAGTCCCCACCACATACCCCATTACAGTCACTGTCCATCAGCATAGTAAGATGCTGTAGAGTCACTACTTGTCTTCTCTGTGCTATACTGCCTTCCCCGTGCCACACCTACATTATGTGTGCTGATTGTAATGCCCCTTTTTCCCCCTTGTCCCTCCCTTCCCACCCACCCTCCCCAGTCCCTTTCCCTTTGGCAACTGTTAGTCCATTCTTGGGTTCCGTGAGTCTGCTGCTGTTTTGTTCCTTCAGTTTTTGCTTTGTTCTTATGCTCCACAGATGAGTGAAGTCCTTTGGTACTTGTCTTTCTCTGCCTGGCTTATTTCACTGAGCATAATACCCTCTAGCTCCATCTGTGTTGTTGCAAATGGTAGGATTTGTTTTCTTCTTATGGCTGAATAATATCCCATTGTGTATATGTACCACATCTTCTTTATCCATTCATCTACTGATGGACACTTAGGTTGCTTCCATTTCTTGGCTATTGTAAATAGTGCTGCATAGGGGGTGCATATGTCTTTTTGAAATGGGGATCCTGCATTCTTTGGGTAAATTCCTAGGAGTGGAATTCCTGGGTCAAGTGGTATTCTATTTGGTTGTTTTACAACATTACAAATACAGAGGCTTTTATGGGTAAATGATATGCTGTCTGAGATATGCCTTAAATATTCCAGAGGAAAAAAAGAAATGTGAGTGGATAGATGAATCAAGAATGGCAAAATGTTGCTCATCGTCGAAACTGGATGGTGAGTAGTATGTGTGTGAATGGATGAAATTTTTCATAGTATAAAGTTGTTTTGAAACACACACAGAAAACCCTTCATTCGTCATGTATATTAGATGCTCAAAAAATTATTGTACCAAAAAAAAATCCTCTTATGAATTCTCCAACTGTGGCTCTCATCTGTGCCCTCAAGTGGATGGACAGAAATTCCTGGCCGAGGCTGGGGAGTGAGCTGGGGGGTGGGGGTCTCTTCATGACTTCAGTCCTCCGACCACTCATGGGAGTACAATAGGGAAGTAGTTCTTGAACAGGTAGTCAAAGCACCAAATGTAAAAGAAAATATTTATAAACTGAGGTACAATAACATTAAGAATTTCTCTGTATCAAAAGATGTTTGAAATGAGAATTAAGAGATAACTCCAAGATAGCATATTTCAAAAGAGACCACTTTTCACAATTATGTATTTTTTCCCAACCACTCTCAGTTATGAGGGCAGGCATAGAGTAGGTGGAGAGTTAGCTTTTCCCAGTTAGCTTTTTGTCCCCCAAGTACCACAGAGGTCCATGAGCCAGAGGTTCATGTTTTCAATGCATGAGAAAAAGTGACTGTAATGTAACAGAGTTTAATTGCTGAGGTGGCAAAGGAACTGGGGTTGTGAAGGCACAGGAGTCTGAAATGCTCTGGAGGCAGCAGAGAAGGGTAAGGAGGACACCTACCCCACCTTTAACCCCAGTGGTATGAAGGCTTGGGGAGGGAAAGTGCTCACATCCCTTTCACTAAGGGACTGCAGGGGAAGTAGTGTCCTCCAGATAGAGGAGGAAAGTAAAGCGAAGATTTAGAGAAATTGAGGCTAAAGGAAGTATTGCTGTGACGGTTCATGAGTCCCTGAGTTCACAGTGGAAAGGTATATTAGTCAAGGTTCTCCAGAGAAACAGGACCAATAGGTTATATATAGATATACAGAAGAAGACTTACTATGAGGGATTGCCTCAGACAGTTATGAGGCTGAGAAGTCCCACAATCTGCCACCTGCAGGCTGGAGACCCAGGAGAGCTGGTGGTGTACTTCCACTCCAAACCTGAAGGCCTGAGAACCTGAGTAGCCAACGGTGTAATTCCCAGCCCCAGTACAGAGGCCCAAGAACCAGAGGGCTGATATCTGAGGGCAGGAGAAGATGGATGTCCCAGCTCAAGCAGAGAGAGCAAATTTGCCCTTCCTCTGCCTTTTTGATCTCCTTCAGCTCTCAGCTGATTGGGTGATGCCCACCCAAATTGGTGAGAGCATCTTCGTTACTCAGTCTACTGATTTAAATGCTAATCTCTTGCAGAAACACCCTCACAGACATGCCCAGAAATAATGTTTTACCAACTATCTGGGCATCCTTTAGCCCAGTCAAGTTGCCACATAAAATTAACTATCACAAAATGTTTGAAGTAGGTGTGGAACAGGAAACTGAGTCACACCAGGGCATATATAAAGGAATTAATGAATATAAATCTCCGCTGGTGACTGAGGTACACAAGGATTCAACTCGCCCTGATGACTTCTGAGGGAAAGGCAGGTCATGAAAAGGAGTTACACCCTCCATCTTGGGATTGGCCTGGTCTAAGGTGATGGACTTGAATGAAGTCCAAGGCAGAGATAGATAGATGACAGAGTCCTTGCAATGCTAGAACCAGCACGGTAGTAAAACAGAGAAAAGTCAAATGTGACTCTGATCTTCCTGCCCCGAGGGACTAAAGTCACAGGGATATTATTACCTCAAGTAAAAAATTCAGCAGACATAGCAGATTTGACAGAGATAATTTGTTGGGTGCAATGAAGAATAATTACTGTAGCATTAAATTAACCCAGGAACATAGCAATGGTTTCAAACAGTAAAAATGTTTTGATTAAGACTCTATGAAATTGCCTTTCTCTCTGAAAAATAACTCTTAAGTTTCAGTCCATCCTAGGACTAGAAAAGCAACTACTAAAATATTATAGAGCTGTACTGAAACAATGAGTGAGGTTTTTTTTCCAGTATGTTTTTTCATAGGTATTGGCATATGACATTCCAATTTGGCCATTACAAATAGCCTAAGGCAAATGCAAATAAAAGCCGTAATGCAATACTTCTACCCACATGCCAGAGGGAAAAAAAATGAAAAAAGACAAATATTATCAAGTGCTACTAAGGATATGGAGCATCTGGATTTCCCATACACTGCTGGTGAAAGTGAACTGGTACGACCCCTTCTGATAACCATTTGGCACTACAGTTGGCCCTTGAACAACCCAGGTTTGAACTTGTGCAGGTCTGCTTACACGTGGATGTTTTTCAATAAATACAGTACAGTACCGTAAATGTATTCTCTTCTTTATGGTTTTCTTAATAACATTTTTTTCTAGTTTACTTTATTGTAAGAATACAGTATACATTACATATAATATACAAAATACGTGTCAATTGACTGTTTATCGATAAGGCTTCCAGTCAACAGTAGGCTATTAGCAGTTAAATTTGGGGAGTCAAAAGTTACACATGGATTTTTTTGGCGAGAAAGTGAGCTTTATGAAGGGGTTACTTACAGAGCAATGGGTGCCATTCGGGCAGCTGCTCTACTGAAGTCACCCCGACCCGTGCCACTAGGCTGGCTTTTTTTTTTTTTTTGCCTTTTAAAAATTTACTTTTTTATTGAACTACAGTTGATATACAATATTATATTGGTTTCAGGTGTACACCATAGTGATTCAACAATTATATACATTAAAAAATGCTCACCACGATACATGTGGTTACCATCTGTCACCATACAAAGATATTGCAATATTATTGACATACTGACAGCATATACCCTATGCTGAACTTTTTTTTTCTGCTTTTTTTTAAGTTTATTTTGATATCATGAATCTACAATTACATGTGCAATATTATGGTGATTAAACTATCCCCTTCATCAGGTCCCCCCCACCAACCCCATTACAGTCACTGTCCATCAGCATAGTGAGATGCTATAGAATCACTACTTGTCTTCTCTGAGTTGGGCAGCCCTCCCCGTGCCCCCCCAACATTACATCTGCTAATCATAATGCCCCTTTTTGTCCCTTGTCCCTCCCTTCCCACCCATCCTCCCCAGTCCCTTTCCCTTTGGTAACTGTTAGTCCATTCTTGGGTTCTGTGAGTCTGCTGCTGTTTTGTTCCTTCAGTTTTTTCTCAGTTCTTATACTCCACATATGAGTGAAATTATTTGGTACTTACTGTGGCTTTGTAGTAGAGCTTGAAGTCAGGGAGTGTAATTCCCCCTGTTTTATTCCTCCTTCTCAGGATTGCTTTGGCTATTCGGGGTCTTTTGTGGTTCCATATGAATTTTAGAATTATTTGTTCCAGTTCATTGAAGAATGCTGTTGGTATTTTGATTGGGATTGCATTGAATCTGTATATTGCTTTAGGTAGTATAGCCATTTTGACAATATTGATTCTTCCTAGCCAAGAGCATAGGATGAATTTCCATTTGGTAGTGTCCTTTTTAATTTCTCTTAGGAGTGTCTTGTAGTTTTCAGGGTATAGGTCTTTCACTTCCTTCGTTAGGTTTATTCCTAGGTATTTTATTCTTTTTGATGCAATTGTGAATGGAATTGTTTTTCTGATTTCTCTTTCTGTTAGCTCATGGTTAGTGTATAGGAAAGCAACAGATTTCTGTGTGTTAATTTTGTATCCTGCTACTTTGCTGAATTCAGATATTAGTTCTAGTAGTTTTGGAGTGGAGTCTTTAGGGTTTTTAATGTACAGTATCATGTCATCTGCAAATAGTGACAATTTGACTTCTTCTTTACCAATCTGGATGCCTTGTATGTCTTTGTTTTGCCTGATTGCCGTGGCTAGGACCTCCAGTACTATGTTGAATAACAGTGGAGAGAGTGGGCAACCCTGTCTTGTTCCCGATCTTAGATGAAAAGCTTTCAGCTTCTCGCCATTCAGTATGATGTTAGCTGTGGGTTTGTCATATATGGCCTTTATGATGTTGAGGTACTTGCCCTCTATACCCATTTTGTTGAGAGTTTTAATCATGAATGGATGCTGAGTTTTGTCAAATGCTTTTTCTGCATCTATGGAGATGATCATGTGGTTTTTGTTCTTCTTTTTGTTGATGTGGTGGATGATGTTGATGGATTTTCGAATGTTGTACCATCCTTGCATCCCTGGGATGAATCCCACTTGATCATGGTGTATGATCCTCTTGATGTATTTTTGAATTCGGTTTGCTAATATTTTGTTAAGTATTTTTGCATCCACATTCATCAGGGATATTGGTCTGCACACATGGATTTTTGACTGTTCAGGGGGTCGATGTCCCTAACTCCTACATTTTTTAAGGATCTGCTGTATTTACTTAAAATGAACATACCCATAACAGCAATTCCACTCCTAAGCATAATGCCCACACATATGTTCAGAGCAGCATTTTATAAAAACCTCCAACTGGAAATGGCCCAAATGTCTATCAGTGACCGAATAGATAAATAAATCCATTTAATTAATTCAAACAATAGACTACTATAGAGCAATAAGAATGATGAACTTACAACTTCAAGTGATAGCATGATTGAATCTCACAAGCATGAAATTGAGCCAAAGAAGCCAGACCACAAAAAAATAATATGTGCTATATGATTCCATTTATATAGTGCTGGGGTCATCAAACTGCAGCTCACAAGCTGGCTGCCTGTTTTTGTAATTAAAGTTTTATTGGCACACCGTCACACTCATTCGTTTGTGTATTGTCATCGGCTGTTTTAGTGCTAAAACTGCAGAGCGAAGAAGTTGTGACAGAGAGCATCTGGCCTGCAAGCCTTAAATATTTATAATCTGCTCTTTACTAAATTGTAGGTGAACCCTTGATACAAAGTTCAAAAACAGGCAAAATTAATTTATGGTGTTAGAAGTCAGAGTAGTATCTAGGACCGGAAAACTGTAAATATTACTACGAGTTTGTTCTTTATTTAAAACCACAAAAGAAAATTTCACTGAGACCACAGATGTGGCAACTATTACAAATAAGAATTTCTGGGTTTTATTTTATTCACTCCTGCTGTGTACATCACTGTGACCTCCTCAGGACAGGTTTCCATGGGCACACTTATAAGGATTGAAAGAGAGGCAAAACGTTAGTCCAGAAAATATTATCTCTGTAAATGTAAGGCTAATTCAACGGAGGGCTGTTTTCACACTCACACAACACCCCATCCCCCACCCCTACAGGGAACATCTGGCAATGTCTGAAATATTGCTTGTCATGAGTTGGGGTACAGGGTGCTACTGGAAGCCAGTGGGTAAGGGCCAGGAACTCTCTTGCACACGGTTCAATGCACAGGACAGCCCCCATAATAAATAATCACCCAGCCCACAGTAGCGCTCTGACTGAGAAATGCTGGTTTGACGAATGTCAAAATGAATTTAGTGCCTAATAGTGATAATAGGACTAACGCAGTGCTGTCCAATAGAACTTTCTGCAATGGTGGAAACTTTATCTGGCCTGTCAAGAATCATTAGTTATATGTGGGTTTGGAGCCCTTGAAATATGGCTAGTACAACTGACAAACTGAATGTTTAGTGTATTTCATTTTAATAAATTTAAATCAAGTAAAATCAGTGACTACCATATTGCACAGTGCAGGACTAGAGCATAGACTCAGAGATGCATTCCGGGTGTGAATCCTTGAAACCAGTTACTAGCTGTGGTAAGTGATTTAACTTCTCTGTGCCTTCATTTTCTCATCTGTAAAATGGGGCTTACAGTAGAACCAGGTCAAAGGATTGTTGTGTATATTAAGTAAGTCAGTATGGGTAAAGCACTTATACCAGAGCCTGGCATATAACAGGTGCTACATAAGTATGAGCTATATGTCACTGTTACTGGTATCATGATTATGATTATTATTACACTAAACATGCAAAGCTTCCCTTTTCCTAATCCTTCAGTCACTCTGCAATTCCTGCAGGAGGTATACAAAACCCTTCAGACTTTATGCCTTTCAACCACTCCACTATTATTTACCCCTATTTCCTGACTCTAGATGAAATTATTTATAGGCACAAAGAAACTTTGTTTTGGGGGACCCCATGACTATTTTTGAATTTTTAATTATTCTTTACTTGTAAAATAGTTCAAACATAAAAATGTATAAAGAATAATATATTAAATAGCTATATACCCACCTTCCATTTGGCCTTATTTACTTCAGATTGTTGTTTAACTTGTGAGCATTTTTATACTTTCCATGTTTGTTATGGAAAATTTTGAACATACAGAGAAGTAGATAGAATAATGTAATGAATCTCTAACACCCAACTTCAATAATTACTAACATTTTGCCAATTTTGCTGTTGTAGAACTTCAAAGAAAATTAAAGTTGACAGGTGCAGTTAAAACTAAGATTTTAATCATAAACTAATTTTTGAAGTTTTTAGAATATCTTTTCTATATTGAACTGATTTATATATATAGCATATATATTTCTCTTTTAATCAGTTATTGTGATGCACTATGTTAATTGATTTGCTGATATTGTGTTCTTTGCATTCCCATAGTGAATCCTACCGGGTCATGATTTATTATTATTTTCATATATTGTTGGACTTGAGTTGCAGTATTTTATTTAGGATTTTTATATCACTGTTCATAAATGAAACTTGTTTATAATTTTATTTTCCCATGTAATTCTTGTCCTGTTTCAGTATTAATATAATGCTATTCTCATACAGTGAGCTGGGTATTAAAGATACATATTCTCTATTTCTTAGGCACAAGGTTTTACATTAAATATTTGATCAAGATTGTTAATTGTGTTTTACAAAATTTCCAAGTTCTATATTCAACTTCTATATTCTACATGTTTATTTTTACATTCTTTTCTTGGTTTGCACAATTTATCAATATAAATCATAAGAGAGAAGAACTTTGTTAAATTCCTACAATATAATTGTTCATTGTAAATTCCTCCTTGTAATTCTGTCAGTTGGAAATTCTGCTGTTAGTTGAATAAAAGCTCAAGAAATGGTTCCAGCTCTTTATTTTAAAACTTTCTGCGTCACTTTGTCTAGCTGTATATAGCTGGATTTTGTTTTACTTACTCAATCCAACCGTCTCTGTCATTTGTTGTGTTTATCTGCAAACATTTCTGCTGAATGCTCATCTATCTGGACTAATTTTACATTCTTAGCATTTGTTTTCTGTTTACTATCCTTCTTCTCTTCTATTTCTGCCTCTGCTTGTTTGGGAATTATAGATTGCACTTACATGACCTCACTGGTTACCCTTAATGTTTATATCCATACTTAACTGTAAATTTGACTAACAAAATCTACAGTTTTTCAGTATTCTTATCCTCTCCTGAGAATAACAGATTTTAATACTCTTTAACTCCCTATTAAATAACCTCTCTCTCCATAATCTTTACATTGTAATCTCGAGTTTCACGTTTACTTTTTAAATTTTCATGTCTTTCATGAGTTTCATTTTTTTCAGGAATTTCAATTTTAATTTTTCAGAAGTTACATTTTTACACTTTCACTTTTTTAAAACACTAAATTGTTTTCTTTTTAATATATAAGTCAACAGGTAATTAAATTTGTGAGAGTTTGTCCATTTCTGTTCTTACTGCTATTTTTTATACCCTACACCCTCCCTCTGGGCTCCTTTGTTCTCCCCGAAGTACATCCTTTAGTAATTCTGATGGTGGAAGTCTGTGGGTGACAAATTCTTCTAGCATGGAGGTATGAAAAGGTCCTTATTTTGTCCCCATTTTAAAATGATATTTTAAAAGGAAATAAATGTCTAGGTTTCAGTTAGGTCCCCTCAATACCTTGAAGGTATTACTCTATTGTCTACTGATGTCATGCGGAATCTGCTGAGCCTTTTGTACCTTTGAAAGTAACTTTTTACTCTGCAGCAATCTTTTAAGTTTTCTCTTTATCACAGATGTTTTGCAATTTCACTTCAGTGTATCTAGCTGTAGATTCTTTTATCCTGTTTGGCATTTAGCCTTTTGATCTAAGAACTGATGTCAATTTTGGAAAATTATGAGCTTTCACATCTTGAAATACTGCTTCCATTTCCCCAACCCTCTTAATTTAGAATGCCTATTTTTATCCTCCATGTCTTTTAACTACTTTCATATTTGTTTTTAATCTTTTTTCTCTTTCTGCTGTTTCAGGGGAGTTCATAAGGGTTATCTTTCAGTTCACAAAATTGTCCCTTTAACTGTCTGGTGTAGATTGTACCCCACCTATTATGTTTTTAAATTTTCAGTTATATTTTTTATTTAAAAATGCATAATTGATTGCTTTTTGTGTCTGCCTGTGCTTGTTTCTTTTTCTGCTTGTTTTTACTCAGAATTCCACATACTTGTGAAAAAAAAGGATTTTCATTCTTTTTGAACATCCTGATATAGTTATTTTAGAATCTTTGTTCCATAAGTTATTATTGCCTGCAATGAACTGATTATCAGATTGTTGATTTATAGTTTATCTTTCCTGAGGTTCGATTTCTGTATGTATTTTTGGCATTTTGGCTGATAGGGTTTTTTGAATGGCGGGTCGATCGGTCTCCAACTTGCACTTTCTTTTTTCCACCCTCCCTAGCATTGTTGACCTGGTCTTTATCCCACTCCAATGGAATCAAATACAGAATCAGATTTCCTGATGATGTTTCTAGGGACTTATCAGATGAGGTTCAGTGGTGACTTGGTTCAGTCCCTGGTGCCAAGGCTGCATTTGTGTCCTCCCACCTTCCTAGATCTATAGCTTGCTAAATGCTATATCCTCTACAAATTATTGGCAATAGCTTTTTTTTCACTCTCAGTCTCTTTACTAGAGGAGGAGGTACCACTCCAGCCATTAGTTTTAAGCACAGAGCCTGACGACGGTCTTCCTTCTTCCATGGCTTCTGTTCAGCTCCCTTTACCCTGCAGAACTATCATCAGCTTCTAGACCCACAGCCTCCCAAACAGGAGGCTTTATGTACCCATCATTTTCTATCCCTGTTCAGTCTCTGTCCAAGCAGTTGTTTATCTTGCTTTTAAGTCTGGCTGTATGTTTTTCCTTTTTCACTTTTGTATCATGGTTATCAATGTTACAAATTTGGACTGGAGAGGGTATGTTGTGTGCTATCTTACCAGGAAGCCAATTCCATAGCCTTTCACAAGTTGATCTTTTGTGTACAACAACCTCCCAGCTCTGGTCTGCCTCCAAATCATCCAATCTGCTCTGAAGCCACCTCCTTGTAACCTCTTTTGAGATGATGGACACTTTTCTGCTTTGCCTTCAACTGTACTGTAATTATTTGTCTTGATATCTGTCCTCTTAAGGGCCTGAACTATGTTTCCTAATTATCTTTGTACCCTCCAGAATCTAGCAGATTGTCTAGCACATAGTAGGTACTCAATACAAGTTTGTTTTTTTAAACTGAATGGGCTGGAGCAAAGGCCCCAAACAAATCAAAAGAACTTTATTTTAAACTCTTACACCCAGGTTCTTAAAGCCATTGTATTGCTTTATTGCTGTCTGAATATTAACTTAAATGAGAATGGAAATGGAGAAGACAGATCCAAGAAATATTTCACAGAGAGAGTCAGTGGGAGTTGGGTATTAGATATGGCAGAAGAAAAAGAAGACACTAGAATTAATTACAAGGTTTCTAACTCACGTGAATGAGTACCAATGATAATGTTATCCAACACAGTGACTACTGAGGAGAAAGCAGATGTGTAGAAACATCTAAGATGCTTCAAGTTTGACAAACTTTTCATAGTTCACATGGATGCCTAAGATAGGCATAGAAGTGTCATACTTATAACACATCTGAGAAAAATCTCTCATCACAAAATTTCATCTGGAATGTAAATGGTGTAATATTTTGATAAGGTTATTGGAAATTATCCACAACAAGTTAGGAAATGTAATAAATAAAAACATCTTGTCTAAAATTGTCATTCTCTCAGAGTTTGCATAATTTCTCTTGATGAGGCATATAACTGTTGAAGTATTTGCTTAATTGATAATTTGTGCATAATTTTCTAAACTTTGGAACATAATTATCATCACTTGTGTCTGAGTTAACACTGAAATGAAACACTTTAGCGAAATGTTTTAGACACAAAGTTTTAAAGACAGCAAATAAGGAAGAAAGGAAGAAAGGAAAAATTTTTGATTAACATAAGAACAGCAGGCTTCTGTCAAGCACCATACAACTTAGCATGTCTCGAGTAAAATAAATTTGGACATAATCAGGGCATTAATCTAAAGCAGAATTGAATGAGATCTTAATGAGTTGAACTAATATCAGAAGATTTTAGTTTTAATTTCAATTTTCCATTACCTGTTTGAATGTAGACAAGTCATTTAAAATCCCTACACCTGAGTCTCCTTACCTTTCAAAAGGAATTATCATTCAGGATCCTTCCAATTCGGTTATTCAAGTATCTGGCCCATATAAACCCTTTTGTTTTGCAATTTCTCATTCGTTAACACCAACCCTGCTAGCCTCATAGGTTTGTTGGGAGGAGTAAATGAAATAATACATATAAAAAAGTTTCGAAAAATTAAAAATGCTTTGCAAATGTCAATTACAGCAATGATAATAGGATTTTAAAATCATCTTGATGAAATATTTTTTTGAAATTGAATAAGACTCAGCTGGCGACTAGCAAAACCTTACTTCACAAATGGTCAAAATGAGACACAAAGTAGACATAATAACAGAATGTTAGCTCTGCAAGGGACCTCAGACGTCACTCAGATTAAGAAACTGGGTTCCAGAGAAGGGCTAGCAAAACATCACAAAGAAACAAATAACAGCTTGCGCTCTGATTACTATTGTTGCATAACGTATCACCCCAAACTTGAGACTATCAAGAACATTCATTTTATCTCACATGGTTTCTGCAAATCAAGATCTTAGGAAGGGCTCGTCTGGGAGGCTCTAGTGTGAGGTCTCTCACGGGGCTGCAGTCAGATGGTGGCTGGTGTTAGAACAGCTGGACTGACCAGATTTAGTTTCTTCATGTAGTCCCAGCATTTTTCTACAAAGTCTCTCCGTGTTGGCTGCTATGGCAGACTCAGGGCTGTTAGCCTGCTTACAGAGCTGCTACCAGCTCCCAGATTAAGTATTCCAGCTGCATAACCTCTCAGGATAGAGCCTTAGAAGTCTCAGGGTGTCACTGCTGCTGTACTCTATCTGTCAAAACAGTCACAAAAGCTCACCAGTTTCAAGGGGACAGTACATGGACCCACCTGTTGATGGGAGGAGTGTCAAGATCATGTTGTAAAAGGAGCTGGGAAGGTGAATATTGCAGAACCTTCTTTGGAAAATACAATCTGCCATGCCTCATTATATAAGTTCTAATAGTTCTGCAATACCCAGCACTTTGCATAAATTTGGTTATCAAATTAAGCTGAACATTAAAATATTTATCAGTCCTATTTTCTTACAGAAAGAAAAAATTATCAAGTTATTTAAATAAGTATTTTGATTATAGCCCCCAAAGGGAGACCTAATCCCGTGCATTTGATTTTCTCCTTCCAACTTCCCCATCCTCCATGATGGAAAGACAATTGCTTATGCCTAAAAATGAAAAATAAAGAAATAGTGATAAAAACACATTATCCAGAGCTGCTCTGTCCAATACAGTAGCCGCTAACCAGCTGTGGCTACTGAACACTTGAAATAGAGGAATGAAAAACTTATTTTTTTATGTTAATTTAACTTAGCCTAATTTAAATTTAAAAATTGATGCTCAATCCAGTTATTGGAAAATTTTAAGAATGTTGGAAACAACTTGAGTATGTGAATTTATTTTTGCAATTGTAAATTTTATGAAATCTAAACACAGATCAAGTAGCTCCGAGGAAAATTTAACATCTGACTTGAAACATGGTGTAGGTGCTGTGAACACTGAATTTCAAAGACTTAATAAATTAAGATATCTCAACGATTTCTTACATTGATTACATGCTAAAATAATGTTTTGAATATATTGAGTTAAATAAAATATATGACTAAAATTATTTTAACTTGTTTCCTTTTTTTATTAAAGTATAATTGATATACAATCTTATGTTGGTTTTAAATATACAACACAGTGGTTCAACAGTTGCCCATATTATTAAATCCTCACCCACTCTAGTGCAGTCAGTATCCATCAACATAGAAAGATGTTACAGAATCATTGATTATATTCTCCATGCTGTACTACTGTCCTGGTGACCAACTTATATTGTGATTGCAAATTATTGTGCTCCTTTATTCCCCTCCCCCTTGGCAACCCCTAGTCACTTCTCAGTGTCTATGAGTCTACTGCTGTTTTGTTCCTTCTGTTTTGCTTTGTTTTTATACTCTACAAATAAGTGAAATCATATGGTATTTGTCTTTCTCCACCTGGCTTATTTCACTGAATATAATACCCTCTAGATCCATCCATGTTGTTGCAAATGGCAGAATTTCTTTTCTCTCTATGGCTGAATAACATTCCATTGTGTATATGTACCACCTCTTCTTTATACATTCATCTACTGATGGACACAGTTTGCTTCCATGTCCTGGCTATTGCAAATAGTGCATCTATAAACATAGGGGTGCATATGTCTTTTTGAATCTGAGAACTTGTATTCTTTGGGTAAATTCCAAGGAGTGGGATTCCCAGGTCAAATGGCATTTCTATTTTTAGTTTTTTGAGGAACCTCCATATTGCTTTCCACAATGGTGGAACTAGCTTACATTCCCACCAGCACTGTAGGAGAGTTCCTCTTTCTCCGCATCCTCACCAGCATTTGTTGTTCCTAGTCCTTTCAATGTTGGCCATCCTAACTGGTGTGAGGTGATACCTCATTGTGGTTTTAATTTGCATCTCCCTGATCATTAGTGATGTGGAGCATCTTTTCATGTGTTACATTTTTCCTTTTACTTTTTTAATGTGGCTACCAGAAATTTTTAAACTATGTATGTGTCTTGCATTATGTTTGTATTGGGCAGCACTGATCTAGAGGGAGGGAGATAAATGTCAAAACGACCATGTAAAAAGTGAAAGTGGTTTTTCCTAACAAAACCTATGGAACTAGATGACAATTTAAACTCCATGCATATATTGCTTTGCTAGGAGAATATGGAGTGATGGAAGGAAGAAAGGCTGTCAGGCTGTAGATCTCACCACTTTGCGTAGGAAATTACTTTGGAGGCTAGCTTCCATCCGAATACTAAGTTATAGCATGTGTGTATTTATGTAAACAACTTAATCAACTCTGGAGATCTCATCTTTGTCAGGATTTGATATCCAATTTTGCCATAAAACATTACATTGGGTTTAATTACAGGTGAAAGACACCCTGGAGATGCTTTCATGTTAAGATAAGAAAACCAAGGCTCATTGTGGATAAAGTGGGGTTCCTACGGCCAGGATCCTCACTGAACTTAAATGTAACTGGCCTGTTGCTATGTTACCGCTTCCATACCTTTAGGCAAGAAGCCATTATTGTGTTAATGTAAGGAGTTCCGCCCAGGGCTCAGCCTGAGACTGGGTGGCGGGGCTGGAAGGCTGTAGGGGAGCAGAGCAGAGGCTGGAGTGGTGGCAGCGCCGAGGGACTGACCTGCCATCTTGAAATAAAGTTGGGTATAACCTTTTCACCCCAAGAACCCTTTGCTGTAAATTTCTTTGGTCACAGTGAATCTATAGCGAACTTGCCTGGAGCTGAAACTCATTTGCAAGACAGTCACACAGCTACCTAGTGTCAGAGCTGTCACTCTTGTGGTTTACACAGGCTAGGAAAATATGCCCATATAGATAAAATAGTTTGCATACTGTTATTCTAAATCATTATATGTTTAATGAGTACACATTTTGGACAAAAAGTGAAATTTTCTCCTTCAGTACTGTGTATCTCCAGCTCCTTCAATAAAGAAAATATATATATCATTTTTTTTATTTTCCAAAACCTTTCACTTTCCTTTTTTTTTTAACCTAAGTCATTTAGTTGATAAGAGCAGGGACATCCATTACATTGTTTATTTCACTCATATCTCTATAAAAAATTGAATATCCCAACCAAACTCAGATCAAAAGGCCCTACAGAAAATGGTCTACCTTAAAAGTAATTTTCCTTGGACAATTGTCCTCCTTTCATAAACTGAGCACATATTTATGAGGACCTACCATGTACAAGGCTCTGCATTAGATGTTACAGGAGATGAAGACAGACATATCCTCAGATCTCATTTGCTCAATGAGTTTCCAATGTTAAGTGCCACTGGAAGCGAAAGTGCATCTTGCTATGGAGCCATTTTTTATTGCATTATAAATAGCTTCCCATAAAAATCTCCCTATTGAATTGAATGAATAAATCATTTTGGAAGTTAAAGCATTTAGATAGAATATATATGAATACATATCTTAACATTTTATTCCAATTTCCAACACCATAATTTTAATTTTTTTAATTAATCAGGAAAATTGCTTTATGAATTCAAACTTAAAAATGAATGAAACTGTAATACATGCTACAGCATGGATGAAACTCAAAGACGTTATACTAAGTGAGATTAGCCAGACACAAGAAGACAAATATTGTATGATTCCACTTATATGAGGTACCTAGAATAGGCAAATTCATGAGACAGAAAGAATAGTTACCAGGGGCTCAGACAGGGGTAATGTGACAGTTATAGTAGGGATGGAGTTTTGGCTGGTGATGATGAAAAATTTGTGGAGATGTACAGCAGTGATGACTGGTCAATAATGTGACTGTACTTAATGTCACTGATTTGTACACTAGAAAATTGTTAAAATGATAAAATGTGTTATGTATACTTTGTGACAATAATAAACAAGAAAGAAAAAATGTTAAAAATACACAAAACCAAAGGGCAAATTGCTTATGGCAAATTTGCTAGAGTGGCTCACAGAACTCAGAGAAACATTTTACTTTCCAGAACTCTGGTTTATTATGAAAGCATATAACTCAAGAACAGTCAGATAAAAGAGATGCATAGGACAAGGTATGGGGAAAGGGTGTGGAGATTCCATACCCTCTCCAGGCACACCACTCTCCCCAAATCTCCATGTGTTCACCAATCTGGAAGCTCTCAAATCCCATCCTTCTGGGTTTTTATGGAGGTTTCTTTACACAAGCATGATTGATTAAATTGTTGGTCATTGGTGATTGATTCAACCACCAACCCTTCTGCCCTCTCAGAGGTGGGGAGAGAGGGAGGCTAAATAGGTCAACCCTCTAGTCACACCATTGGTTCCCCTGGCAACTAACCTTAAGTTACCTTGGGGCTTTCCAATTCACCTTTTTAACATACTCAGGTGTGCTTAACAGGGGCATGTTATATGAATAACAAAAGACACGCATTTTACCTTTATCACTCGCATCATTTAGGAAATTCTAAGGGTTTTAAGAGCTCTATGCCAGAAACAAGGATGGAGACCAAATACATATCTCCTATTATAAATTACAATATGACAGTATGTTTAAAAATTTCCATAATGAGAAGGTTTTCTAAGGAAAAAATCTAAATATAAAAAGCAAAACTATGGGACTTCCGGGAAGATGGCGGTGTGAGCAGGGCGGCAGAAATCTCCTCCCAACACTATATTTATCTACGAAAACACAGAAAATACATCTATTCCTAAAAGAGAGACGAGAATACACAGGAAAGCGCACAGCGTGCAGCTACACCAGAGAGGACTCGGCACCCCAAGAGGCGGGTAAGATACGGAGCCGCGACCCGGCGGGACCCGAGCCCTCCCCCACCCCAGCGCACCGGCGGGAGGAGAGGATTCAGAGCCGGGAGGGAGTGGAAGTACACCCCGCGAAGTAGCCAGCGGGGATCTGCACGGGGAGCGCTGACCCACATTGCGCAGTGCAGTGGAGATTGGAGAGACAGAGGGGCAGGATCTGAGCGGGGAACGCGCGAGGGTGCTTGCAGCCGGCTCCCGGGAAGGAAAAAAAAAAAGTGCGCGCTTTCCTCAGCGGTCTTAAATAGACAGGAGCCCAGCGGAGGAGCCGGATCGCCCCAGCACACTCAGCCCAGCAGGCTGGGAGTCCTGGGGAGTTTCAGACGCCTTAGCTGGTGACTGAGGAAGCGTAGCCATACTTAACACTTCTCACTGGGATCAACAGCCTCCTACTCGTTCCCACCCCTGCCAGAGCGATAAAGGGCCCTGCGGAGCGGCACAGTCACAGCTGTGGAATAGTGGGGCAATAACGCCACCTAGAGCATTCCCACAGAATCTACGTCCGGTGGGCATTTTTTTTGGTTTTTTTGTTTTGTTTTGTTTTTTGTTTTGTTTTTGTTTTTTCTTTTCTTTCTTTTTTTTTCTTTCTTTTTTTTTCCTCTTTTTTTTTCTTCTCTTTTTAAAGTCTTAAAGAGCCCAGCTGACATACGTGGCAACTACCAGCGACCACTTCTATAGCCATGAAAAGACAGATGAATATGGTCCAGACTAAGATCAACCAGACACCCCAGAGAGGGAGTCTGAAGGGATGGAAATGCACAGCCTCCCTGAAAAAGAATTTAGAATAAAAGTCATAACCATGCTGATGGACCTACAGAGAAATGTGCAAGAGCTGAGAGAAGAAGTGAGGGAACTGAAGAAAGACAATACAGAAATCAGACAAGCGATCGACGGGCTTAACAGCAGAATGGATGAGAGGCAAGAGACTGTTA
>JAVSCE010019499.1:0-14460 GCA_032199065.1 Smutsia gigantea
AGCAAGAATCCAGACATACCCCCTGTCAGAAATACTAAACACCACTGCGGGGAAGAAAATTGCTCTCATAATGAATACCCCAATTCTCCCACCATGGATCAGCCTTAAGAAATTGGCAAAATTTGTTCTCCCTCATCTTATTCCACCTTCTGACCTTGGATATCTTCCTGCTGATTAATCTCCTTTCTCCCCTGCGTCTCCTAAACTTCTTCCTGGCATTCAAAGTCCCCTTCTGGAGTAAGGGGAGACTTTTCTTCAGACATTTACTTCTCCATGACTGAGACCTCTCTCCCCCACTTTTACCCCCTCTGGGCTCTATGGAGCCAAGTTTTAATACTTATAGATAATGTGTCTCCTGTGTCAGCTTCCTGGTGTGTTAGATCTCCCATTTTCCAGTTAGAATTCAGTGTCTCTGAAAAATCAGTGGGAAGTGACTCTAATGGTAATCATTCCAGGCCTTTGGGTCAACGGCTGGGACAGACAGTTGCCTGGAGCATAGACATGGTTGCCAGCTGCCTTGCCAGCTCCATGTAATGCTTTCCTTCCTTTCACTCAACTCCCCTTGCCCCACGACCAATAACCTGCAAGGAATTTTCTCCATGGATTTATGACAACTACTTCCCTGATGAAGAAAAGAATCAGGAAGCGAACAGCACCGGCATGTTCCTTACAATGTGCTAGGCATCTTGGGAATACAAAGAGCAGTGAAAGTGTACAGTGGTTGAAAGACAAGAATCCTAATCCCCAATGATAATTAGAGAAAAGATAGGCCAGCAGGCTCTTCTGGGGGAACTTGTAATAAAGGCTGGAGGAGTTAGGGAAGAGAAGCTTTCTATAGAGTCTCTAGAGCTTGAGATAATATAGGACATGGGACTTGCTCAAAGCCTGAAAAGGTAAAATTATTTGGATGGTTAGTTAGCAAGAAGCTCTACCAGGGTGCTCAGAGATTAGATTGTGATTTTTGAAGCCAGATGGTAAGCAAAAATGTCACAGTAAAAATAGGATGAGCCAATCACCCTAGAATCACTGGGAAGGGCACAGTGAGTAGCTCCAATAGCCTTGGGGAAATGGTCTAAGTAAGTTGTGAGTCTTAAGAATTTTAGAAGCCAAGCAGTACCTGGAGAATAGATCACAGAGGAAGAGCAACTGGTGGTTCTAGTCTAGAATTTCAGACACTGGTACCTTACTCATGCCAGCTCTCCTGGGACTAGTCCTACCATTTCCCAGTTCCAAACTCACTTCCACAGACTAAAGGGCTTACTACAGCAGAAATGTGTTTCTTCCACAATTCTGGAGACTAGAAATCTAAAATCAATGGGTCAGCAGGTTTGGTTCCTTCCGAGGGCTCTGAGGGAGAACCTGTCCATGGCAATCCTTGGCATTCCTTGACACTGTACGTGTGTCACGCCAGTCTCTGCCCCGTCATCTCATGGTCGTTTTCTCTCTCTGTATCTCTGTGTCTTCACATGGTATCCGCCTCTCTGCACTTCTCTCTTCTCTTCTCTTAAGGACACCAGGCTTGTTGAAGCAAGGATTTTCCCTCTGCCAGGATGACCTCATTTTCACCCATCTGTAATGACCCTATTTCCAAATTAGGCTACATCCTGGAGCACTGAGGGTTAGAGCTTCCACATACCATTTTGGAAGACCTAGTTCAGCACAACAGGATGTCGTTTGGAACATGTCAATAACTCAGGCCTTCTAGGCACGTTGGCCCTTCGACCAAGTGGGATAGTGGAAAATCAACTTTCCGAAAGGAACTATACAAAACAGCAGTGGGAGCAGAGAAATATTATTGTAGCTAGAGGTAGACATGAATTTTGCAGGTAGCTCTGTGGTATAGGTTTGTTCTTCACATTCCAATAGGTTCCATCTTTGCCTAGAAAGGCCCATTTGTTCCAGGGATGCTTATATTCAGTTAGTGATTCTGTGGTCATGTCCCTCATATCTTCATCTGTTTAATCAGAATCAGCCCAACCTCTCCTATGTCCTGCATTTGAAATGGCAAAGGATTGAAGTCTTTGACATAAGAGTTCTGGGCACTTTGGCTTGGAATTGGCCTCTCAGTGATTAGCTACGCTAGTGTGGTAGATTGCTTGTATCAGTGGCTGAATTTGTCATGTCTTTCTGTCTCTGTGCCCTCTAGTGTGCACTCTGACTCTGAGCTTAGCCAAATCACTTGCTTTGGTCAATGCAACAGTAGTAAATGTGATTCAAGTAAAGGTTTGAAAAAAGCCTTACACATTCCTGCTGTTTCTCTTTCCATTCTGTGCCTCTGCCTTTGCTTTGATAACATGCCAACAGGCCCAGGCTACTGGAGGATGAGACATGGTTAGCAAAGCCAAATCAGTTATCTCAGGTGAGACCCTAGGCAAGTGAGAGAGCCTCGCCAATACCAGCAAAGTCACCTAGCCAACCTGTAGATAACCAAAGGTACATTAGAATGTGCCACTGAGCCCAACTCAGCAGAACAAACTTACCTATAAATTTGAAAGAAAGAAAAACCGGTCGTTGATTTATTCTACTAAGTTTCGGAGGGTGTGTGTTATACAGTCATAGTGTGGCAGCAGATAATTGATACATGCGACCATCAGTGCTGCTTTAACACCCATGACTTCTGTAGCTACATAATATGGTCAGCATCCATGCTTCAAACAAAATTCATGACACTTTGGTGCAAATGTTCATAATAGGAAGGCAGTATCTGGGGAGAGGATAGTCTCAATTTCGCATTCCTTGCAGAGATCAAGTCTTCTTCCTGTAACTGCAGTCTCTTGCTAAGTCCCTAGAACAAATCAGATTCTCAATAAATACATTTAGATTAATGAATGAATGAGTTTTCCTTGGAGCATCTCATGAGGAAAGGGGAGATGTAAAAGGACAATCATAAAGTCTTATACATCTCTTATTTCCCAATTTTCCAATTACAGTGATGACCATGTAGTAAGAACTCAATAAAAAGTACTTGCTGGTTTGTTAATTGATTGATGAGACCCAGCCACTATCAATTACCCTTGAGGAATGAACCAAGAAACAGAATTAAACTGCATGACGGAAGATTTTATTTGGCCCATAAGAAGACTTCTGTGACTTTCAAGGTTCCTAACCACTAGTAAAGGATATTGTATTGCTTCTCAAGAGAACTGATGCCTCTTACGTGACTTTCAGAGAATACACTTTTATATGGGATAGGTAAATAATCCACAGTCATGGAATAGGCTAATTATTGTTCACCATCCTTCCTCTTTTTTTCTTTGATTCTTTGTTCACATGCTGACTTTAAGTTCTTAAGACAAAAAGGCATCCCAAATTTACATGTTATTTTATTTAATAAGTTATTTTTATAAAAACATCCCAGATATAAGGGAGTAGCATTTTATGAAATAATAACAAAATAAAAATATTGACAAGAGCCATCATTCCTTAAACACTGAGAGGCCTTCACACAGTACCTGGGGATGGACAGAGTATAAGCTCTGCACCCCTGAGGAGGGGGAAACAGGTAAATAAGCAATTATGATAAGGTGATGCTCTAAGGGGCATAATATATGTTGACAGAAAAGAGGGAGTGACTAATTCTGCACAGAGAGAAAGGAAAAACTTCATAGAGGTGTCAACATTTGAGCTGAAAATAAGCAAAAAGTCACCAGATGGAGAAGGAGAGGATGAACGTCTAGGCAAAAAGAACAGACTATGCAAAGACACGGGGAGTGACTTGGGCAGATGCTGCATGTACTAAATGAGGTCAAGTGCCAGGAGATGAGGCCAGAACACAGACTTGGGTCCTTACCTGGAAAATCAAGTGTGTCTAGCTAAGAAGTCCTCTGATGGCAATTCACTGCAGGATTTTTATTTAACAAGAACATACAATGCCTGACACATTAACCCAACAACTATTTCTTGAGAGTTGTTTAGGTGTCAAGCTATAGGACCATGCAGCTCAGAAAAAAAAAAAAACATTTATGTCAGGCATGCTTCATAAAACAAGAGTTTAAAGGAAGCCTGTGACTTGTCTTTCCATTTGGAGTGGGCCTACACTACCCCTTAGGATGGTCAATAATGTAAAGAATCAGTTCAAGTAAATTTGCACTAGAGAGAAAATATTGCTACTCATTTGCACAGAAACATGCTAAGCAGCCATGATCAGAGGGCCACGCTCCACATCTTAAAAGAGATCGTGTGCCAGCTGGTGAGATATCCTATTAGGTAGCCAGCTGTAATATATTACAGTTAATATTTCTGATTAGTGTTGGCTTATGGTTAAGTTGTGCTGTTAAAAAAGACTGATCTCTCTCTTCCACTCTCAGTATGGAGCAATCTTAATCAAGTCAAGGAAAGGAAGAAGGGGTAGAAAACATCCCATAAGAATGAGCAGTAGGAAAGTTCTTAGCAACATTATAGAGCCAAAGATTAAAATTCTGTGAACCCGAGAAACTGACATTTTATAACACTTGACAAAAAAAGCTTTCTAGGTATTTTGTTATACATTAGCTTGACAGTTATGAAAATTCCATAATCAATATAAAAGGGAGAAAACCATGTACTATTTCATGTTGAAGAAAAAGAAACCGAGGATCAGTAACAGATAAACATAAGTCAGCTCGTCCACAACAGTCATTGAGCACCTACTATGAAATTCATAATTAGGTGCTTTTGGGACTCCAGGGGTCTGGTCAGCTCTTGGGGTAGCTTGTTGGCAGTAGGCACATAGCTTGTCTCTCCTGTTTTAAAGATAGATGGTATTCATATCTGAACAGGCCAAGGAATGTCGACAAAAAGTCCTGTTTGAAAATACATTTTCCATCCTAGATTATACAGGTTTCCAAACAAAATCATGTTCATCTCCCAGAAGTCTTGAAAGGTTTAGGTCTTTACAAGTGTTTACTTCAAGCAGTATTTCTCAAATTACTGCTGCGTGTGAAACATTTATTTTACAAAGCTGTCATTAATCCCACAGGGCTGTCAAGAAACACTATTAATAGATAGGGAAGGGGAAAAATTAGGAGTCAGAAGATTTATGTCAGAAAATAAAATTTAATAAAAATGGCACCAAAAGGCAGTGAGAAAGAATGTGAACTAGCAGAAAAAGAGTGCCTACAAGGAGAGTGAATTCAACAAAGTTAAGAGTTAAGAACTCAGCCCTGTTTTTTTGTCAATACCTAAGAGTTAAAATTCAGAACTAACTATTAAATGTATCTCGCAGCTAAATTTCACATGGGCATGATGAGACAAAATGATGGTACATTTCCCTTTTTCAAAATAATCCCTTTGTCATCTCTGTGTAAAGAAGTCTATTTTGTCTCATCCCACTGAACAAAGATTCTAAAGGTTAACTGTGAGAATAGAGAAAATGCTTTCTATCCCATGATAAAAGATATGGCATAAAAAGATTATAGATACTTTTAACAACTGTCAAATGCCACAGGGTTTTAATTAGAACAGAAAGAAAAACAACTGCTGGAGAAGATTGAGAGTATCTTAGCTATTTGCCTAACTTTGGGTGTACTAAATGTCTAGAAAGACAGTTTGTGTTTTGTATATCTTATAACCAAAGGCAGTGATCTTCTGATTTTTGGTCTTTGCTTTAATGAGGACATATCAGTCATAATATTTCAGAATGTTTATTCATACATTTACCAAAGGTTTGTTGAACCTATATGGTAGCAAATTTGGTGTGGTCAACATATGAGAAAGAAGTAGCAATAAAATTCCTCTTCTCAAAAAGTTTCCAGTATATGGGAATATGTGCATGAACAAACAAAGGCAGAGAATGCAATGAGTTAATGTAAACACAAATGCCAATGGCGTTCTTCCCCTACACTTAGAATTTAGAGTATCAGAAGACTGGAGCATCTGTAAAATCTTTGACAAACTGACTTTTGTATATGCCAAGTATCAGTTTCCTCATTTACAAAATGAAGATGTGTGTTTAATAATATATTTTTCTCAGTCCGTTTTGGTAAAAGTACAATGGAGGAAAAGATCATTTAGTACAGTGCATTACAAGTACATTGAAAACATTTGTAGTTCGTGGAATATTTGTACTGTCTTTTATAAATCCATATAACTGGATTTCTCAAAGTGTACCATGTACTCAATTAAAGTTGCCAGGTAAAGATCAATATATTTCAAAGGATTCATCCAAAATATACACTTTAAGTATTAGGGTTTTTTTTCCATTAAACAATAAAATATAGCTGCAGGTAAGATGTAATCAATAAATTAATTTTTTAATGTAATGTTGCAAAAGATAACATTTTAACCAAGCATCTATGCACTTGATGGAGTGTTGTATTGGCCTTTGAAGATTCACCTTCAGAAAGTTAATATTTTTGTGATAAATCTTTGACTTTTATGAAAGTCACATTAAGAAAAGGTCATGTGGAATCTGCATCTGTATCAAACAAAATCTCCTTTGACCTAATTTTCCCTGCCAGCTACCACCCGATTTGTCTGCTCCCCTATTGTACAAAACTCCTCAAAATACTATAACTTTTCTCTTTTCTTCATTTCTTCCCATTTCTTTCAAACCATGTCCACTTAGGCTTCTCTTCTCCACTTCTAAACAGGGCCTCTGCCAAGGTTACCATGACCTCATCACTGCAAGTGCAAGTCCTTCTGAGGGCTACTTGTTGACTGTCCTAAGGGGTAGGGTAGGCACACTCCAAATGGAAAGACAAGTTACAAGCTTCCTTTAAACTCTTGTATTATGAAATAAGCCTGACATAAATAAATGGGTATTTTTTCTGACCTGCATGGTCCTATAGCTTGACATCTAAACAACTCTCAAGAAATAGTTGTTGGGTTAGTGTGTCAAATCACATCCAGTAATGTATAGTTATTTGTATGTGTAGCATATGGTAATTCTTGAATTACCAAGGGCTTGAAGCTTGGATCCATGCTGTTTCATTCTTGGGTCAATTTAATGAGACTTCAATCCATAAGCAGAACTATAAGCCTGGCTGACATTAGTCACTCCATATTTGCTCTGTTGACATACACTCTAGTTAAATAGACTCCAGTTCTCATCTCAAGCAATTAATAATCTTGGTAATCAGTAAACCATATTGACCAATTTACTATAATCCAGTTGATTGTATATACTAATGACTTGATTAATTCTTTGAGGCTTTTAGAGTACAGTTTGATAGACTCTTCCTAAATAACATCTTATAGGAACTTCAGAAATCTTTTGCATAAGTCTAACAGCTGCTTCATCCCTAATACTGTACTCAAGAAATGCTACTTAAATGCACAAGTGCACTAGATATCAAACATGCAAGTAGAGCTTGATAGGAAGGAAATAACAGAAACTGACATGTGTGGTTCTGAAAAGATGTGATGTCATAGCAACTTCTGGGGTACTCAGAAATGAGTATAAGTCACGTCATTATAGCAGCATAATCAACATGGTTTTGAGAAACTATAAACTGATAACTATCTCTGACATCAGACAGTAAGCCATTATATTTTTCCCTTATATTTTCTTTAATGTAGTGAGTTTTCCCTTTCTTTTTAAAACAGGTGAATGAAAATGATAACTTAATGGTGCTTTGCAGCACTAATTATTTGGTAATAATTGAAAGGTTTCATGATCTAAAAAAAGTTGTTTCAGTACAGCCCATTAAACAATAGAGCTATTATTCTATCCTGCTCCCTCTCTGCCACTCAGGTGTTCATTTGCCAGATGCTTTCTAATTAAGATCATATAAAAGGAGAATAACAGGAATTGCACAACCAGGTGAGCGTATTGTCCAATAATAAATATTTTATTATAATTTTGATCAAGGCAATATTTTCTTAATGTTCATATTGACACTATTCTAAGTCACTGGAAAAAAACTCCTATGAGCCCGATTTATAATGTGATTCATAAAGATGAATGACCTCTCTAACTTCAGAGTAGCTAAAATAACAGCATATATTGTTATCTTACCTATATATGGGTTTATTTAAAATTCATGCTAGGTTATTTGTGGTAAACCAGTCTCCTGATGAAAATTTTTATTCCACGTATTCCATAATTACTCACTTGCAATACTTATCATCACTTAAAAAGATCTGTAAACCAGAGAGAGGGAGGGCAGGGGAGAAGGAAAGGAAAAAAAGAGAAAAAAAAATGTTAATAGAAAAGAAGTCATTGCCCAAAGACAGTCTTTTTATTGTCTCCCTTTACTACCCCTTTCAAATTGAGAAATTGATTTTGGACTTGTCCCACACTTGCTAGAAAAATAAATAAATTCTCTTTCCCTTGGCTTTTCTGATCCAGGGAATTGGTGAGTCAGATTACTGTTAGGAGAACAGCATCCCTTCTGCTCATTTTTGGATTGTATTTTTGAAGCCAGAGCTTCAACAGATTTGTACAGGTGCAAAGGTAATTTGTCAGGCAGGGAAATTAATACCAGGAGCACCAATGTCAGGACAATAGACTAAGTTTTAAGTATTAAATGCCTCTAAACCAACTTTTGCCATGTCTGTTAAAAAGAAAAGGAGAAAACCATCTGGGTTTAAATATAGTGTTGGCTTCTATTCAAAGTAATGCCATTTGTGAAGGCAGTCATACTTAGATTCATCTGGAGATACATCGTTCTGATTTCTGAAAGTGGATTTAATAACTTAAAGGAAACAACTTCAACAGGTTGTCATCGTGTATAGGTTAGGATCCAGTTTACATACATTCAAATCCTTGCTCTGTCACCATCGGCAATCTCTTTGGCCTCCGTGTGCCTCAGTTCCTTTATCTATAAGATGAGATCATAAATTGGTCATTTGTATATATTCTTTGAAGAACTGTCTACTAAGATCCTTTGTCCCATTCTCAGAGTTGTCTTTTTATTAGTGACTTGTAATTGTTATTTATCTATTTTAGATACAAGTCACTTATCAGATACGTAATTTTCAAAGAATTTTCTGCCTCATAGAATTGTTGTGAGGATTAAACAATTTAAGACACATGAAGTACATAGAATCGGGCCTGACATACGGTATTCACTAAATAAGGTATTATTACAAGCTTGGGCCAGGTTCTCTTAGTAACCTCAAAGCCTATGAATGCTTCCCTCCTGACCCCAAAATACTTTTCATCAGACACATCCATTGACATATCATAGAACACAAAGACCCTATAAGACAACTTGCTCAGAAGAAAATAAAGAAAGAAAAAAAATTATGGCCAAAGAATTGATATCTATTCCATCACCTGTAGCCATGTTCATCACACGTCAGCTATTCATTCACTTTTCATCTTTATAACTTCACTTCATGACTTCCAAATACCCATACTATATTTTCATAAAATTTTTCTTTATAAGTAAACTTATTTTAAAATGAAATCTTACATAAATGTAATCTTGTAATTTGAACATATATGCAAACCTATTTTTTGCAACTTTTAATTTAACATAATACAAATGTCTACATTAATTAATAGTTAAGAAGTTACTTCAGCTCCCAATGAGCATATTGGCAGTCATCAAAAACAACAAAAATAAATATCTGAAACAATCATCATTACCACATAAAACTGAAGAACTTTCCAAACTAGAAAGTCAACATTATAATTGGATGCAAACTAGTATTAATTCAGCCAGGAGTCTGTTGATGGCTTAGGCTAAGCATGATGGATATCACACTGATGAAACTTTTGTCATGGCAGGGATTTTACCAGAGCTGTTTTCAAATCTGCAAAACATAAAGCTGAGTGATGAGGCTAAGAGTGCAGATACTCAAGGAATTATCTGATCTGAACATTTGCAAACATAATAAAAGAGGATTAGCTACATCAACAGGCATTTAATAAAAATTAACCTGGTCTACTTGGTGAAAAGATTCAAATCAAATTTATATCAGGAAAGGCAAAAATAGGCCTCACTTTAGCACTTTCCAAGACTCACTCACAAGCTTAAGCCATTTTAGTGTCCTTGGGCTTAGAGAACTAGTGGAGTCAGAATAGCCTTTCAGAAATGGAGGAGCGTATATAGTAATACTTTGCCATTTGCAAAGCTAAAGTCTAAGATATTTTTAAAATAGTACTTAGAAGGAACTGGCCTTTTGTCCTAGCAAATATAAACTGATGATTTTCCCTTCTAAAGATTAGTTTTCAGTCTCAAGTTATTTAATCATCCTGAATTCAATAGAAAATTTGTTCTTTTTATTTGAAAAGTTGGAAGGAAGAATACGCACTCTAACTTTCTTTAACTGGACCTCAGGTGCAAGAATTGGATTGTAGATTCATCTTAATCATAGGTATATGACACATTCATCATTGGCCCATATATGGCTTGATTTTATTTAACTGGTTTTTTGTAATAATTAAATAAGCACCTATGAGCAGATCAACCCAAACACAAGTGACAGCCTTGGTCCTTAGCCTACATTTTGTCATATGATTCAACCCCATCCCAGTGTCCTTCTTCCCCCAGCTAGAGATAACCATTACCCATTATCCCCATGCCACTGCTTCCCCTTTTATATAGTGTTAATACATCTAGATCTAGTCCTAAAAAGTTTGTTGTTAAACATTAAGGTTTTCTGAAACTTCATAGAAAATGTTTCAGGCTATACATTTTCATCTAGGACTTTTTTTTCCCCTTAATATTATACAGTTAATATTCACCTATAACTTGGGTGCTATTAATTATTTCAGTTTGTATATATAATTGTTTGTTTATTCACTTTCCTATAAGGGCTTTGAATTGTTTCTAGACTTTTGCTCTTTTGCTCTTGTGAACAACACTGCTATGAATATTTCTGTACATCTCTGTTGTTGGGTATGTGCAAGATTTCTATTGGTTGCATAAATTCTGGGCCATGGTATATGTAAATGCAAATCTCTATTCTCTCTGAAACTTGGTATTGTGCAACTTCAAAGTTTTTACAATGAAAGAGGTATAAAGGAATAGTTTGTCATGGTCTTGATTTTCATTTTACTGATCACTTATGATTACTGGCCATATGTTTTTCTCTTCAGGGAGGTCCAGTTTTATATTTGTGCTTTTCTTAACAGTTTATGGTATTCTTTATATATCCTTAATATTTATCCTTTGCTGATTGTCTGTATTATGAATATCTTCTACTGACTAGTAATTATCTTTTCACTTTCATAAAGGTGACTTAGTGAAGAAATGTACTTAATTTTAATTAAATATATCCATCTTTTTTAGCTTAAAACAATACCTTTTGATCTTATTTAAGAAATATTTCTCTACAGATATAAAAGATACACGGTGAAAATTTTCTTCTAAGGGTTTTTGAGATGTTGAGCTTCTTTCTTCCTCATCCTTTTTCTTCTCTTTCTTCATTTTGGTTTACTTTTCCTAATCCCATCTGTGAAATAGGAATCCTTTTTTGTCTGTATCCATATGAACAACTATTTTTTTCCAGTTTTATTTATTGTAAAGTTCCTCTTCTCCCTATCTCTATTTCAAACTTCCATAGGTAAATGAAGCTAGCTCTAGGCTTTCTATTCTATCCCATGGATAACTGTGTGCTTTACCCAAATAACACTTTTTCTTAATTAAGTTCATAATATGTTCTGATAGCTGATTGGGCAAGTCTTCTCTCTGCTGTCCTTCTGTAATATCTTGGCTATTCTTCTTCTCTATGTGTCTTTACATGTTTTAGAATGCGCTTTTATATTTTTATTCAATTTGCTTTTCTTCCTTCTAGTTGAAGTGGACAGAAAACTAGGGGTCATATTGTCCTGAAGCCTGTTTTTATATGGCCAAAGACTAAGAATGTTTTTTTTTTAATTTTTAAAGAGTTTTTTAAATTATTTATATGATAGAGACCATCTATGGCTAGCCCTGTGCAGTAAAAATTTCCCAACTCCTAGAAGTTTTCCTCAATCTAGATTTCCAATGTATAAATTCATTCTTCAATTTTGTTGTTATTTTGTCCATATATTTTGTTAATTCTTTCAAAAAAATTATGCCTACTATTTCTTCTTGATTGTTCATGTTTTCTTGTTCATGGATGTATTGCCAATCTCTTCCTAATAACTTCTATACACTTCATATTAGACTAGTTTTATATTCTTGGTCCATCTTTCTAATATGCCTGCCCATTATGGAAATCTGTAGTTCAATATGCTCTTGTTCCCCCTTCTAAATAGTTATGCTTCTCAAATATCTTATTATTTTGACCATAGTCTGTATAATAAAGAAACCCAGACACCAGAAAACCATCCATTAACTTCTCAGTCTATAAAACAGATCTACAGATTAGGGTTTTACTCTTTACTTCCCAAGAAAAGCTATGCTATATACTCCTTAGATTATGATTTGCCAGACCTGGGACTTGGGAGGAGAAGGGATGGGAAATCAGATGCTCGCTATCAGTTAGTATGCACTTATTTTTCTGGGCTATTCACTCACAGGTGTGTATCTCAAGGCAGTGGTGGGATAAGTAAGACCAGGATCCCAACAAATGTCCCCTTTACTACTTCCAGCACAGCCCTTGTCCCCTGCGCTTGGTCGAAGTCATCACCTTACTCAGTTATCTCAAAACACCCTGCTCCCACCATTGCGATAAGGGTTTCCCCCAAATTTCTTGGTCTTTTCATCTTTAATTCCTCCAGCATTCATCTTGGTAATAGCTACTAAAAGAATATTCTAAAATCTTGAGCTGATATACTGTACCCAAACTCAGAAATAATACAGAAAATGTTTATATTTAATATAAAAAATACACACAAGCCAATTGACATGTTTATTTAAATAGTTGATTGAATCATATCCTGGCAAAGTCTAGGATATAATCTTCCAAACCAACTCTGCCTACTTAGCTGTAAGAATTGGGCAAGCAAGTTCAGAATCTCCTTCTCAAGATCATTTGGGGTTACATAGTGCATGAACAATAAGGGCTCCATTTGAGTTATAGCAATATTTTAGTTGATTTTACAAAGTAAAAGGAACTCTAAAAGAAAAAACTGAACAGCTAGCTGGAGAAAGTTGTGTTCCTGATGAAGAATTGAAACTGGAAGCATCAATACCTGACAGAAAATCTGGTAAAAGACAAAATAGCTTCCTTTAGCTAAATGTAATCTATCCATAACTTAGAAGCTTCACATTGGGAATAAATATTTACCCTGTTCCTGAGGACTAGTTCTCTGTGTCATTTTTTAAAGTCCCAAGTGATTGCCCCAAGTAGACTGTTCTATGAATATATTTAAGTCCTGTTTGTCTATTTCTTGGTTATTCAGGGAATCCATGCATTTATGCATGTGTTGAAAATGTGGCAGTTATAGCTAATGAAACTACAAATGGATAGGAAAGAAAGTGAATTGTTAAACGCTTCATAGCAGTTGAATTGAGTCAATTTGCACAAGTTGACAAGTCAAAAATGTGATGGAAAATCACTTTTTCTTGGAAGATGCTGACAGAAAGGGAGCTACTTGGTATTTCACTGGTGCCAAAAAGTAAACATGCAATGACATTGAAATGGAAATGAACATTTAATAAACATATATACTTATTCAACTTACTATTTCATGATTGGGAAGGAAGGGATAATATGCTTTCATAGTTTGGGGGCATTATTAAAAATGGAAATAATTATGATAAGTAATAATCATACTAATGTGAAGTCACATGGACACTTCTTCAAAATCACTGTCCCAACTGGCAGATTTTGAGCAATCACATATAGAAGCTGTGTGTTGACCTTTACAAAAAGCAAAATGGATAGACCTGGTCACCCATGACTTCATACTAGAAACATCAGTCTATCTGTATATTACATTCTATCCCAACCCCTGACTCTAGTCACAGAGTTCAACTCTATACGGCAGTGCATTTATTTGAAAAGGAGTAGAACTAGTATGTTTTATCTTCTCTTAAAGTTTGGGAAAGTGGTAGACTTTAAGTAGAATCTACAAGTGGTATAGTGCTACTCTGGGAAAAGGTAATTAAAATTAAAGGAATTAGTAATCAGTTGCCTTCATTAGTGGATCTTCTGAAATTTAATTTACAAGTTCATCCAAATTTCTTTTTGACCTTAAGAAATGCTGCATTTAAACCAAGAACTCAAAACATTCTTTAAAAAGTTTAGAGAGAATGGGAAACGGGAAGAAAGTCAGCAAAGGTAATGTTCCATTGTTTACAAACGTTTTCTTTCCTGGGGAAAAAAAAACAACCCATATTTTGCATGCATATCAGTCTCATGTCCAACATAAACCCAAACAAATAAAAACATCCCCAGGTTCACTCCAAACAAGGTAAACTAGAACAGCTACACTGATGGTAAAATGATAGTTTTTTTTCCCCCACTTCTTTATTACTGGCTTGGAAAGGTACTCTAATACGTGTATGTGTGTGTGTGTGTGTGTGTGTGTGTGTGTGTGTGTGTGTATGTAACTATAAATATGTAAATTTATAATATACAAATAATAGATAATTATAAATATATAAAAATTATATTTTATATGGGTATATATATTTAAATATATAAGTATATATATTA
>JAVSCE010019501.1:0-345196 GCA_032199065.1 Smutsia gigantea
AGTGACGGCCTCGAGAAGTGAAGCGGAGGCTCTGAGGGACGACTTTGAGACGGTTTCCCGAAAGTTGGGAGCGGAGGGTTTTCTGAGGCACTTGTCGCTGGCCATAGCAGCTGTCACATCACTGGGCTGACTCATCCCTTCCCGGCTCCTTCCAGAAGAACGTTTTCTCGCTTGCTGCAGCTCAGAGAGGCCCAGTCTCTTGGTTTTATACCTTCATCCCACATCTGGGATGGATTTGTCCCCTTGAATGTATCAGGAGGTCTCTCGCCTGTGCAAACCCTTGAAAACGGGAGACGCCCTTCATGGGTGGGAGTGGCGCCTTTTTAAGGACTCCAGTGCCCTTTTCATGTTTTCAGAGTCTTAGGGCTGTTTCCAGCTTTGGGTGCACGTTGTTCCCCTGCTTAAATCCTTCCATGGTGCTTAAGTTATAATTCCTCGCTGTGCCGCAGGAGTCCAGACATCTCTCTCCCCACTTCATTTCATCGACTCTGCTCACTGTACTACAGCCTTCCCGGCTATTCTTTCTGTTACTTGAACACACCACGCTCCTCAACTCAGGGCTTTTGCATTTGGTGTTCTGCTTGGGGTTTTCACCTCAGAGCTGCCTTCTCATTCTGGTTTCAGCTCAGATATCCCTTCTAGAGAACTCTTCTCTGACCATCAGAATTGTCCCTTATCCTCACTATTTTATCCTTTTGGCCCATTTTATATTCTGCATCACTCTTTTAGGAAAAAAATAATGTATAATTGGCATAAAGCATTATACAATTGTCTCTTGACTAATACGGGGATTAGGGTCACAAACCCCCCCCAAAATCTGTGCATAACCTTTTGACTCCCCAAAAACTTCCTTACTGATAACATGAACAGTGGATTAATACATATTTTGTATGTTGTATGTATTATGTACTGTATCTTTAAAATTAAGCTGGACAAAAAATATTTTTTCAAATTGTCGAAAAATTCCGGAAGTTGGAAACAGTCCACGTATAAGTGGATCCTCGCATTTCGAACCTGTTTGAAGGACAATTGTATTAGTTTCAGGTGAACAGCATAATGATTTGATATTTGCATATATTGTGAAATGACCACCACAATGAGTTATTAATGTCTGTCACCACACAGTTTCAATTTTTTTTCCTTGTGATGAGAACTTTGAAGATCCACAGTTTGCATCACTCTTAACACCTAATGAAATCAGCATAGTGCCTGTGTGTATTAACACTTCTGTGTTTATTGAAGGTGGTAAGGGAGTGTGTACAACCTTAGAGAGGTAAAATACTGTGTCCAAGTTCACACATCTAGTAAGTGGAGGAGCCATGGTGTCTGGACTTTGGTCCCTCTGGTTCTTAAGCCTCCATTCTGACCTACCACAGGCTACTGCCTCTAAATGACATGATGAATTTAATCTTCTAGTCAGGGTGGACCCATTTAGATTTGGCCTGTTGTAGAAGCTGGGTCAAAAGGAAAGGCCTCTAAAGTACATGTGATGCAGCTACTGTTCCCTATTTTATTTCCATTAGTGTGCTTTTGGACCTCACTACGTGAGACCCCTCATTTTGCTGCCATGAACTTAGTGTAGACAGTGAGGAACCCTGGTCTCTGTCAGCCTTCTTTGTTTATTCTGGAGCCTTTCGCTTGGTTTTGAGTGATTTGTCAAGGCATACAGTTTCCACCACTGGGAATTTATGCACCAGTTAGTCCTTACTGTTGGTTCTGAAAGAGGTTTACAGGATAGTTAGAAGCAGTTTGATTCTCTGACTAGACTTAGTTAGCCCTGGCTTCTAGATACTGGGTTAAACTGGCAGTTTACTAGCTTCAGGAGGCATTTAAATTCTGACCTTTATCATTTATATTTTTAAGTTTTCTTACTGAATTGGCAATACAGAGTTGAGAAAGGTTCAGGCAGTAGAAGGGGTATGCAGATTGTCCCTGAGTCTTAAACCTCACTTGTTTCCCTTCTCTGTAGGCAACAACTATTAACAGTTTCTTATGTATCATTCCAGAGATAACATGCATGTGTAAGTAGTTAGGTATGTTAGAATATGTAAGTAATTTCTGTGAATGTAGTAATATTTTCTATCTTATTTCTCACTAAATATGTAGAATCTCAAGAGTTGGAAGAGATCTTAACTATCTGGATCTTTTATTCCTTGAATTTCCTTTATAACTTTATATTCCAGTGTTTGACCTGTATATCCTTTTTTTTTTAAGTTAAAATTTACATAATCAAATTCAGCCTGGTAAAGAATACATTCCTGTAGTGTTAAGTATTGTGCATAAAGAGTGGTTCAACCATCTTTACTGTCTATTCCAAAAAAATTTCATTACCCCAAGAAACCCCACATCTATTAGTACTCACTCCCCAATCCCATGTTCCCATCCCCTGACAACCACTAATTTATGGTACCTATTCTTGAGTATCCTTCATTTGTTGAGAAATGAACTGTCTACAGTTCTTTGATGCTAACTTCCTTCATTTAAGCAGTTATAACTTTTAACTGTCAAAGAAAATCATTTAAATTCCTCTTAACTTGGGAAGGAGTTGGGGTGGATGGACTTGCAGATTAAAAATAAGAGTTTCCTATTAAGGATGGTGGCCAGCTTCTAGGCAGTTATAATGCTTGCAGCAATATTCAAGGTTAAAGAAAAAGTTTTGAAAAGTTTCCTTTATACTGTCCTTAAATCCCTGAGACTCAAGGAGATAAAAATTCTCCTACTGTTAGGAAAGTTACCTTCGTATGTAAAGTTAAAAAAAAACAACACTCTCCTTTTGCCCTGTTTTATATTCTGAATAAGGCTGATCTTTCTGTCCCACTCTGTTCTATTGGCTTATTTTATTCTGTTCCCGTACTTCAATATTTCAGTATTCCCATTTTCTTCAGTATTTGAAGCATTTTCAATTTCTTCCAAGATTCCTCTTGTTCAGAACTTTTCCTGAAGAGGATTCAAAATGGTGAGGTTTCTCTTTTCCAGGTTCTTCAACCTTTCTTTGGTAACATTAGTTAAGTCATTTGATTGCTCTCCTTTGTCTATATTAGCCTGAAAATTGATGTTGATATTAAAGATTATAGGTATATATATATATCAAGCTGTTAAGCTATAAGGAGTTGGGCTAAAGGGGCTGCAAAGATGAATTACATTTCTCTTTATATATCTGTATTACTGAATTTGATTTAGAGGTATCATTGCATTTATAGTAAGTAAAGGTAAAACATGTTAAAACAGAACAAGGCAGCTTCCTCAATGTGTTGACCATATTGGTATAGAGTATGACTCTCATGCCTCTCGTTTTAGGGACTCACACTTAAGGTATGTTGACTTCTTTGTAAATTGTCATTACACAGGCTTTGTGCTAGGCTTATGTGGATACTAAGGAGGTGTTCTAACATTTCAGAATAATCCATGTAGGGGGTATACTTTCTTTGTTTTCTAGTGAGTTATTCTCCCCACCTCAGAAGTACCAGCTTTTGGTGTATCATGCAGATTCTCTCTTTCATGATAAGGAGTATCGGAATGCTGTGAGTAAGTATACCATGGCTTTACAGCAGAAGAAAGCTCTCAGTAAAACTTCAAAAGTGAGACCTTCAACTGGAAACTCTGCGTCTACTCCACAAAGTCAGGTAATTGGAGATAGAAGTGTGATTCTTTTTTTTTGAGAATGTGAGGCTGAAAGAATTTACTAGACCACTGATGAGAAATAGAAGATGATAAAATAAAAAGTAATTCTAAAGGAGCGACTGGAGAAACAAAGATGAAAACCCACTTAGATAACAAAAATATATCCAACCAAGCATTATGGGCTAAAAGCAAAATCCTCTCTAGGGATGAATCTAAAAATGGAATTAAAAGTAAATTATCTGGGTTCTAACCTAAGTCATGCCCTGTTCCTCCCTTTTTGAACTCAAAGTCTAAAGCATTTTTATAATTTTAACAAAAGTATGATGTTTGAAATGTAAGTGAATTTTTAGGACTGTGAGTACCTAGGGTAATTTATGGGAATTCCTGCCAGTTTTGATTGCTTGATAATTAGTTAAATGAAGGGAAAAAATTGTAATCTCACCATTTGACAGTCATCCCATTGCTAGAAACTAACCCTAATAGTAGACTCTCAAAAGGTTTACAGGGTACATTATGAAGGTTGCTTATTGCAGCATTGTTTATAATGTTAAGAAACTGGAATCAAAAGTGTTCATCAAAAGGGTCTAGTTAAATTATCCTTAAGGTGGAATGCTATGAACTATTGAAGAAATGAAAAATGTGATGGAGTTGTATGTGCTGACTTGGAAAGAACTGTACATATTAGTAAAGAAAAAGTTTGAGGCAGTGTGTTCAATACTCTTTGTTTAAAGGAGATAATTTATGGATACATAAATATATCCTGGTATATACCTAAAATATATATGAATAATATGCATGAAGGATTTTGTGTATGTGAAGAAAGAAATTCAGTGGAAAGCTAAAGGGAGAAAGGAACTTCTACTTTTCAATTTGAACCTGTCTTTAAATTTGAATTAGTATGTGCAACTTATGTTTAATAGGAATGTCAGAATGAACTGGGACTGAAATTATAAGTCAGGTGTTTTTTGTATTTTTCCACATTTAAAAAAAAGACACAAATTAATGTAGTTGCTTTTTTAAAGCCTATAGAGCTTCATCTTGTTTTACTCTTTATGTAAAACTTTCTCTTTTTTTGATATTAAAAGAGCTGATTCCAGGATTTTCTGTTTTCTGACATTGAATGGACATTTCATATGATGGAATCATACAATATGTGGCCTTTGTTGTCTGGCTTCTTTTACTTAGTATATATGTTTCCAAGGTTGATCCATTTTCCAGCATTAATCAGTTCTTCTTTCTTTTTATTGCCAAATAATATTCCATTGTATGGTTAAGCCATATTTTATCTAAATATAAGTTGATGGACATTTGGGTTGTTTCTCCTTTTTGCCTATTATTAATAATGCTGCTTTGAATATTTGTGTGTAGGTTTTTATGTGGATATATGTTTTCAGTTTCTTGGCTGTATATGTAAAAGCAGAATTAACTGGGTCATATGGTAATTCTATGTTAAATTTGAAGAACTGCCATGCTGTTGAACTATTTTGAGATGTTTTCATTGCCTTTTAGTGTCTTCCATCTGAAATCGAAGTGAAATACAAAATGGCTGAATGTTATACAATGCTAAAACAAGATAAAGATGCCATTGCTGTACTTGATGGGATCCCTTCAAGACAAAGAACTCCCAAAGTAAGTTGAATTAACATTTTGTATGTATTTTTCTCCTATCCAGTCCTTTCAGTCCTCTCCTCCATGTTTTCTCTATGCATTAGGGAGTGCATTTGAACCTTTTACTCTTGACTCAGTCACTTTCTCTGCTGTTAATGAAGTGGGATTCATAGAGAAAAGTCCGTTTCTTATTTTAAGACCCTGAACATTTAGCTGATGAAAATGGTAACTAGATAATACTACAAGTGCTTATTCTTTGGTATTTCTTACTGTAGAAAATAATGATTTACAGTACGCTTCCAGGTGGCAAAAATACTTTTTAGACCTCATTTTTTGTATTCTGTAAGTATATCCATTAGATAATGTGAATGGTTTTATTAATCCCTTCCTTTTCAAAATACAAGACTACAAAATCATTTTGTACTTATTTGCATTTGGGATATGTATTTGTGTTTGATTTGGCAACATAGTATAATGACTAGAACACCTTCAGCTGAAATCAAGATGTGGTGTCTTGTCTGAGTTTAGGGCATACAAGCTGTGTGTGGTGTGAACTTGGGCAAGTTACCAATCTGAGCTTAACCTGCTTCATGTATATGAGAATACTTTTTAAAGTACTATTCTGTAAGGAGTATAGGATCAGGTATCTTTAATTACATTTTTTTAAAGTCCAGTTTATTAGAACAATGAGAATCCTTCATTTTAGGATTGAATTCACATCAGTAGTTAATACTAGAACAAATATTCTCATGTCAGATGCCTTCCTCACTTCACTGAAAAACTGTTCTGTTTAACTTTTGCTTAACAGTAAGAAATTTTATTTGTAAGATGTCTGTACATCATCCTGCCCTTAAAAGAAAAGGAATCTAAGTAGTAGGGATTTGGTGTATTTACTGTTTTTTTATCCATGTGTTGCTGAATTTTAAAAGTAACCAATCAAACCTCATAAGGGTATGCTTAAGCATCTCCTCATATTGAGGATTTACTACTTTCTGAGTTTTTAAAACTAAGCTATTTCCACAGTATATTCTATGGTGGTGGCCGCTATTAAAAACATCTGGAAGCATATTATAGACTAATCTGTCCATAATGAGCTTGGATGTCATATACTAAATTGTGTTCTGGTACCTTATGAAAGTCTGACCCCAAGAATAATTTTTTTTTATATATATATGAAGATTCTTCCTTTGGAAGATGCTGTTTTGATTATAAACTTGAATGATATCTATTCTTTATCTTACTGGACATGTACCATAAAATTTTCTCCTAAATGACTTGAAGGAGTTGGGGCATTTTTTTTTCTTTAAATATTATTTATTTTATCATCAATCTATAATTACATGTGCAATATTACGGTTATTAAACTACCCCTTCATCAGGTCCCCCCCACCAACCCCATTACAGTCACTGTCCATCAGCGTAGTGAGATGCTATAGAATCACTACTTGTCTTCTCTGAGTTGTACTGCCCTCCCCGTGCCCCCCCAACATTACATCTGCTAATCGTAATGCCCCTTTTTCCCTCTTATCCCTCCTTTCCCGCCCATGTTCCCCAGTCCCTTTCAGTTGGGGCATTTTTTAAAAATGAGTAATGGCAAAGTTCAGCCTGGTGTATATTCAACACATGGTGATCACAGCCATCATTTTAAGAGGGGCTAGAGGAGCCTGCATTTGTTAGGAGTACATATCCTTCATTCTGTCGAGCTGTTGTAGCCAGGAGCAAACAAAGTTGTGTGCCTCAAACATAAACCTATAATATTTACAGTGTTTCTTTCTTGTCCGTTAGGGAGTTAACTGGCTTCTCAGTCTGTGTAAAGGACAAGGAAGTGAGTCAAAATACGTCTAAATGAACATCTGTTAATGTATGGTAAACACTGCCACACATTACTTCACATTTTAAAGGAAAATTCCAGTGTGAGGTTATATCTTGGTAAATCTTCAACTTTTAAGAGTAAATATGCCAACATACAGTTTCTCACTCAATTTTTAGAAAATGATGGCTGCTTGTGTTCATAACTGGTGTAATGTGGCTTTATGATGTTTCCATGTAAGGATCTATTTTAAAAAGAAATCGACTTTCTTGCTAGCTAGTTCTCAAGCTCATTCTTTTGACGTGACAGATAGTTTAAAGGGAATTTTAGTATTTGTTGAGATAGATGCTTCGTCAGTCAGTTTGTTAATAACAAGCAGTCAAAAAAGGATCTTAAATTTAGCCTTTTATTATTTTCAAGATTGACACCAATACTGAAGTTTTCCTTTAAGTACCTTCTTTTGCATTTCAACATAGCCTAAAGTGGAAAGCTGAGGCCAAATAAAAAGTTTTTTATTTCTAGTATTTCATTATTTCATTGTTTGAATCAGTATGGATTAATGCCATACTAGATTGTTTTATATACTCTTAAGACCATTAGTGTAAGATGTTCTTCATCTTTTTCTCTTTTGAGTAAATATCTGGCATACCAAGCTACAGATAACTGAAGAGATTGGGGATTGGCTTTTTTTCCTTTGTGCCCTCATGGTGACTGCTTCCTTAGGTTAATGATCTGACAAGTACTGTGTTGCACTTAATATCTATTAATTTTAAGTTGCAATATTGTGTTTTCCTTATTGTACTAGTAAGAAGATCACCTACCCCTTACCTACAACTTCTACATTCTTTGGAACTTTTAGGTTTTCTTGATTTATCCCTGTTGTTTTTAGGAAGGGTTATTTTAATAGAGCTTTACTGAGTTACATATTTGAATTGTGCTAAAAATGCATTCATTGAATTTAAATAGTGTAGCAAACCTCTGGATCATTGTCACCCCTAGAGATCAGTTAGAGTTTGATTTTTGTAGCATTATTTTGATGAGTCAGACAACACCTAAGGGTCAGAGCTTTAAGGATTAGAAGGACTGGAGTCTAGCTGCTAGACTAATTGAGAGAAGCCAAGTATTTTACTTCTGTATCAGTCATTTATTTTGGGGGGAAAACTCATATTTCTTAACTAGCTGTTACGAACGCTTCACTTTCTTATATCTTGGTATTAGTTGCATTTGAAATATGTAAACTTGAGCACTTCAAGGGTATTTCCTTTTATCTTAAGATCAAGAGTCAAGGTAATTAGAATTGTGTAACATTTCTCAAGTGAATATTACTCCCATTTCCAGAGGCAACATCTTTGGTCCAGATATTACTGGACCTTTTGGTTGGGTAAGTGAGAGAAATTTGACTTTCCTCTTAGAAATGGGAGGGCATGGGAAAAGCAAAAGCAGTAATTTTCTCTTTGGTTTGAAGAATGGGGTTGGTCTTTGTTTATTTCCACAGGGCTTTGGGTAGATTTTCTAGTAAAAAGTAGAATATGTAGCTGATAATAAAAATCAGGACTTAATGATGGTGAGATATTTTCTTTGCTGTATGCACTTATCTTACTGTCTTTTGTTTTTGTTGATTACAGATAAACATGATGCTGGCAAATCTGTACAAGAAGGCTGGTCAGGAGCGCCCGTCAGTCACCAGCTATAAGGAAGTGCTGAGGCAGTGCCCATTAGCACTCGATGCCATTCTAGGTACAGATGATTCACTGACTATTTCCAAGGAGACTTTACTCTCTAAGAAGCTTTTAGTCTTGGCTGTACATTAGAATAGCTTTTTTTTTTTTTAAGTTGCCCGTGCCTCACCTCCAGAGAGTGATTCCAATAGATTGCTGTTGTAATGTATTCTTTCATCAGTAGTAGCAAATTATGCTTGTTCTGTCATACGCATCTTGGTTAGCATAGGGAAAGGGTTGCCTTGTAGCCTAAGAAAGGGTAGCCTTTTACTTCTTACACTGTGGAAGAGGGATACTATGCCTCACTTTCTTTCTCCTATTTTCTGTTGGATTAGGTTTGCTGTCTCTTTCTGTAAAAGGTGCAGAGGTGGCATCGATGACAATGAATGTGATCCAAACTGTGCCTAACTTGGATTGGCTTTCTGTGTGGATCAAAGCATATGCTTTTGTGCACACTGGTGACAACTCCAGAGCAATCAATACCATCTGGTGAGAGCCACAAAGTTAATTCAGTATTCTTGAGACCTTTTCCTTCTATGGAGGTCTGATGTATCTAAATTAGCAACACTGGAGAATGAGATGCTTATCTTTTGGTGTTGCAGCCAGTTGTCCCTGTGCTTTATTAGTCTCTTAATGTACTGAACAGTTCCAAATTTAATAATTTCTGCTGAGGACCTGTTAAATGTAAACTTGGGCCAAGTTTAGCTCTGTATTGCAAAAATAGCAACCCTTACAAAGCAGACTACCTTAATGTGTCATGCTTGAAACTGAAAGAGTATCTTTTTGAACATAAAGCATAGCGTATTATAGCATCTGACCCGGGTTGCCTCTTTAGGACTAGGATTTTCTTTCTAGTCAGGTAAAGTCCAAGGACAAGAGATTGGGGTTTGTGTTACGCAGAGTTATTTGGTTGAGTAATAAGTAGCTGTCATTTGTGAATGACGGTACCTTTACCACCATATAGTGCATGTTGTCCTCTGAAAAACTGCAACCATAAAGTTCTTTCTGGGTAATGAGGGAGATTTCTGCTTTATTCTGTGTATTTGCTATCCTATCCTGTATAACTTTTAAATAAATTATAAGCTCAGAATAAGAAAATCCTAGCATACACAATTTGTTATAAAGTTTTATATTATGAAAAATGTCATACACAAAAGAAAATAGTACCTGTATGCCCACCACCCAGATTCAGCAATTAAGAGGATTTATAATAGATTTTTAAGGTTCAATGTTTAATATCTTAAAGTTCACTAGAGAAAAAGTCCTTATTGCGAGATAACGTGGACCTTCTGGGAAGCTTAGCAGATCTGTACTTCAGAGCTGGAGACAATAAAAACTCTGTCCTCAAGTTTGAACAGGCACAGATGTTGGATCCTTACCTGATAAAAGGTAAGTAATTCTTACAGCAGAGCTGAAGTTGCTGTAGAGGGGCATATCAGAGGAGATAGGGAGGAAATATAGCAGGATCTTCTGAAACCATTTTCATAGAAATGTTTTCTAAATTGATTACAGTAGCCTTTCACCTTTTTTAAGTCCTGAGACATGTCTCCAACACTTGGGTGATTCCATTTTGAGCAGTTGCTTTGCTTGAATCCAAGTGTCATCTTCCTACAGATTATTCTTTGGTTTTTTTTCTTTTGGGGGGGTCATAGCCCCTCTTTAATGATTTATAAATTTATGATGTGTCTGAGAAATTTGGATGGCATCCTCAAGACTTTAGATTTAGAGAATTTAGCTTTACTGTGTCCTTAGTATAGTTAAAAAGGAAGTAAGGGAATTAAGAAAGGGGTCAGGGATTAGAGGGAATAATTAGTAGTGAGCAACAATAAAAAAGTCAATGATGTAAAAGAGAATTGCAGCTGAAACAGTAAGCCACACAGACTTCCAAAAGATAGCTATTGGGTGCCTGCCTGCTTAGGAATGGTAGTGGAAAGTAAGGGTGAACAGATACATTGAAGTCTGCTTGTAAAGGCCCAAAAAAGGGTATCAGAAAAATATAACCTTGTGACAGTAAAGAGCCTTGTATACTCAAGCCATGAGAATAACAGAGCTGAGAGATGAGAAAACTGATTCAGAAAGATGAATTCATTTGCCCGGGGGTCTCCCTCCTGCTCAGTGCTTATTTTGCTTCAGCAAGCTGCCTATGCCCATGATATAAAGGGTGTGGTAGAAATAACCAGCCTTTCAGTGGTCGGCAGCTTGGAGTTAAAGCTCAGACCCAAGACCGGAGCCTGTAGGGAGTGTTTCAGTAATCTTGGCTCGAGAGGCATTTTACTGGGAATCTGAAGGGACAGCGGGGAATGGAGGGGAACAGGGTAAGAGATGGTTGACAGCAACAGTTGGGCCCTTTTTATAGAACATGAGTGAGAATAAATAAAGCAGGGTCGGCTGGGGGAGTGAAGGTAGTATTTAATCTTAAATAAGCTAGACTCCAGAAAGAATTAGATGCTTTTCTGGAATAGGCTAACTTTTTCTGAGACTAACTGGTATATTAAGTGTGTACTCATAATTGTGCCTAGAACTCTTAGAAAAGAGAACTTTATTTGGGCCTTTTCTGGTCATGAGTTAGGATAGCTGTATATCATTTCACAGTATGCAGGGACAAATAGTTCCTGAAAATAACAAGCTTTCAAACTGTGAGGTACATCCTCCTTGCTTTTAAAAAAATTTTTGGATGTATTTTGTTTAAAATAGTCATTTTGTAGGAAACTGGGAATGCTGGTGGGAAGAGCTCAGACATGCAGAAGCTGGGGCCTCAGTGTGGGCTCTGATGATGGTTACTGCTCTTTTCTAAAGGACCGTTGCTGCTTTGTTTAAAGAGCCTCTTCCCCTCTAGGAATGGATGTATATGGCTACCTCCTGGCACGAGAAGGGCGACTGGAAGATGTGGAGAACCTTGGCTGTCGCCTTTTCAATATTTCTGATCAACATGCAGAACCCTGGGTGGTCTCTGGGTATGTTTATGCATTCCTTTTTCTCCTGTTTTCAATAGATTTTTTTAGGAATTTGTGGTTACTCCTGAACAGAATATAGGTTGAAAGCACAGGTTTAAGAGGTAATCAGACTTGGATTCATTATTTACCCCTCTGAGACTCTTCTCATTTGGGAAATGAGGATAATACCCCTTCTTCATGAGGCAAGTATTAAATGAGGTAGTGAATGCATCATGCTCAGCCTTGGACCTGTGTGGGAAATAATGAGTGAACAGGATAGGAGTTACTACTGTATTACTGCCCTGGCTTCACATATTCTCTGAATGTCTCATCTGATAACATCCAGATCATCAGTTTCTTTTCAATAATTTTTCCTTTCCGTAAAAATAAATACTTAAAAGTAGATTTATTTCTTTCTGTTTTTTCACTAACATCTTGGGTTAAAGCTATAAACGTGGTTTGTGATAAGGCTCACATAGAGGGGTTTTTCTTTGATTTTTGGATAAAGTTCCTTTATAGTCTCTCATAACTTTTTTTTTTTTCATCCAGGTGTCATAGCTTCTACAGCAAACGATACTCCCGGGCTCTCTATTTAGGAGCCAAGGCCATTCAGCTGAACAGTAATAGTGTTCAAGCTTTGCTGCTTAAGGGAGCAGCACTTAGGAACATGGGCAGAGTCCAAGAAGCAATAATACACTTTCGGGAGGCTATACGGCTTGCACCTTGTCGCTTAGATTGTTACGAAGGTAAGGTAAAAATAGAGACAAATGGTGTGTATCTAGATGTAGGCGAGGCGACAGCTCTCAGATGGAATGTTTTGTTAGGACAGCAGTTCCCAAACTTTGTTGTATGTTAGAGTCCCCTGGGGACACTTAAAAATCCTGATGCCAAGTCACTCCAGTGCCATTTAAATCAGAATACTTGGGGTTAGGAGGTACACATCAGTGTTTTTTGAAGATCCCAGGTAATGCCAGTGTGCAGACAAGTCTGGGAACCAGTGCATTAAGCATTTTAAATTCATTCAGAGCTTTCACTGGATATTTCACTCCATACTTTCAGAATCCCTTTTTCTCATTCTTTTTTCCTGGTTTTTGGTGAGGGAAGTAGTTGGGGTAGTTTTTTTTGTCCTTTTTTGTTTTGTTTTATCAAACATGGTGAATATAAATGTAAATCTCTCTGTGCCAGCACTGTGCTAGATTGCTTGGCTAAGTCTACTCTTACACAGTTGTCTTACCTTGGGCCAGAAATACTCCTCATAGGGTAACTGCATATCCATATGACAGTGTTGGTTGTGGGAACAATTGGTTCATTGTGACCTCCAGAGTGGGCATGAGCAGAGCCAAACCTCGTTTTATTAAATAGTATTTTAAGTTCATGTGAACTGACCCTAGTAGTTCAAAGCTGTACCAGCTTCAGCAGCATTTGGTGACTCAGTCATAGACATTAAAATAGATCTAAAAAGATGCAATTCCTCCAAAGCATATTTTTATAAGAATTTAAAAATAAACCCAGTAGTCTAGGAGTGATCTGCTCATTAACAGGAAGATAAGTTCAAATTTAAGTAAATGAGGAAGTTGGGTTAAAGAATAGATCTGCTTAGATACGGGCAGAACTGTGCCTATCATGGATTTGTTCTTAAAGAAACCCCAGCAAACCAAGCTCTCAGTTTCAGATTAAATTCTTGATCCCAAAACCGCAACTTCCCTAGCCTTTCAGCTGCTTTTTTAAAAGTTTATTTTGATATCATTAATCTACAATTAAATGAGCAATATTATGGTGATTACACTACCCCCTTTATCAGGTCCCCCCCACCAAACCCATTACAGTCACTGTCCATCATCAGCTGCTTTTATCACGCCAATTCCTTTCTCTTGCGCACCTGTTTCATAAGCACCCAGGAAAGCACTTAAATATTAAATACTCCATTACCACAATGCTCAGACAAAGGATGGTTAAAGTTGTTGGGGGCAGTGGACCTTCTACAGTTGGCTAGCGAGGCTTCAGTGGGCTGCCTTTTACTCAAGGTGCCACATAGAAATTTGAATCAGGGTAATCTGGTTATGCTCTCTGGTGCTTCCTTTACTGGTGGAGGCCCTGGATTAGTGAAGTACGTTCTTTCCATTTCCTTCTGATTTTCCAATGGGACTTGTGGGTGAAATTGTAATATTTCCAGAATATCTTGCCTGGCTTTAGTACATCTGCATATCAATAGGCGTTCAGAGGTGGAAAGAAGTGTGCTTTAGTGCATTTGCATATCCTCATGGGTGGAGAGAAGTTCATCTCCATATCAATGGGTAATTACCTGGGCAACTGAGGGCTTATCTGTACCTGAGAGGTGAGGGGTGGTTCCAGTTTTGTTTCTGTCAGAGCAGGAAAAGAGAAGGTTGTGGACTGCAGTTTGTAAGCAGTAAACGTGTTTTAAGGTTTATTTTTCCCTTAGACTGATTTCAGTTTTTAGAGGTATTTTACCCCAGGATTTCCTCTCCCCAGACTTACAGGATTTTAGCAAGAAAGTGAACCTACTCAGTGAGTTGTTGGAAACAACCATATTCTGAAACCAAATTGTTGCCCTGAAGAGTTAGTTTCTGGTTAAGTAACCATAGTGAGTGGTAGAATTCACAAGTGTTTTAAATGCTGCTAGGGTGGAGGAGCATGCTGAGAAAATCTGCCAAAGAGTGTGTGGGTTTGGGGTTTAAGCTGTTTTTCTGTTTTGATGAGTGCTTTGTGCCAGAAAGTACTTCCTCTGGTCTCCTCAACTTGTTATGAAGAGTTGAGAGTTGATTCTGCTCTGAGTGTCATCATAGGGTGTCTTGCTATGGTTATGAAAAGAGGCAGGAGTTGCTTATCTTGGTGTATTCAGTCCATCTGACTGTTTTCCATTTAGTTTAGGGGAGCCCTCAGCAAATGCCTTTGTGAAATTTTTCCTATTATTAATGTACAGTTACATGAGCAATATTATGGTTACTAGACTCCCCTTATTATCAAGTCCTCACCACATACCCCATTACAGTCACTGTCTATCAGCGTAGTAAGATGCTATAGAATCACTAGTCTTCTCTATGTTACACTGCCTTTCCCGTATACCCCGGCCTGCCCCCCCCCCCCCCCGCTATATTATGTGTGCTACGATGTGTAATACACCTTTTTTGCCCTTATCCATCCCTTCCCACCCATCTTCCACACTCCCTTTCCCTTTGGTAACTGTTAGTCCATTCTTCGGTTCTGTGAGTTGGCTGCTGATTTGTTCCTTCAGTTTTTTTCTTTCTTCTTATATTCCACATATGAGTGAAATCATTTGGTACTTGTCTTTCTCCACCTGGCTTATTTCACTGAACATAATACCCTCCAGCTCCATCCACATTGTTGCAAATGGTAGGATTTGTTTTCTTATGGCTGAATAATATTCCATTGTGTGTACGTATCACATCTTTATCCATTCATCTACTGGTGGACACTTAGGTTGCTTCCATTCTTGGCTATTGTAAATAGTGCTGTGATAAACATAGGGGTGCATATGTCTTTTTCAAAATGGGCTGCTGCATTCTTAGGGTAAATTGCTAGGAGTGGAATTCCTGGGTCAAATGGTATTTCTATTTTGAGTTTTTTGAGGAACCTCCATACTGCTTTCCACAATGGTTGAACTAATTACATTCCCACCAGCAGTGTAGGAGGGTTCCCCTTTCTCCACGTCCTCGCCAACATTTGTTGTTGTTTGTCTTTTGGATGGTGGCTGTCCTAACTGGTATCAAGTGATATCTCATTGTGGTTTTAATTTGCATTTCTCTGATGATTAGTGATGTGGAGCATCTTTTCATATGCCTGTTGGCCATCTGAATTTCTTCTTTGGAGAAGTGTCTGTGCAGCTCCTCTGCCCATTTTTTAATTGGCTTATTTATTTTTTGTTTGTTGAGGTGTGTGAGCTCTTTATATAATTTGGGTGTCAACCCCTTATCGGATATGTCATTTATGAATATATTCTCCCATACTGTAGGATGTCTTTTTGTTCTACTGATGGTATCCTTTGCTGTACAGAAGCTTTTCAGCTTGATATAGCCCCACTTGTTCATCTTTGCTTTTGTTTCCCTAGCCCAGGGAGATATGTTCATGAAGAAGTTGCTCATGTTTATGTCCAAGAGATTTTTACCTATGTTTTCTTCTAAGAGTTTTATGGTTTCATGACTTACATTCAGGTCTTTTATCCATTTTGAGTTTACTGTTGTGTATGGGGTTAGACAATAATCCAGTTTCATTCTCTGACATGTAGCTGTCCAGTTTTGCCAACACCAGCTGTTGAAGAGGCTGTCATTTCCCCATTGAATATCCATGGCTCCTTTATAATATATTAACTTACCATATATACTTTGGTTTATATCTGGGCCCTCCAGTCTATTCCTTTGGCCTATGGGTCTGTTCTTGTGCCAGTACCAAATTGTCTTGATTACTGTGGCTTTGTAGTAGGGCTTGAAGTCAGGGAGCATAATGCTCTCAGCTTCATTCTTCCTTCTCAGGATTGCTTTGGCTATTTGGGGTCTTTTGTGGATCCATATGAATTTTAGAATGATTTGCTCTAGTTCATTGAAGAATGCTGCAGGTATTTTGATAGGGATTGCATTGAATCTGTAGATTGCCTTAGGCAGGATGGCCATTTTGACAATATTAATTCTTCCTATCCATGAGGACGGGATGTGTTTCCATTTATTGGTATCTTCTTTAAGTTCTCTCATGAGTGTCTTGTAGTTTTCAGAGTATAGGTCTTTCACTTCCTTGGTTAGGTTTATTCCTAGGTATTTTATTCTTTTTGATGCAACTGTGAATGGAATTGTTTTCCTGATTTCTCTCTCTGCTTGTTTATTGTTACTGTGTAGGAATGCTACAGATTTCTGCATATTAGTTTTGTATCCCGCAACTCTGCTGAATTCAGATATTAGATCTAGTAGTTTTGGAGTGGATTCTTTAGGGTTTTTTATGTACAATATCATGTCATCTGCAAACAGGGACAGTTTAACTTCTGCCTTGCCAATCTGGGTGCCTTTTATTTCTTTGTGTTGTCTGATTGCTGTGGCTAGGACCTCCAGTACTATGTTGAATAGAAGTGGGGAGAGTGGGCATCCTTGTCTTGTTCCCAATCTTAAAGGAAAAGCTTTCAGCGTCTCGCTGTTAAGTATAATGTTGGCTGTGGGTTTGTCATATATGGCCTTTATTATGTTGAGGTACTTGCTCTCTATACCCATTTTGTTGAGAGTTTTTATCATGAATGGATGTTGAATTTTGTCAAATGCTTTTTCAGCATCCATGGAGGTGATCATATAGTTTTTGTCCTTCTTTTTGTTGATGTAGTAGATGATGTTGATGGATTTTCAAATGTTGTACCATCCTTGCTTCCCTGGGATGAATCCCACTTGATCATGATGGATGGTCTTTTTGATCTATTTGTGAATTTGGTTGCTAATATTTTGTTGAGTATTTTTGCATCTATGTTCATCAGGGATATTGGTCTGTAATTTTCTTTTTTTGTGGTGTCTTTGCCCAGTTTTTGTATTAGAGTGATGTTGGCCTTGTAGAATGAGTTTGGGAGTTTTCCCTCCTCTTGTATTTTTTGGAAAACTTTAAGGCGGGTGGGTATTAGATCTTCACTAAATGTTTGATAAAATTCAGCAGTGAAACCGTCTGGTACAGAGGTTTTGTTCTTAGGTAGTTTTTTGATTACCAGTTCAATTTCTTTGCTGGTAATTGGTCTATGCAGATTTTCTGGTTCTTCCTGGTCAGCCTTGGTAGGTTGTATTTTTCTAGAAAGTTGTCTATTTCTTCTAGGTTATCCAGTTTGTTAGCATATAATTTTTCATAGTATTCTCTCATAATTCTTTGTACTTCTGTGGTGTCTGCTGTGATTTTTTCCTTTCTCATTTCTGATTCCGTTATGCGTGTAGACTCTTTTTGTCTTGATAAGTCTTTCTAGGGGTTTATCTATGTTTATTTTCTCGAAGAACCAGCTCCTGCTATCATTGCTTCTTTCTATTGTTTTGTTCTCAACTTTATTTATTTCTGCTTTAATCTTTTTATGTCCCTCCTTGTACTGACTTTGGGCCTCATTTGTTCTTCCTTTTCTAGTTTCATTCATTGTGAGTTTAGACTGTTCATTTGGGATTGTTCTTCTTTCCTGAGGTAGGTCTATATTGCAATATATTTCCTTCTTGGCACGGCCTTCACTGCGACCCACAGATTTTGTGGTGTTGAATTATTGTTGTCATTTGTCTCCATATATTGCTTGATCTCTGTTTTTATTTGATCATTGATCCATTGATTATTTAGGAGTATGTTATTAAGCCTCCATGTTTTTGAGGGCTTTTTCATTTTCCTTGAGTAAATTATTTCTAGTTTCATACCTTTGTGATCTGAGAAGCTGGTTGGTACAATTTCAGTCTTTTTGAATTTACTGAGGTTCTTTTTGTGGCCTAATATATGATCTATTCTTGAAAATGTTCCATGTGCACTTGAGAAGAATGTGTATCCTGTTTCTTTTGGATGGAGTGTTCTGTAGATATCTCTTAGGTCCATCTGTTCTAATACGTTGTTCAGTGTCTCTGTGTCCTTACTTATTTTCTGTCTCCTTGATCTGTCCTTTGGAGTGAGTGGTGTGTTGAAGTCTCCAAAATGAATGCATTGCATTCTATTTCCCCCTTTAATTCTGTTAGTATTTGTTTCACATATGTAGGGGATCCTGTGTTGGGTGCATAGATGTTTATAATAGTTATATCCTCTTGTTTGACTGACCCCTTTATCATTATGTAATGTCCTTCTTTGTCTCTTGTGACTTTCTTTGTTTTGAAGTCTATTTCGTCTGATACGAGTACTACAACTCCTGCTTTTTTCTCCGTATTAGTTGCATGAAATATCATTTTCCATCCCTTTCAGTCTGTGTATGTCTTTGGGTTTGAAGTGAGTCTCTTGTAGGTAGCTTATAGATGGGTCGTTTTTTTATCCATTCAGTGAATCTACATCTTTTGATTGGTGCATTCAGACCATTTACATTTCTGGTGATTGTCAGTAGGTATGTACTTATTGCCATTGCAGGTTTTAGTTTTGTGGGTCCCAAAGGTTCAAGGGTAATTCACTTACTATCTAACAGTCTAATTTAACTCACTTCATGTGCTATTACAAACACAATCTAAAGATTCTTTTTTTTTTTCCTCCTTTTTCTTCCTCTTCCATTCTTTTGTATGTTACGAATCATATTCTGTACTCTTTGTCTATCCCTTGGGTGACATCTTATTTAGTCTTAGGAATACTTCCATCTGTAGTAGTCCATCTAAAATGCACTGTAGAGGTGGTTTGTGGGAGGTAAATTCTCTCAGCTTTTGCTCATCTGAAAATTGTTTAATCCCTCCTACAAATTTAAATGATAGATTTTTGGATTAAAGATGGCGGCGTGAGAGGTGAGACAGAGGCCTCCTCCTAAAACCTCATATAATATGAAAATAAAGCTCCATCAACTACTCTTGAAAGAGCAACGGGAAAGAGGACGGCAACAAACTGCATACACCTGGAGACGAGAGCAGCCCTCACAGAAAAGGGTAACGTACTAAAGCTGTGGTCCTGCGGGATCCAAGCCCTTCCCCCACCCCAGCTCACCAGTGGGAGGAACAAGAACGGAGAAGGGAGGGAGTGGAGATGTGGGACTGCTGAATACCTAACTCTGGAGATCTGCTCTGGGAGCACAAAGCTACATTTCATGGTGCTTGCATGATACTCTTGTAATTAGGGGGTTGGAAACCTAAGACAGGCAGAATTCCTGGAGAGACTAAGAATCCAGCTGCTTGTGAAAGCAGGGATCCATACCCAGCTGCTCGGGGACAAAAGAAGGGCGGTCAGTCTGAGAGACTTCCTAACAAAGAAGCCCTTAGCAAGAGGGCTGCTAAAGGGGCAAGGATTGCACAGAGCTTACTGCTCAGGAGAAAGGACAGGCAGACAAAATTGTCCGGGTGCACTCTGCCCAGCAGGATGGGAGCTTTCACAATCTTCAGGTGCTCCAGCTCCCTGGCTGCCTACACAGCTCCAAGAACCCCTTCTGTGACAGGCAGACTTGTGTGCCTTTCTTCTGGCCAGCCCCACTGGGCTTGCAAACCGGGAAATCCTTCCCTGGTGTTAGGCCAGCCAGAGGGAAGATCTGTCTGTAGCAACTAAAAACGCAAAGCACAGAGGCTTATACCTGTGTGCTCAGCCCACTGGTTCAGGCAGTGGAGACAGGCACAGCAGCCAGGAACCAGCAAACAGCCCTTTCCTCCCCGGAGGCACCAATACCACTCCCCTACAATCCCCGCATTGCTTCAGGGGCTGAGCAGCTCCAGAGAGTACAGCTTCTGGGCACTAGAGGGCGACATACTGAAATATGAAACGCCAAAGGGACCTGGTCCAGAGTAAAATTATGAACACAACTCCTGAGAAAGATTTAATTGATATGGACCTTATGACTCTCCCTGAAAGGGAGTTCAAAATAAAAATCATTAACATGCTCATGGAGGTATGGAGAGATATTCAAGAACTCAGGAATGAATTCCGGTCAGAGATCCAATCATTGAAGAACACGATGGTATTAAAAGCAGATTGAATATGGTGGAGGAGACAATAAATGAATGCGAACTAGAGAAGACGAATATAAAGAAGCTGAGGCACAGAGAGAAAAAAGGATCTCTAAGAATGAAAGAATATTGAGAGAACTGTGTGACCAATCCAAACGGAACAATATTCGCATTATACGGGTACCAGAGGAAGAAGAGAGAGAAAAAGGGATAGAAAGCGTCTTTGAGGAGGTGATTGCTGAAAACTTCCCCAATCTGGGTAAGGAGATAGTCTCTCAGGCCATGGAGGTGCGCAGATCTCCAAACACAAGGGACCCAAGAAAGACAACAGCAAGACATATAGTAATTAAAATGGCAAAGATCGAGGATAAGGACAGACTATTAAAAGCAGCCAGAGAGAGAAATAGGATCACATATAAAGGAAAACCCATCAAGCTATCATCAGACTTCTCAGCAGAAACCTTACAGGCCAGAAGGGAGTGGCATGATGTATTTAATGCAATGAAGCAGAAGGGCCTTGAACCAAGATTACTTTATCAGGCAAGATTATCATTTAAATTTGAAGGAGGGATTAAACAATTTTCAGATAAGCAAAAGCTGAGAGAATTTTCCTCCCACAAACCATCTCTACAGTGTATTTTGGAGGGACTGCTATAGATGGAAGAGTTCCTACAGATTAATAGCTGTCACCAGAGGTAATAAAACCACAGTAAAGAAAATAGAACAGCTAATTAATAAGAAAATGCAAAATTAAATTAACTATTCCCAAAGTCAATCAAGGGATAAACAAACAGTACAGAATATGATACCTAATATATAAAGAATGGAATAGAAAGAAAAAGGAGGAAACAAACAAACAAAAAAAGAACCTTTAGATTGTGTTTGTAATAGCATATTAAGTTAGTTGTTAGACGTTTAGATAGTAGGGAAGTTAACCTTGAACCTTTGGTAACCATGAATCTAAAGCTGCAGTGCCAATAAGTACATACCTATCCATAATCACCCTAAATGTAAATGGACTGAATGCACCAGTCAAAAGACATAAAGTCACTGAATGGATAAAAAAACAAGACCCATCTATAAGCTGCCTTCAAGAGACTCACTTTAAACCCAAAGAGATACACAGACTAAAAGTGAAGGGATGGAAAAAGATATTTCATGCAAACAACAAGGAGAAAAAAAGCAGGTGTTGTAGTACTTGTATCAGACAAAATAGACTTCAAAACGAAGAAAGTAGCAAGAGATAAAGAAGGACATTACATAATGATAAAGGGGTCAGTCCAACAAGAAGATATAACCATTATAAATATATATGCACCCAACACAGGAGCGCCAGCATATGTGAAACAAATACTAACAGAATTAAGGAGGAAATAGAAAGCAATGCATTCATTTTAGGAGACTTCAACACACCACTCACTCCAAAGGACAGATCAACCAGACAGAGAATAAGTAAAGACACAGAGGCACTGAACAACACACTAGAACAGATGGACCTAACAGATATCTACAGAACTCTGCAACCAAAAAAAAAGGATACACATTTTTCTCAGGTGCACATGGAACATTTTCCAGAATAGACCACATACTAGGCCACAAAAAGAACCGCAGTAAAGTCAAAAATATTGAAATCCTACCAACCAACTTCTCAGATAACCAAGGTATAAAACTAGAAATAAATTTTAGAAAGAAATCAAAAAGGCTCACAAATACATGGAGACTTAACAACATTCTCCTAACTAATCAGTGGGTTAACGACCAAATCAAAACAGAAATGAAAGAATGTATGGAGACTAATGATAACAACAACACAAAGCCACAACTTCTGTGGGACGCAGCAAAGGCAGTTAAGAGGAAAGTATATTGCAATCCAGGCCTATTTAAAGAAGGAAGAACATTTCCAAATGAATAGTCTAAAGACACAATTACTGAAATTGGAAAAAGAGGAACAAATGAGGCCCAAAGTCACCAGAAGGAGGGACATAATAAAGATTAGAGAAGAAATAAATAAAATTGAGAAGAATAAAACAATAGAAAAAATCAATGAAACCAAGAGCTGGTTCTTTGAAAAAATAAACAAAATAGATAAACCCCTAGCCAGACTCATTAAGAGAAAAAGAGAATCTACACACATAAACACAATCAGAAATGAGAAAGGAAAAATCACGACGGACCCCACAGAAATACAAAGAATCATAAGAGAATATTATGAGACTCTATATGCTAACAAGCTGGAAAACATAGAAGAAATGGACGACTTCTTAGAAAAATACAACCTTCCAAGACTGACCAAGCAAGAAACAGAAAAACTAAACAGACCAATCACCAACAATGAAATTGAATCAGTAATCAAAAAACTACCCGAGAACAAAACCCCCGGACCAGATGGATTCACCTCTGAATTCTACCAGACATATAGAGAAGAAATAACACCCATTCTCCTTAAAGTTTTTCAAAAAAAAGAAGAGGAGGGAATACTTCCAAACTCATTCTATGAAGCCAGCATCACTCTAATACCAAAACCTGGCAGAGACCTCACCAAAAAAGAAAATTACAGACCAATATCCCTGATGAACGTAGATGCAAAAATACTCAACAAAATATTAGCAAACCGAATTCAAAAATACATCAAGAGGATCATACACCATGATCAAGTGGGATTCATCCCAGGGATGCAAGGATGGTACACCATTTGAAAATCCATCAACATCATCCACCACATCAACAAAAAGAACAACAAAAACCACATGATCATCTCCATAGATGCTGAAAAAGCATTTAACAAAATTCAGCATCCATTCCTGATTAAAACTCTCAACAAAATGGGTATAGACGGCAAGTACCTCAACATCATAAAGGCTATATATGACAAACCCACAGCTAACATCATACTTAACGGCGAGACGCTGAAAGCTTTTCATCTAAGATCGGGAACAAGACAGGGATGCCCACTCTCTCCACTGTTATTCAACATAGTACTGGAGGTCCTAGCCACAGCAGTCAGACAAAACAAAGACATACAAGGCATCCAGATTGGTAAAGAAGAAGTCAAATTGTCACTATTTGCAGATGACATGATACTGTACATAAAAAACCCTGAAGATTCCATTCCAAAACTACTAGAACTAATATCTGAATTCAGCAAAGTTGCAGGATACAAAATTAACACACAGAAATCTGTTGCTTTCCTATACATTAATGATGAACTAACAGAGAAATCAGAAAAACAATTCCGTTCACAATTGCATCAAAAAGAATAAAATACCTAGGAATAAACCTAACGAAGGAAGTGAAAGACCTGTACTCTGAAAACTACAAGACACTCCTAAGAGAAATTAAAGAGTACACTAACAAATGGAAATGCATCCCATGCTCTTGGCTACGAAGAATAAATATTGTCAAAATGGCTGTACTACCTAAAGCAATCTACAGATTCAATGCAATGCCTATCAAACTACCAACAGCTTTCTTTAATGAACTCAAACAAATAATTCTAAAATTCATATGGAACCACAAAAGACCCCCAATAGCCAAAGCAATCCTGAGAAGGAGGAATAAAACGGGGAATTACGCTCCCTGACTTCAAGCTCTACTACAAAGCCACAGTAATCAAGACAATTTGGTATTGGCACAAAAACAGACCCACAGACCAGTGGAACAGAATAGAAAATCCAAACATTAACCCAAACATATACAGTCAATTAATATTTGATAAAGGAGCCTTGGATATACAATGGGGAGATGACAGCCTCTTCAGCAGCTGGTGTTGGAAAAACTGGACAGCTACATGTAAGAGAATGAAACTGGACTACAGTCTAACCCCATGCACAAAGGTAAACTCAAGGTGGATCAAAGACCTGAATGTAAGTCATGAAACCATAAAACTCTTAGAAAAAAACATAGGCAAAAATCTCTTGGACATAAACATGAGCGACTTCTTCATGAACATATTTCCCCGGGCAAGGGAATCAAAAGCAAAAATGAACAAGTGGGACTATATCAAGCTGAAAAGCTCTGTACAACAAAGGACACAATCAGTAGAACAAAAAGACATCCTACGGTATGGGAGAATATATTCATAAATGACGTATCCAATAAGGGCTTGACGTCCAAAATATATAAAGAACTCATGCACGTTAACAAACAAAAAGCAAATAATCCAATTAAGAAATGGGCAGAGGACATGAATAGACACTTCTCCAAAGAAGAAATTCGGATGGCCAACAGGCACATGAAAAGATGCTCCACATCGCTAATCATCAGAGAAATGCAGATTAAAACCACAATGAGATATCACCTCACACCAGTGAGGATGGCCAACATCCAAAACACAAACAACAACAAATGTTGGCGAGGATGTGGAGAAAAGGGAACCCTCCTACACTGCTGGTGGGACTGCAAATTAGTTCAACCATTGTGGAAAGCAGTATGGAGGTTCCTCAAAAAACTCAAAATAGAAATACCATTTGACCCAGGAATTCCACTCCTAGGAATTTACCCTAAGAATGCAGCAGCCCAATTTGAAAAAGACAGATGCACCCCTATGTTTATTGCAGCACTATTTACAATAGCCAAGAAATGGAAGCAACCTAAGTGTCCATCAGTAGATGAATGGATAAAGAAGATGTGGTACATATACACAATGGAATATTATCCAGCCATAAGAAGAAAACAAATCCTACCATTTGCAACAACATGGATGGAGCTAGAGGGTATTATGCTCAGTGAAATAAGCCAAGCCGAAAAAGACAAGTATCAAATGAATTCACTTATATGTGGAGTAGAAGAACAAAGAAAAAAACTGAAGGAACAAAACAGCAGCAGACTCACAGAACCCAAGAATGGACTAATAGTTACCAAAGGGAAAGGGACTGGGGAAGATGGGTGGGAAGGGAGGGATAAGAGGGAAAAAGGGGCATTATGATTGCAGATGTAATGTTGGGGGGGCATGGGGAGGGCTGTAGAACTCAGAGAAGACAAGTAGTGACTCTATAGCATCTCACTACACTGATGGACAGTGAGTGTAATGGGCTTGGTGGGGGGGACTTGATGAAGGGGGTAGTTTAATAATCATAATATTGCACATGTAATTGTAGCTTAATGATCCAAAATAAATTATTGAAAAAAAGAATACTTAGGAGAAGCTGATAAAAGAATAAGTGATTAAAAAAAAACATAATGGGATGTGAACAATTTCCAGGGATGTGTTTTAATTTGTCTGAGTTTTCGCATAGTATTCAAGATCAAATAGACAACATTCACCATGTTATTGATAAGTTTTCACACATGCCTGGACTGTTAAATTGGTTTTCTTTGTTTCATTGGATATGGCCTATAAATGTAGGTCTAATACTGTTATGCATTTGTATTCCTGTTCTCCTAGTGTGTGTGCAGAAGGCAGTTGTTGGTCTTTTTAAGCCAATACAAGCATATGCTACTTTTCAAGAATTAACTTCAAGAAATAAGTGATTCCTTTTAAACAACTTTGTGAATCATATGCTGATTTCCCACCTGCATTTGCTGCAAGAAAATAATCATGTATATTGTGATTTTATCCAGAATTATAGCTGCTGGCTGTCCTCTCTTTTGTATTTTATCTCCCTGTTTGGTCCCAGGAGATGGCTGGTTAGCCAGAGACAGGTAAGATTCCTCATGGGAGGAACAACCTAAGACAGGCACAGTCGCAAGGGACCTCAGGTGAGCAACGTGGGGGCCAACTGAGGTGAGGCATAGAACCTCACCCCTCCAGACGAGAGAGACATTGCCTGTGACAAGCAATGTCAGAGGCTGCGCCCAGCTAATCATTATTCTGGTACCTTCCACAAATATATGCATATGCATTTGCATTAGTTAAAACAAAAAAGGGGGAAATGTGGGATTCACTTATAATTTAAGTATAAAAATCATATGAATAATCATAGTTGACTTGATTGATTATAGTAACTGAAGTAGTTTCTCTGATATGACTGCCTTTGCATTGTTTACCTTGTGAGATCTTGTTCACTATGTTCGTTGCATGGTTCACCTTGTGGGGCTTGTTCACTGTATTGGAACTTGTTCGTTGCATGGTGAGCAATAATGTCTTGTGTATTGAAAAGTTGTTAAGAGAAAAAACTTCAAAAGTTCACATCGCAAGAAAAAATAATTTCTAACTATGTATGTTGAAGGATGTTAACTAAACTTACTGTGATAATCATTTCACAATAAATAAATAAATAAATAAATAAATAAATAAATTTGCTATTAAAAAATTTTTTTAAATGATAACCTTGCCAGGTAGAGTATTGGTTTGAGGCCCTTCTGCTTCATTGCATTAAATATATCATGCCACCCCTTTCTGGCCTATAAGGTTTCTGTTGAGAAATCTGATGATATCCTGATGGGTTTTCTTTTGTATGTGATCTTTTTTCTCTCTCTAGCTGCTTTTAAAAGTCTGTCTTTATCCTTGATCTTTGCCATTTTAATTATTATATGTCTTGATGTTGTCTTCCTTGGGTCCCTTGTGTTGGAGATCTGTGCACCTCCATGGCTTGAGAGACTATCTCCTTCCCCAGATTGGGGAAGTTTTCAGCAATTACCTCCTCAATGACACTTTCTATCCCTTTTTCTCTCTTCTTCTTCTGGTACCCCTATAATGCAAATATTGTTCCTTTTGGATTGGTCACACTGTTCTCTCAATATTCTTTCATTCTTAGAGATTCTTTTTTCTCTCTGTGCCTCAGCTCCTTTGTATTCCTCTTCTCTAATTTCTATTCCATTTACTGTCTCTTCTACTGCATCTAATCTGCTTTTAAATCCCTCCATTGTATGTTTCATTTGAGATATGGAATTTCTTAATGATTGAATCTCTGTCTTAAATTTGTTTCTGAGGTCTTAAACATTATAAGTATGTTTATGATTTTTATTTTGAACTCTCTTTCAGGAAAATTGGTGAGTTCAGTTTCATTTGGCCCTTTTTCTGGGGTTTGTGAGTTTTTGGTCTGAACCATTGTTCTTTTGATATTTCATATTTGTGTGTGGTGCCCTCTACTACCCAGAAGCTCCAGTCTCTGGAGCTGCTCAGCCCCTAGAGTGAAGATGGGGGTCGTTGGGGAGCAGAGCTGGGGCCTAAGGGGAAGAAGGATCTTTTTCCTGATTCTTGTCTACGGTGCCTGTCTCCAGTATCACAGCCAGTGGGCCATGCACACAGGTATAAGCCTCTGTGCTTGGGGTTTCTGGCTGTTGTAGGCAGGGCCTCTCTCTGGCTGGCGTGACGCCAGTGCAGTGAGTGCTGGTTTCTGAGCCGGTCCTGTCAGGCCTGGAGGAAGGCTCAGCAGGCTGCATATCACAGTGGTGGGCCTCCCAGCTTAGTAGCCTGCCAGGGGGATGGAGCTCCTGAAGCTCCCCAAAGTTCCCAATCTGCTTGGCAAAGTGCGCCCAGACAACCTTGTCCCCCTATCCCTTCTCCCAAACAGCAAGCTCCGTGCAAACCTCATGCCTTCAGCACCCCTCTCACTGCTAGAAAGCCTTCCAGACTGCTTGCCTTTCCCTTGTCCCAGAGCAGCCGGGTGTGGATCCCATCCTCTGCAAACAGCTGGAATCTGTCTCTCAAGCAATCTGCATATCCCAGCCCTCCATCCTCCAGAGCACCACACAATGTAGGTTTCTGCTCCAAAGTAGATATCCAGAGCTAGATGTTGCAGCAGTCCCAGGCTTCCACCACCTCCCTCGCTCCATTTCTCTTCTTCCTTCTGGTGAGCTGGGGTGGGGAAAGGGCTCGGGTCCTGCCGGATCAAGGCTTTCATACGTTACCCTGTTTTGTGAGGTCTGCTCTGTTTGTGAGGTCTGTATGCAGTCTGGTGCAGTCTTCGTTCCTGTTGCTGTTTTAGGGTTAGTTGTATTAACTATATTTTCACACTGTGGTTTTGGGAGGAGTTTTCTATCTCACCTCTCACGCTGCCATCTTGAGTCCAGCAAATGCCGTTTAAGATAACTTATGTTTCAACTGAAAAGGTCTTCCTTTCTTCGTCAGTCATTCCGTAGGCCCTTTAGTTTTTAGAACTGACATTTACTTTGGACCGTAGGTGCTATCGCCCTTAAATCTAGTTAGAGGTGATTTAACACAGCCAGAAGAGAGGCAGTGAAATTTTGGGTTTTGTTAGAAATATCATCTCTATTTCAACTAATGATTAGTGTCACGTTTGTTCCTCTAACATTCAGCTGGGTTGTTTACAGGCTTCAGTTTAACTTATACATGTTTGTTTCCTTTGCTGACTGAAGGTACCTGTGCAGTGCAGGCCTTTTCCACATCCGTCAAGTGCTCTGAGATAGAGCACTTCTTAACTATTCCATCAACATACCCTCCGGTTTAATCCCACCATTAAAGTTTTAACCTGCTTGCCCTTTCTCTGAAACTTTAGAGGTTTGCAGTTGGGGATGCTGTCGGTGGAAGCATGGCTCGGAATGATAATGTGTTTGCACTGTCTCTCTGTTCTGTTTTTTCAGGTCTCATTGAATGTTACTTAGCCTCTAACAGTATTCGTGAAGCAATGGTAATGGCCAACAATGTTTACAAAACTCTAGGAGCAAATGCACAGACCCTTACCCTTTTAGCCACAGTTTGTCTTGAAGACCCAGTGACACAGGAGAAAGCAAAAACTTTATTAGATAAAGCCCTGACCCAAAGGCCGGACTACATTAAGGCTGTGGTGAAAAAAGCAGAATTACTTAGTAAGTCTATCTTTCTATTTCCCTGTTGGTCATTAATTGCATAAACCTGGTCTCATTTGCATTCCCCAGCCCCACCCAGCTGGATACAGATAACTAGAAAAGTCCATGCCTTTTGCAGTAGGTCTGAGTCCAGGTGAACTGATGCGTATTTATTTAGCACAACCAAATGTAACCGACTTTAGACCTGATTGGATTGGCTTTGACTGACTTGTGGAGTGGCTCAAGCCAGCTATACTTTGTTGGTACAAGTTCGGCTCACTTTGGTTGGTTTTCATTGTCCTGAACTAGTTTGGGCCAAATATAGCTGGCATTAGCCAGTTTGGCCTGCCCTGACACATCTGAGTTCTCTACTTACTTACCATGAACTCCTTAGTTTGGGTTAGTTTGGCAAATAAAATGCATTTTGGCATTTTATTTGCACTTAGTTTAAGACTACATTAAAAAAAAAATCAGAACTCAAACTGCAGATTTCCTAATGGAACAGGAATTCAAATAAGCTTGTTCTCACTTCCTGCTACACTACTGTTCTCTTGAGGACATCTACAAATAGATTACTGGATTGTGATTATTGTGCTTTTGTATATATGATTTGAGCTGGGAAAATATTTTCAAAATGTTGCATAAGTAGGAAAATGAGGGTCTTTTTCTTTTCAGGCAGAGAACAGAAATATGAAGATGGAATTGCTTTGCTGAGGAATGCACTAGCTAATCAGAGTGACTGTGTGCTGCATCGGATCCTAGGAGATTTCCTTGTAGCTGTCAATGAGTATCAGGAAGCAATGGACCAGTATAGTATAGCACTAAGGTAGGCATTTAGCCTCCCATGGGGGGAAGGTGATGAGGGGTAGAGGAGGCAGGGAACTATGTAACAGGAGCTCTGGAAACACATATTTTGTGCCCACAATTGAAAACAGTAATAATAGTATTGGTAGAGGAGTTATTTTTGAACTCATGACTTCTAAAAGTTTTTTTCTTAGAGTGTATTAACAACATTAAAGAACTGTTTCACTCATAACCAGCCCACATCACTACAACATCTGTTTTCATTTGTGTAGGTCATCCTTTTGGCCTTGCCCACACATACACATATTTTTATAGGGTTATATGTAGTATATATTTTATATTCTGCTTTTTCAAATCAAAGTATTATAAGTACTTTCCCATGTTTCTACTTACTGTAGTAGTTAAGAACTTAAGCTCTGAAGTTTGAATACTGCCTTCACCACCTGTTCTCTTGGGCAAGTTACTAACAAATTTCCTTGTTTATATCTACCTTATTAGGTATTAAATGATTAAATGAGGATTAAATTATTCCATGTAAAGCTCTTAGCACTGTGCCTGGTACATAGTAAATGCTAAATAAATAGTGGTATTCTTACTGTTTAATAAGAAGTGATTTCTTTGAAGGTGTCTGTGTGTCTGTGAGGTATGGTGAAGGCCTGTCTGTAATTGAGTCTGGTCACATCCATTTACTTGTTCAGCAGTTGAGCACCACTCGTGTGCCTGGCTTCTAAAGTCGCCACTGGGAATGCTGTGGTTCCGGGAGCTCTCAGTCTCAGGTGTGCAGACTGATCGATATCTCATGCTTAAGTGCTTTCATAGCAGTCTCTAGAAGGCAAGGTGGGAGCCCAGCCCAGTGGGCAGGGAGCCCTGGGTGTGGGTGAGGGCTGTATGAAGGTATCAGAGAAGAAAAGATGTTACAAATCAATCTACAGTTAGGTCCGTAGGAACAGGATTCCAAAATGGGTTTTACCTGCTTTTTGGACGTACAGAGGCAAGTGAGAAAATAAAATACCAGACTTTCATTAGAGGCAGGATTTGCTTGTGATTGTACACATGTTGGCCTAGGTGATGGTCACAAAGGCAGGATGGATTGCTTAGGAGCCAGGTAAATAAATGATCTGGAGCTTCTGTACTTTAGGGATTTTGGCATGTGTAATGACACTTGACTCCTGAACTCGAATTCCTGGGGGCGGGTAGCTTTGGGTCTTGGGGCCTCATCTGTTCTGTGGTAAGCATGATGATTTTGGTTGACTGCTGAAATGCTGTTGCGTTTAACTGCATTGTAAGAACATGGAACTATTTTACTCACAGGAAAATATGTATGTATTTTCTGTAACCCTCTAGCTTGAAAACCCAATACTGTTTAAGGAACTACATTTGAATTTTTCTGTTAATGATTGGTTGCTACTTTTTCATTTGTGTTATCTATTATCTAGTATCTTCCTCTAGCAGAGTGCTAGGGGGAATAAGTGAAAAGGTTTAAGAAATATGTGGAGAAAACACAAATTGAAAAAAAAAATTAGGACAAGACACCTGTTTTCATTTCTAGTGGTGGACTCCCTTGATCCTGCCTGTGGACCCGGAGTTGTTTGGAGAGGCCAGGCGTTAGCAGTTTCTCTGTGACTCGGTGGTTATTTCACCTCCATGCCAGGGAGATGACGCATCAGCCAGCAAGAAGCAAGGCAGAGATTCAGGCCTCTCCTTTGTTTTGTTGTCCCCTAGTTTGGACCCCAATGACCAGAAGTCTCTAGAGGGGATGCAGAAGATGGAGAAGGAGGAGAGTCCCACGGATGCCACTCAGGAGGAGGATGTGGACGACATGGAAGGGAGTGGGGAAGAAGGGGACCTGGAGGGCAGCGACAGTGAGGCGGCCCAGTGGGCTGACCAGGAGCAGTGGTTCGGCATGCAGTGAGGCAGGCGGCAGCTCTGTGGCCACACTGGCCTGCCCTGCTATGAGCACTTCCGTGGACTGAAGGAGCCCGTAGGAGCCTGCTCTCTGGGAGGACAATGATTCAGCATGTGATGCAGCAGGGGTCTCTGCCCCCAGCTCCATATTTCTAGTAGTGACTTCATTTTTAAAAACTGAGCCTGACTAACCTTCCGTATATCTCCATCCTCCCCCACTCCAGCCAGGGAGGACCTAGTGAGCACTCTGGGAGGCTCACAGACAAGCCAGGGCCTCTTAGACAGAGTACTTTTTATATGACTAATTTCTAAATCTGAAAATCTGAGGAATAGACAGTGTTCTGTCTGTGACAGTTGTGGATGGGTTTAAAGGAGTGACCTGTCACCCAGAGCAAGCGTGTCGTCTCCCAAGATGGACAGCAGCACAGGCCGGCGCTTTCAGGGTTTCCTGTCCCAGAAATCATCGTCCTGGGCTGTCCAAACATCCCTAGGAACCTTGCTTCATTCTGCAATGTTAGTAATGCCTTAAGCTGACAATTGCTATTTTGCAGAACAATTTTCCTATTTGCTAATCTGGTAACTTGCCTGTGAGCCTGAGCAGGATCTGAGAAACAGGTGTGACCTAGAGCATGAACAGAGGTGCACCTGGGGTAATTAACTAATAAAACTGTTTTTTGTACAGTAAAAATGGTGTTGGGTTGATGAGAATGGAAGCCCTTTATAGATTTTTACATTTTTTGGTCTCTTAGAATTGATTCAGCCCTAGAATTATTTACTATAAATAGACTCCTTTTCTTCCCAGAGTGTTGGGAGCTGGGAGGATGGGGAACCTCAGGCAATGCTGATTCATCTGTTTGTGTTTTCAATCAGTAAAGTACCCCCAGATTTTGTCCACTCTGTCAGTGGTGCTGAGGTCTGTCAGCATTTTGTTGTGTGGGCTCTGTAGGGGGCTCATTCCCTGGGCTTGGTGCTGGGAGACTTCACCAACCTTCTCCCCCTTGTTTCTTAAAAATGCAATGCTTTTGACTATATAGTTAACTCGGAGGTGAAGGTTTAGGGGATGGTACATAGAGCTAATGCCAGATTCTCATTAAAATTAGTTGAAGGCATTGCCTAATAAGATTTTGATGTAAATGGAAAGTTCTGAAGTGTAAAAACAATAGAAGTGTATAGCAATTCGGGAGCTTGGAATATCTGGTAAAATGGGCAAAAGTTACTGTTAAAATATCTTTTGATATGAGACCTGAATACCTGGGCAGCAGCATTTGACTGAGCAGTTTCTAATGAGCTCACCTGCCAAGTTGGAGTCACACCAGGTAAACATGCAGCCTGGAGAAGACAGTGCTCTTTGGCCTCAGTGCTCACTTCAGGATGCCAACCTCATCGTTTTCAGCTTACCCTCCAGTACGATGGGATAAAAGGCGAAACCTCTTTGTCATTCCTGACTTGGGGAGGAAGCCCAGCCCCACCCTCCTGATCTTGTGTCTACGTGACAGACTGGTCCCTGTGACCCCTGTAACTCCTTCAGGATCAGGATGTGCCTTGGAGCCCAGACCCTATGCATCACCTTCGGTCAGTACCCTCATGTTCCTCCCCTTCCATGGGCTGGCCCCTCTCGGCTCTGCTGGGAGTCCCTGGATCAGCCTGTCCTGGCCATCCCAAGCCCCTCCATCCCAGCAACACCTGGGCTGGACTCCTCAGGCCCCTCCCACCCCCAGCACCAGTGGTTCCTTCCTGACACACTCAGGGTGACAATCAGGTTAGAAGATGCAACTTAAGGTACGTTTTTAGAGCACGTGACAGAATTGAAACCACTCTTGGTACACATCAGAGAAAGGAGTTTGACTTGGATGGTGCAGAAAATCTCGCCTGGCACTGCCACTTATCACTTGCTCTCAAAAAATCTGAGCGTGAGGAGCCCCATGGAGCAGTGACAGAATCAGGCTGCCCAGCCCTCTGGCTGTCCTGCTGAGCTACCTGCTAGCAAGTAGCCTGACAAGGAAGGGCCCCCAGGTGCCCACAGTCACCACAGATGCCTTCTGGTGTCTGAAGTCTCACACAGCCAATATGGGGATGTTTTACTGATTCTTAATATTTCCCTCCACTTCCAGATTGTTCGTACCACAGATTTGGAATCAGACTGGGCTGGGTTCTAAAGGTCCCAGCTTTCCTACCGTCAGAGCTGTGGGTCAGGGGCCTCCCTGGGTAGTTAGCCTCTGTGGCCTGGGCTCCCACATCTGCTGCTGGGCTGAGGACTGAGTAAGCCCACAAGGAGTTCAGCATGGTGCTGGTTGTGAACGTCGTCATCATCGTCAGGGTAAATGCCAGACTGCCAATCTTCCCTGGGGAATTGGGGACTGGTGGGATCTCTAGCCTTTTTGCCCTTTTGGAAGTCCCTCAGGTGAGCAGGGTCTTAGGGGAGCTCCCTGCCCTCCAGTTCAGGCCTTCAAACTCAACTCTCGCTGTGTGCTGAGGACCTGGCAGATGGGGCCCCTATAGGGCTGATCTCACGAGCTCTCCTGGCTAGCTTTAGTTTAGGGGCCACACCCTTCCTCTGAATTCTTCCTCAGAGAATTGGGCAACTTTTGCCCAAATCTAATTCTCAAACTTGAGCATGCTTTCCAATGATGCAGATTGCAGGCCCAGCACCAAACCTTAATCCAAGTCCAGGGCCCGGACCCAGATATCTGCATCTGTAATCCCTCCCACCCTGACTTCCTATTCTGATGCAGGTGTTCCCTGGTCCAAATGTTGAGAAGCCAGGGAAAGGGGGTTTGAGGGTCCCAAAAGCAACAAGCCTGACCTTTAAAAGGCCCCTGGGAGCCCCACTCTGCAGCTGTCTGTGGGTGGAAGCAACTTTTATGACCAGGTCTCTGGAGCCTGTGCCCAGGCCTGCTCAGCAAGCCCCAAGGCCACAGGCACTGTCTCTGCAGTGACCACATTCTGCTGATGATAGGCAGCAAGGCCTGACTCAACAAGCACCTCATTGGCTTCTGGGGTCGGCAGCCTCAGCCAGGCCAGCCAAGAGTCCCTGGCACTGGGAAGGCCTGTTGAGGTAAGTGCCTTGCTAAGGTTTTCCACTTCCCTCTGGAGCCTCCCTGCCTTGGGGCAGTGGGAGGATGCACCAGCAGCCACCTCCCCTCTTAGGGCACAAAGGGCAGGCTTCTGTCCTCTAGATGCTTCCAGCCTGCCCTAGCTGCACCTGGGCTGCCACCAGCCAGTGCCAGGATGTGTGTGGTTTTCCCAGATTGCTGTGGGAGATGATGGTGTTGGCAGCACAGACAGAACATGTCACTGATTTCACAAACCACACAGTTATCTGCAACACCAGGAACAAGCCAGAAGCCCATAAGTCAGCCTCTTTAGAAGCCATTAGAAGAAAACAGTTTAAGAATAACTACCCTTGTGCATTGCTGGTGGGAAAGTAAAATAAGACAGCCACTGTGTAAAACAGTCCAGTAATTCTTCAAAAATTTAAACAATTGCCATATGATGCAGTAATTTCACTCTGGGTATGTACCCAAAAGAATTGAAGCAGGGTCTCAGATACTTTCACAACCATGTTCATGGCAGAATTATTAATAGCTGAAAGCTGGAAACCACTCGGGTGGCCATTGTTGGATGTATGGGCGAACAAGATGTGTGTACATACAGTCAGATCATATTCAGCCTTAAAAAGGAAAGAAGTCCTGTCACATGCTACAGCATGGATGATCCTTGACAAAAGGACAAATACTGTATGATCTTATGTAAGATAGCTAGAGGAGTCAAGTTCATAGAATGGTGGTTACCAGAGGCTGGGAGAGGGAATGGGGAGTTAGTGTTGAAAGGGGACAAGTTTCCATGTGGAATGTTGAACAAGTTCTGGCCGCAGGAGGATGGGGATGATTGCACACCGATGTGACGGGACTTAATGCCACCAAACAGCACTTGATGGCTAAGATGGTAAATTTGAAGATACACACACAAATACATATATATATTTAAAACCCTACAAGACAAAAAAGCTGTAAAGAAATGGCCAGCAATCCTACCATCCAGCCAACTCTGTTAACACGTGTATTTATAATACATGTTACATAAACATACATGGTTAAAAATTTTTTTAAGGTATAAAATGAGTACATCTTCCCAATCTCTGCTGAAATCCCAGTGTCTGTGCAACATTAAGCTTCTGGTACTACCTTTAGAAAAAGTTTTGAGGCTTTAACCTAGTGATACATGTATGAAAGTTACACTAAAGTGGTCACGCTTCACACCTGGAGATGAGATCCGCTGGTGCTGCCAATGTGCTGTTTATTTGTCTTCACATTTCCAGAATCCCATTCTGTGGACAGAACATTCTCTATAATCCTGCTAGTGGTGGACAGTTGTTTCCAGTTTTTGTATATAATCATTACAGTCTGCACTGTCATGAATATATTTTCGCATAATGTTCCAAAGACATGCAGAGATCAAGTTCCTTCAAGTGGAATTTGGGTCTCAGTATGTTAAGGCTCTGATGGATGCTGTCAGGTGGCACCCCAGCAATGGGATGAGTGCTTATTTCCACACCCTCACCAACACCAGTGTCATTTGTTTTTTACTCGTCTTAGATGTGATAAATATTTCATCATTTTTATTTGCTTGAGCTACTTCTTAAGTGTTCATCTGGGCTGGGCCAAGAGGCAAGCCCTTTGCCTGTGTTATCACATCTTAGCCTCACAGCCTGAGGCATGGATGGAATTAGCCCCATTTCATAGATGAGCAAACTGAATCTCAGATGGGCATGTTAGCTGTTTTCATCTGTCCAGAGTTTCTTACCCTGGTGCTTTACTATGTTTTTAACCATGATCTCTCCACATCTGTATAGTCTGCTAAAGAGAAAACGGACTGCTGTAAGTATATTTCTGTCCCACCACAGTCTTCGGTCTTACAGACTGAAAGGCTGCTGGCCATTCTGTCTGGCAAGGGCAGCACCGTCAGGATGCACTAGCTGACCACTTAAATCTTCCAGTGTCTGTCTCTCTAAACAGTCCTCTGGTAATCTTTGTGCTCACAGCTTTTTCCTTCTTTGGGGAAATTCCTAGTAGGGGAATTTCAGAGTTAAAGTGTATAGTGATATTTTTTTGGAAACTTCGGAGTGGCTGGGTGGATGGCCCTCTTTCTGTACAGCCCCACAGCCTCCCCTCTCTGGTCAGTGTGGCCTCTTCTGGCTGCCCAAATCTATCCAGAAGTCCATCCATCAGCTTCAGCTTAGGGGCAAACCCAGGAGCTTCCATCTCTGAAACTCCCACCTCACAAACCCTTGCTGGAGATGGGAGCTGGCAGTAGACTCTGGTGAGGTTTGCTGAGGACTCTGCCTTCCCTTTCTCGGGTGTTTGGGATTTGGGGCCTCTTCCCTCCGAGGACAGCCCTTGTTGGCTCTGGATTGGGGATTGTTTCCTGGACCAAGGTCAGATCTTACCTGCTTTAGGGCTGAGGCAGACTGCGCTTGATGAGGTTTACTGTGTGTGTTGGGGGGTGCTGGCTATTTGTGTCCAATCTGCATACTCAGCCTTCCTTCACTGCTCCCTTGGAGGACTCCCACTCCCCACTAGGGGGCCTTAGCCTTTTGGAGGGTCTCTCTCCACCTACTTCCCATGGCCTTGGGCAGCTCCCTTAGCTGTTTTGTGCCTCCCTGTTCCTTTGGAAGAGAACTTAGGAGCATGGGAGGGGAGCAGCCGCCCAGGGCTAAACCTTGGTCTTTGGGGATCAACATCCCAGGGGACATGAGCCCTGTCCTCTGGCCCCTGGGCTGGGCCCCCTTGGTGCTGGATCAGCAGATTTGCTCTAAGCCCCTCTTAGTGTCTACATGGGCCTGTGACTCAGGGAAATTATTTTTAATCTTCCACTCATGACCTCAGTCCACTTGGACCACTGGCTCATCTACCTTGTCAGTCCCCTGTGGCAATGAAGGTTTTTGTCTTGGAATTAAGTGGGAAAAGGGCAGCAAGCAGGTTGTCTGTCCTGAGAGAGATTCTGCCCTCCAGCCCGGGTCGTGCCCAGACTGAAGTCCTACATCCTTGATGGGTTGAAACAAGCTAAACCCTAACACCCCCACAGGTCCAGGCTGCTCTCCACTCTCCTGTTGCTGCTTTGCTGAGCCTGCTGGTGTGTGACAGGAAGGGACAGAAATGGCCTCTTACACACAGTCCACACCTGGAATTTGGAATGGTGGACATATACTGAAGCCTGCTATGCATTGACCAGAAAGGGCAACTTCTGTCAGGTTAGGGGATCTGGGGAGCTACCTCAGAGGTCAAGGCTGTGTGCAGCCTCCTAAGGAGATTTAGGAGACAGCAATGTCCTGCTCAGAATAATTCTGCCAGTACACAAGGGTCCAGAGCCCAGACAAGGATTTATTTTTTAATGAAAATGTAGTCTGTGAAATATAGCATATATATAGAAGTACATGAAAATGTGTTTAACGAACCCATAGAGCACACATGTACACTTTCCCCAGGACAAAAACAAACATACGCATAATCCAGAAGCCTCATGTGCTTGAACCTGATCACATCCCATTCCCTCCCTGCCTGCATTCCTCTCTACCCCTTACCAGACAGAGGTGACCACTGCCCTGAATTTTGTTTTAGTACTTTTATTTTCTGACCCTGGAAATTCTGTGAACCTTGGGCAAATGGTGAGCACATTTTTCTCACCTGCAAAATAATACTGTTACTCTGTTGCTTTATTTTTCTTTTTACCTTTTTATCCCAAACAGCACATTTATTTGTTTGTTCTTAATGCAACTGGAGCCATGTTTGTATTCTTCCATGATATCTTTAGCATTCTTTTAAAATTGATCCATATTAATGGTGCTATCACTTGTTTATTTTTTATTACTAGACATTTTTAGAACAATTTTAGATACAGAAAAATGGGATAGTACAGTTTTCATATACCCTGCACCCAGTTTCTATTATTAACACCTTACATAAGTATGGTACATTCATTATGATTAATGAACCAAGATTGATACATGATTATCAACAAGTCCATAGTTGATTCAAATTTCCTTGTTTTTACCTAATAACCCTTTTTCTCCTCCAGTATCCCATCCAGAATAGCACATTACATTTAGTGATCATGTTTTCCTAGGCTCCTCTTGGCTGTGAAAGTTTTTCAGACTTTCCTTGTTCTTGATGACCTTGACAATTTTGAGGACTGGTTAGGAATTTTGTAGGTTGGTTCATTCATTTTTCATTGCTATGTGATTTTCCCATGTGGATGTAACACTTCCATCTTATTAATTCTGCCACTGATGGGCATTTCAGTTGTTTCTAATTTTTTGTTTCAAACAGTGCTGCCATCTAGCCTTCTGTTGTGCATAGCACACATTTCTGCAGGGTTATATATATATCCAGAGGTGGAATTGATGGGTGTAGAGAATGTACGTATTTGATTTTACCAACTGTTTTACATACTATGCAACTGTTTCCTAAGAGGTTGTACAAATTTACATGTACATCTGCTGTCCTTGCCCCACTTTCTCACCATTTGATATTATCAAACCTTAATTTTCTCCAACACAGTGGGTGCGAGATGACGGTGACTTTAATTTACATTTTTCTGTTTTATAAGCAAGACTGAATGTCATTTCATAAGTCTAGGAACTATTTGGACTTCCTCTTCTGTGAAATTCCTTTTTTTTGGCCTTTTCCATTGGGTTGTCTTTCTTATTAATTCAAAGTTCTTTATATATTCTAGATACAATTCAGAATCTGAGTTGCAGGTTTCTTCCAGCTTGTGGCTTGACTTTTCATTCTCTTCATAGTATCTTTTGATTAACAGAGGGTCTTAATTTAATATAGCTGTATTTATCAATCTTTACAGTTTTATATTTTCTAATTCTTTAGAAATCCTCATGTCAAAGTTAAAAATACATTCTCTCGTAAGTATGGTGTGAGGTAGGAATCCATTGTTACTGCTCTTCCCATGTTTAAGCATGCAAAACCACCAGTTTGAAAATTTACTTCATTTTCCCACTGAGCTCTAATTTGAACTGGGTTGTAAATCAGGTGTTCAGATGAATGCCTCTGTTTCTGGGCCCTCTCATCCATACATTGGTCAGTTTTTCTATCCTAGCACCCGTACTGCACTGGCTTTATAAAAATTACTGATATTTGAAAGAGCAAGACCCCCAACCTGAATGTGAGCACTGCTTTGGCTATTCATAGCTTTTTCCAGAAAATGGTTATATCTTTGTCTAATGCAATTTTTCAGTTAGAGTCACAATTTTCAAGAGGGCATATGGTGGTATTTCCCCAGCCTCCCTTTCTTTTCCCAGTTCCTTCCCCAGAAGCAAGCATAGTTACTAGTTTTGTGTATTTTTCCAAAAAAATCTGAAATGGCCCAAGTTTATGTCTATTTGCCACCCTACTTTGTGGAGTTGCATAGTTCATCAATGGAGTTTAAAAAGTAAACTCAGTTTTCAATGAAATGTTGCTTAAAAGGTCATGATTCATAATTATCAAAAAGATATGAATGTCAAACTTTGTGTATTTAGTCCAAAATCATGGCATTTTGAGTAGTTTCCAAACTTACAAAGTACATTTTATCATTTCTACTAATTCTGATGGAAAAGCAACAATTTCAGCTTACCTAGTACTTCCTGGCTGACTGCTGGACATGTCTGTGTATCTTCCTCAGGCACATTAGAAGCCCAGTTTGCTTTTCAAAACAGGAACATCTGGGTCATGCTGAAATCACTCTCTCAGAAATAGAGCAACAGGAGTAACATTTAGTATATTCTTGTAATGTTATTGATTATATTTGGTGTTGACTCTGTTACCCTATTTGTTCTTTTTAGGTTTCTTCCATTTTTTTTCCCCTTCTGTTAATGGGTTAGTCTGTCCTCTGTTTTAGTGGTTACCCTAGGAGTACCAGTGTGTCTACACGTACAGCTAGCCAGTATCCTTATCGTGTTCCTGGGTGAGAGGCCCTCAGATCACTTAAGACTACTTACCCCGTCCCTGTCTAGAATTGCCCTTAGTATGAGTCTGCTGGCAGAAAACTCTGTTTTTGTTCGAAAATGTCTTTATCTTGAGTCTTCAAATACTGTGTATTTTTTCCAGCTTTAGAAGTCTAGATTGCCAGTAATTTCTTTTAGCACATGAAGCTGTCATTCCACTGGTTTCTGGCCTCCGCTGACTACTGTGAAGTTGGCAGTGGTCACTCCTTTAAAAGATAATTGTTTTCCCCCTCTGCTGCTTTTTTCTTTGTCTTTGGTTTTCTGCAGATCACTACACTGTGTTCAGGACTCAATTTTTTATTTATCCTGTTTGGGATTTGTTGGGATTCTTTCATCTGAGACTTGATCAATTCTAGAGAATTCTTATCTATTATCTCTTCAAATAATACCACTCTAATCTTCTGAAACTATGATAGCATGTATGTTTGACTTCGGCCTTTTTCTTTTTTCCAGGTATTTTAACCTTTCTTCCGTATTTTCCAATTTTTCTTTCTCTGCTACATTCTGGATAATTTCTTCTCATTTTCTACTTAATTTGTTAATTTGCTGTGTCCACTCTGATACCACATTCATCCAACGTTTTAAATTTTGGTGGTCGTACTTCTCATTTCTTGGATTCCATTTTATTTTCCTATGTGCTATGTTCATTTCCTGTCTCCTGCAGATTTTCAAGTATGTCTACTTTTCTTTAAACACTTAAGTGTGGATGATTTATATCTAATACTCCAGTAGGTGACATCTGGGTGGGTCTGTAATGCTCATTTTTTTGGCTCTCACTCCTGGGTGCTTGTTTTGTATGTGTGTGTACGTATTTGCTTATCTTTTACTGTCTACTGGTCTGAAAAATAACTAGGTTTCCCAAGACATAAAATGAAGGTGTCTTCCTATAGAGAGGATTTACATGTATTCATACCAGGTGCCTAGTGGTGCTGCCAGGGACTTTAAAATTCATGCCTTGAGGTTTCAGACCACCCCTAGGATGCAGATTGGGCTGCAGATTCTCAAGAGCCAGTTCCTGTTGATTCAGTATGATTGTTATGTTCCACGTTCACGCCTAGGCAGCTTCCTTTCCCGTCTGATCGTGGTGACGCTCCAGAACGCAAGCTAAGTGGTGGACAATAGAAGACAGGGAGTCTAATTCTGTTTTTTTTCTATACCTCTAGCGGCTGGTTTTTCATTGTTATTAAATGGAAGTTGTGGATATTCAAGTTTTGAGTGGATGTAAATTTTAGCAAATGTTTTTTTCTGTATCTGTAGAGTTGATAGGACTTGTATATGTTTGTTACTAAGTTTATAGAATTGTCCAACTACCCTTGCATCTTTGATTTTTTATGTGAGAGAAGAATTATCTTAGGGAATCTAGAAAATAGAGATAAGCCCCAATTCCAAACCCATCCCTGGCAGATAAGCACTAAATAACCATCAAGTGACATTCAGTACCTGCTTCAGTTCTATTTCAGTTCTCTTTTCTATGTTAACAAAAGAATTCTAAATTTTGCATTTGAACAGTATGAGAATCTCTCTCCATTGCTACAGTCTCCAAGCTGCTGACTTCTTACCCTGTTAATTATCTAAGGAAACTCTACTGGCGATACAATCAGCTTTCCCCGAGGCAAGAATATTTTATCGATCTTGTCATCCGAGCAGACCCTCTACCACTCTGCTCTCCTACCTAAAAAGTCCAATCCAAGAACTACTCCCTTGAGGGCAACACTGCACAGGGCTGAAGGCCCTCAGTGAACATCATCCCCGCCCCCTCACATGGGAGAAGAGTCAGCACCACACTGTGAACTTATGGTAGAATAGATTTATTTACCTGAAACCATGTCTGTGCAACGCTTGTTGTTACCAGCACAGAAATAAACAACTGATCTCTATTTACAGTCTGAAGTCAAACATGCGTTGTGGTAAATTGATGTTTACCATTTTATTAAGATTAAATGCATCACAATATCCTTATTGCACCAATATCTGGCTATGCTTCTGATTTCATTAAATAAGTTACACTTAATACAGTGCAAAATAGCTGTTTGCACACTCAAAACAATAACAAGTTATGAACTGGAGGCCTACATTTTACCATTCAACACCTGTAGTGTTTTCAATAAATTTATAAATAAGCAAAACTGTACAGGGCCAATTAAAAATAGCATGTTTCAATGACACCATAGAGAAATCTGGCTACTTAACAACTGAAGGCATGCATTACAATTGAATATTGCACATTTATATAAGCTACGACATTTTGCAGAGAAATATGGAGACTTGGCTGATGGCTTCTAAGTTCTTGCATAATGTTTCAGAACCTCATTTTCTCCTTGCAGCAAAGAAACCAAAATTCTCTGAAGAGGTTTTCTGATTCATTAAGCTAAATTGTACATTTGTAATTATTTTTATTTAAAAGCTAAAAACCTCATTGGTAATACACATTTCCTCCGCATAGCACAATGAGTTGGGGACTTTTTTCTACTTTCTTTTTCCCCCCAACATCAGTCATGCAGAGGGCTGGTAGATGTGTTGCTAAAAACGCACATGCACGCAACTGAACACCCTTATATTTCTGCAAAATGGTTTAGGAAGCGGTTACTCCAGTATTGCTGAAAAGGAAAGAGAGAGGAAATCAGCTTTATGAAACATGGGGAGGAAATGTTAGAATAACTGTTTTAAGACTAAGATTAACAGTGACAGATGGAAAGAAATATTGTTTGATTTTTTTAAGACTTTAAGACCAGCATTTCTGATTAACTGTCCCTGAGATGCCGCCCACACAGGGGCATCCTGAAGCAGTGGCTTGTCAACAGAGATGCCTAGTGTCCTCTGGCCACAGGGCAAAGGCCACCACCCCTGGTTTAGAGGAGAATCCCACCAGGCAGACCATCACTTCAGGTAGAACAGAAGTGAGAAGGGCAGGAGAGGCACAGTTATTGGTTAGCAGTGCAGAGGGAAAGGCAGATGAAGTGAACAGCGTGGTGAGGAGCGCAAAGCCTCTAGCTCTCCCCGTCCTTTCCCAGGGGCCAGACTGTAATGCCCTAACCAGTCCTAGAAGGGGAACTGCTGGGAGATCACTCCCATTGTTAACTGCAAGGTGGTGGCTTTGATAGTACTTGGTGGTGAAATTAAAAAGGCAACAGCTGACTTAGCTTATTGGGACTTCAGATGCACGTGGCTCAGGCTCTGGGCAGTGAGGAAGGTGCTTGAGAGACACTGAGCTAACGCTTGTGGTCCCATATTCTTGAGGTCTGCCCACCAATGGGACATTCAGGGGGCTGAAGCCCCAGTCTGAGGGTGATGTGGTAGCAGCTGCTTATTGGGGAGGCTGGCAGTTGCCGACTGACTGTGTAGCTTTCCCTACAGAACAATCACCTGCACCCAGCCGATGCAGAATGAGCTGCTGGACTGGTGTCCTAGTGAGGTGATGTGAGATGAAGGGACAGTGCTGTCTTCCAGGCCAAGCTCTAAGGTAGCAACACGGGGCAGTAAAAAGCACACGCTCTGATGGGATGGGCCTTCAACCCAGCTGACAGCATGTACACTGTAGTTCTGAAGAGGACATCACCCCATCCAGTTACTGATGGTGGCGAAAGCAGAGGCAGTCAGTCAGTGCCTTCCTCCTGTGCTGGGGACCTGCTCCTTGCCACAGGACAGAGGCCTGGGGTCAGGGATGTGTCCACAGCAGTACTCTTGCTGAGGAGGCATTGAAGCAGATGTTTTTTTCAGTGGCAAAGCCCAAAGCAGAGTGGGCAGAGGGACTCTGCTCGAGGGCAGCTGTGCGTCGTCCCCACTCCCAGCTGTATGGGCTGTGGGACATGGTGCCCAAACTGCCTTTCTGGATGAGACAGGCCTGCAGCTGAGAAACCACAAGGTGACAGCCAACCCCAAGGGCCATGTGGGGCCGTGTGTATCTCCTACAGCAGCAAACCCCACTCAACTTTTGTAAAGGCCACTAGATCCAGGAACTGAGTCAGGAAAAGACACCTATTTGGTTAGTTTGGTTTGCACTGCATAGCACACCACCCAACAAGATCACACATCCTGTTTTGGTTTGCAGCCAAGACACTCCTTACATTTGTTCCACTCCACCCATTTCTCTTTACACCCCCTGATGCTAACATTGCAAAACCTACCCTGCTACATTCTCTGCCGAGCAAACCAACCTCCCTTCCTGAGAGGGGCCTCAGTGGGCCAAGACTCTGCACTTAGGGTCAGTCTCCATGTTCTACTTCCATCCTCTTTCACTTGGCCCTTGGAACTTGGTACACCTTGCTCTACTGTATACCTGTTAACACTTCTCCAAACTCCAAGCATTTCTATCACATCTTCTGGCTGGCCTCATGTCTGAGGTCATAGTACCTTCATCAGAGCACTTGACCTCAAAGGGAGGAGCTGCCAGCCCACCCAATGCAAGCTGCTGCCTAGACCTCCTTCCCCCTGGCTAACAACTAGCTTGGGGGTTTTGCTAGCTGAGCAGAGCCATGCCCTAGTAACTGTGCTTGAAGGTATCCTGGAGAGAAGACAAGTCTCAATCACAAGGATGTGACCCAGAAGGTGAAAAAAGGTGGCCTATTTAAGATAAGCCTATGGATATATGAGTTTACTGGATCAGTTGCTTATTTTCACTAGCCTTTTAATGCATCAGGTAGCAAGGTTCTGGGGTGAGTCCTTACAGCTAACAAAGATCAAGAGAACCAGGGGAAATTTTTGTGAATCCTCGGCACTTAGCAAGGGCACAGCTCCCTCAGCCTGTCAATCTGACCAAAACATGTTTTTCTTGGAAGTGCTGCTGTCCTAGGTAGCGTGGAGTCTACGTGAGTCACACCTCAGCTAACTCGGCCCATGTGTGCAGAGGTACCGCCACGCATCATGTGGGTCACAGCATAGCAGTGCCCAACACAAGGCGCTTTTCATGTTATTCATGTCACTGGGAGTCACCTTTAAACTTTTAAAGCATCTAAATTCCAGGGAATACTCACGTTAGTTGATGGATGTTGGAAGGCATTGGAGGAAAACACAGTTAGGACTGTTAATGACTTATACACTGTTGGTAAGACTGATTGCAAACATGCGCAAATATTTATCATAGTAACGATGGTGTTGGTTAGTGCCACATTCAAATAAAAATAGTTCTATACAGTATGTTCATTTGGTCATGTGCTATTTACAGGTTTTTACAAAAACACACACGCACACGCAAATACACACACACACACACACACCCATAGTTCTCTACACCAGGCTAAAACAGGCCAGCAGAGACTTGCATAAAATTTATCATAGATGACAATTAGTGCCTGTACAATAAAAAATAAAATTCCTACAACTACCTATGCAGCAGAACAGGAATCTTCTTTCCCTCAAGCACAGTAAAACTAAAGTTCTGAGCTAAGAACTTTAAGAGAAAGTTGGACACATCTATTAGATCAAGCTAAGCCACTTATGAGTTAAAAACAAGGCAGTTATTTTTCTGTCCACTTAAAATGTTTTATTTTTCTTTTTAAACTAGATTGTGAAGTGCCACTGAAATAGGCAATGTTGGCAAAACAATGTCTGTTACAATAAAACACATTAGACATTTAAATAAATAACCTTAAAAACTATGTGGGAGACACAAACCCAGTTGATTGAATCTGAACAATGTTTTCTGCACAAGCGAGAACAGGCATACCTCTTGTTAAGACTGATGTAAACAGAACCATCGAAAACCTAGAGGAGAAGCAGCCGAGCAGGGCCAGGAGTGGAGGTGGGGGTGAGTGTGGGCTAAGAGAGGGGTGAGGGGGGTGGCAAACCAAAAATACTGACTGAGGTAGCAGTACTCTGCTCAGTGCAGAAAAATTGGCTTATGAATAAAAATTAGACTGTGATATCAGATTAAGTCCAGATGATCATGCAGAAGACACAATACATGCTATTTAGTTTTAGAAAACACCACACACATTCAGTTCCTAAAATCGTTGCCAATTAATTTGCTGACAATGTCTGCTGGCTCAACTTTTTTTTTTACAAGGATGAGTATTAAACAGAACACTGTACATGCTTTTTCATCTACAAAAAAATATTTGCATAAAATAGTGTTAGTTCTCTGTACATGTCAATGGACACTTTAATTATGTGTATAAAAAAGGAAAATCTTGCCCCACTGGAGTCAGAAAAAGCAAAACAAAATCTAGAGTATGAAACCTCCTTCACCAGCCAATATGTTCATGTGAAAATTCAGCAGAAATAGACAGTTGCTTTAAACAATAAAAAAATTAATTGATTAAGTTAAACATCTTCTTTATGTAAAACTGTCAGTCAAGACCAGAACATATCACTAAAGTTAGTGTCTGTGCTATAGACCCAGATGACCAGGGGCATTATGAGCAGCACAAACGGCCAGGAAATCCCATCCGTGCATGCCGAGAACGAGCAGGATTTGGTGGCAGGTTGCACACACTCTTTACCAGGTTCCAGGTAGTTGCGGGCCACAAACTTGAGTGTCTCGTCCATTAGAATCACAGGCAGGGAGATTTTCAGCACCATTAGCCACTGGGTCAAATTCAGCGGTGTGATCTGGAAAATAAGCTGAAACACAAAGAAGTCTTGTCAAGCTCCCAGACTTGCTGGAGAAGCAGCTAGGCCCCAGCCAGGGTCCCACCACTGCTTACTGGCAAAGGTTCCACATAGAGGATTAGGAAGTGCAGTGACATGGACAGGCAGATGGAGCCCACGAGCCAGATATTCTCCCAAGGGGGCATCCTCAGCAGGGACTGGTTTTCAGACAAGCTGCAGAACAAGGAGAGGTTCATGAAAATATGCCCACCAAAGAAGCCAAGGTATATGTGCCAAGTGACAGAGTGTTGGGAAACAGGCTTCAATAAGGCAGTGGCTAACTGGGCATTGCCCACTGCCCTAATTCTAATGACTGAAGTTTCTACCATGGCCAAGTTAAGAAAATGTTCGGATGTAGGACAAATTTCCAATTTTACAGCTACACTTCAGCACAGCAGATTCCATTTCATTGGGCTCAAAGCTGGTATCACTTGCCCTTGATACTTAGGCTATTTTGAAATTTCCATTTTTGTCACTGACTTAATTGCATGATACCACTCATCTTAACACCAAGGCCGAGAGCTTCTTCCCTGTGGGCACTGGCATGCAGGGATACTGAAGTCCCTGTTTTCATCCCTATTTTTGGCCTCCACTGTCTCGTAAGGAACATGTGGCTAAGCACTTCCCCTGCTTCCTGGAGGTGATGACAACTTAAGCTTCCTAAAACTGGTGCTGCTTGTTCTCCTTTTTTTTGGGGAGGGAAGTGCTTTCCTGTGATCCTCAGTGAACCATTTCATACACTCTGCCGGCACCCCAGCGGTCAGAGCTCTCGCTCCAGCTTGCCGAGAAGACTCACTGACCTGTTGAGGGCGTTACACATCTCTATGGTTACTAGAACAGAAAGCGCCATTGTCATCGGGTATGGGGATTCAAAGACTGTACAATCCACTCCTTCGAAGTCCGGGTTGTCCTCTTTACACTGTAGGAAATGACTCTGCAACAAAAGCCCAGTGAAGTTCCTGATCAACCAAACACACTTCCAAGGTACACACACCAATTTCACAGTAAACCCAAAACACAGAGTACACAAGAGCTTACCCTGTCTCCCAGAGAAGCCCTGGTCCTTTGGAATAATCTTAGATGCAGCTGCTTATTGTTTGAGCATTAAGATTATTTGACAGACACCCAAAACAGAATGCTCAAGGGCAACCTTGTTTGCGAAGGCTTACACTCTGCATCTAAGGTACAGAAAGAAAGGTGACTACATACCAGCTGGTAGTAGGACACTCTTGGACCGCCGTCAGCAGCAATGAACCACCACGCAGCAGCACCCACAGTAGCAGCACCAACGTAACCTGGGGACAGACATGATGATGCTGACGCGGGGTCTGCAGCCAGCCCTGCAGGTGCTGCCTCGTGGGCCAACCCCAGACATGGACAGACATGTAGGATGTGGTATGTCGATGGCAGCCACCAGCACCTGCTCACTTGCATCAGCCAAAGTAGCCAGGCCAAGGGCTTCTGCACGGAGAGTGGTGTCTCTGGACAGGAGAACCAGGCAACTTTTCTAAAAGTTGTGAGAGAGAGTATGCATTGGAATGGACAGGACCTTCACACTAGCAGTCGACACGGAAGGCTGTAGGCATGTGTGTTCTCCACATATGGCTGTGCCATGTTGGGGACTAGATCACACCATCCGTGACTTTTAGGCAAACTGATGCTACCAGCTGTACAGTATTTGCTCCATCAAGGGCCTGGCAGAACCCTTCTATGGAAATGCCATTAGAGCAGTTAGTGCAGGACACTAAGCAACATGGCATGCCCAAAGCTGATTCTGGGACCCCTCGTCCCATTACTTCTGAATTCAGTAAGTCTATTACAAAGATACAAGGGATAATAGAGAAAACAGAGACTTAAGAATAAGGGATGTCCCCATGCAACAGCACCACAAGGAGAGAGAGAGAGAGAGAGAGAGAGAGAGAGACACACACACACACACACACACACACACACACACACACACACACACACACACCTCTGCCCCACCCCAGCAAGCCAACGGAGCCCCGGGCAGCTGGGTGGGGGGGGGGATGACACACAGACAGACACACACACACACACCCCACCCCCTCAATACAGCACACACACACACCCCCACACCCACCCACAACCCAATGGAGCACACCAGGTAGGCTGAGGGGCCTGTTGCCCAAGGTTGAGGGGCTGTCCACATACTACACAGCATTACCCAACAGATGGAGAAATGAAAAATACAAGGTTCAGCACTCAGGTGTTCACACCATCCTCTCATTTACAAACATAATACATAAATGCATCTATTTGTGAGAGTATCTCTGCAAGGGCATGTGAGAAACTGTTTATGAGGGGGTCACTGACTGGTTGAGAGCCTGCCCACTTTATGACTTGTTAGGCCTTTTGAATTTTAAGGCATGGGAATGTATTAAACACCTTCCCATGGGATCCCAGGGAAGTCACTTACCCTCTCTAGACCTCAGTTCCCTTACCTATTAAATGGGAAAGAAAACCGGCATCCTGGATCAGGAGGATGAGGTCTACATAGATTACATATGTAGAAGAACCTAACCCAAGGCCAGGCTCCAAGTGTTCACCAACCATTGCTGATGAACACACAGAATTCTCCTCTCACTCAGGGAAAGGAACACTCAAGTTTTTTATAGTGGTGATTGAAGGCCATGTCATCCCCATATCCCTTTGCCCGCAGGGATGAAAACCTCATTCACAGAGGCCCAAGGAAGGATTGAGGATGCTAACTCAAAAGAAGAGCTTTATGGTAAACTGGGTATATAATTTATTGAACTGCAGGAGGATAGCCTCCATTTTTGCTACCCTAATATGGGGAAAGGAAAATGGGCTTTGAAAGGATGAAATACACAAAATTTTGATTTTTAAATAAAATGTTCATGGACCAACAACGTAAAAAATTGTACTCACAGCCAATAGCCAGGTAACGGAAGAAGAGCCACCCACTGATTAGTGGTTCCTTTGGGTTCCGGGGTGGTTTATTCATGATGTCCAGGTCAGGAGGGTTGAACCCCAGAGCAGTGGCAGGTAGGCCGTCTGTCACCAGGTTGACCCAGAGCAGCTGGACAGGAATTAAAGCCTCAGGAAATCCAAGAGCTGCTGTCAGGAAAATACTGTTTCCACCCAAGGGAAGAAGAGAAAGCCCCCAAATTATTTTTGGCCACTATTTAAATAGCAACACCATTCCCTCCTCCTCCATGAAGTCAATGGATAGCAAAAATGACTGCATGAAATAATTTTTTTTGGCAACTATAGAACAATTACAGAACAAAAGTTAACTTTTAGAAGGCTAAGAATTTTATGTTACTTTACATAGTTAGTGTAAACTCATTTCTACATTAAAGGGCATCCTTTGCATATGGGGGCAGCTGTGGACAGCCCTCCCGAAGGCTAGGAGTACCTCTATCTTCACAAGGGATTCCTTCCTCTTGTCTCGCCCTCCCTCCCGATTTATGCACAAAGACCAAAGTTGCTGTATGAAGGGCAAATCTGGAAAACTGGGCATCACAAGCCCTGATTTTAGATCAAGGAATACAAGCGATCTGCCATAAGGACCCACCAGACAACTTCCCCCACGTTTGACGAGATGAGATAGCGGATGAACTGCTTCATGTTGTTGTATATCGCCCGCCCCTCCTCGACGGCAGCCACAATGGTGGAGAAGTTGTCGTCTGCCAGGACCATCTCGGAGGCGGTTTTAGCCACCGCGGTGCCAGAGCCCATGGCAATGCCAATCTCAGATTTCTTCAGGGCAGGAGCATCATTCACACCATCCCCAGTCTGAAAGGGAACCCGATGGCTGGTTCACACATACCTGCCACTTAACACACACATCCTGACAGAGGCTCAGCCATCCTGAAGTGAGGCAAGCAAATGGTGCTGCAGGCCTCTGGGCACAAAGGATTAGGAGAATTTTCATTTTCCCACGTTTCTGTCACAAAACACATTTCACCTGGGAAATGTCTAACTGCCAAATGAGCTTACCAAAGAGACTTCAGAGGGAAGTGGAACAAAGGGGACTTTAGATTAACCTGTATCATTATTATTATTTTTATCAACTCCAACCTAAACCACCCACATGGCAATCAAGATGAAACATTTGCATCCACATGGATAAATTTTAAATAGAGTAGGGGCAGACTGCAAAAAGATGTAACTTTAACATGCCATTTATAAAGGTCAGTAGCATGCAAATATACTAATATTATCTACAGACACAAAAATCATTCCAATGGACATTTTTAATACTTTTGCTAAACACCCCAAGTCAAATTCAGAATAGTGATTCCCTCTGGGGAGAAGGGAAGGGAGAAGGAGGAGGTGGGGAAGAGTATTCCTATGGTATCTGCTTTCAAACAACAACAAAACATTTTTTAAAAGTTAAATTTTATAGACAAGTGATAGAAAGCAAATATAACAATGTTAGAACATCTGGGTGAAATCATGGGGAAAAAATCCTGGAAATGCTTCAACAACAAGCAGCTCTTATAGAGCTCTTCACCATACATCTCATCTCAGTTATTGAAAGATTGGGTGATAGAACTCAGATTAGCTATATCTAACTGGATATCTAATAATTAGTATCAATTCTTAGAAAACGAGACACAGATATACACTTCTACCAAGACCAAATCTAAATATCTCTAAATATTTCCCTGGTGTCTGATTCAGAAGGCGCTTCTAGGTCCTGACTCTGGAACATCCCCCTCAGGCTCCATACAGCCTGCCAACTACAGGTCAGCAGAATGCTAGAGAACAGCCCAGGTCATGACAAAAATCAAGAAATTCCAAATCTGGGAGCTATTATTAAAAATGTGATGGGTCAAAATTAAAATCTGCTGTGTTTATGTAGTATGAGTCACCTGTACATGTTCAAAGATACTCACCATAGCTGTAATCTCATCAAAAGACTGAAGAAATTCTACAATTTTAGACTTGTGGGAAGGTTCAACTCGAGCAAAACAGCGGGCATTCAGGCAGGCATCTCTCTGGGCTGAAGGACTGAGCTCATCAAACTCCCGACCTGTAAAAGCCTTTGCCGCCACATCCTCGTCCTGCCCGAAGATGCCAATTCGGCGACAGATGGCCACAGCGGTGCCTTTGTTGTCCCCTGTGATCATAATGACCCGGATGCCTGCTTGTCGGCACAGCTTCACAGAAGAGGCCACTTCAGTTCTCGGAGGATCCAGCATGCCCACACAGCCCACAAAAGTCAGATTGGTCTATAGCAAAAGAATCACTTTATGTTAAAAACAGAAAATTCTGGTTTTTCTCTCTAGTGTGGAAAAGGGCCAGGTGTACATTAAAAACAAAGGTTTCTGTATTTTCCTATGATAAATTCTGTAACTTTGATTCCTACCTAAGATTAATATTCACACTACTGATAAAAATCCAAAGAATAGCATTAATTCCAATTAGTTTTGGAAATGATTAAAATTACCACTATGTTCTTGTTACCAGATCATTCTTTAACTTTCAAATGGATAATATTCTGAAATGAAGAAAAAACCAAACTGAGGATTAAGAGTACTTTGATATTGGCCATGGTAGTGTCCATAGTACCAAAGCTTATTATTCCTCATTCCTTTCATTTGATGCTCAGGAAGTCACATGCCTGGTATGAAAGAATTCTATTATGAAGAGAAAAAATAGAATCTCTCAACTTGGGTATCTTGAACCTTCAATAACTAATGAATGCTTAAAAAATATTCCCAATTTTTACTTATCTTAATTTACACAAGAGTTGCAAAATAGGTTTTACAAGTTTTTTTAGCTCAAGTCTTGATTAAACTGTTAACTATATATGTGTGTGTGTGTGTTTGAAGCTACAACTTAAATTATAATGGGCATGCATCTGGACTACAGAAAACAAAAACCACACCTCTCGGCAAAAAAAAAAAAAAGACTCATTTGACCTTTTACTGAAGGAGTGCTATTTAAACACAATGAACATGCAGGGTGTGGGTGAAGGATTTTTCATCCGCTAACCTCATATTTAATAAAGTTGGCAGAGTCCTCAAGGTTCATTTCTTCTCTTCTCAGTGGATTGTCGTGAGTGGCCAGACCCAGGCATCTCAGGGTATCGCTGCCACTACCCCATTCCCGAATGACAGACATGACCTTCTGTCTGACTCCAGGGGTCATAGGGATTTTAGTACTTCCAACTCGGACATGGGTGCACCTGTCAATGACACCTTCAGGAGCCCCCTAGAAATGTTACAGATTTACACCAACAATTTAGTATCGCCTCACCCAGGATCCTAATCCTGGTAAGAACATCTCAACTGCAATTCACAGTACTTGCCTTCACAAACATTTTGCTCATTGATGTCCGGCTTGGTTTGTTTGGTGTACAATAAACCGACATTGATTTTCTGTCACGTGAAAACTCTAGAGTAAATTCTTTTTTCATCAACTGTTTAATGACCTATAAAGAGAACACGTGGAATATTACTGGATGGCAAATTCTGTAGCTTTTTCAATTGTTCAATAAATATTAGGTACCTATTATGTAACAGGCACTGGAGATACAGCAACGGACAAAAAACAAAACAAACAAGTTCTCACCCTCATGAAACTTGCCCTCTAGGTTTGGGAAAGACAGACTAGAATGTAAAAGTACAATATAGTAAGTGGTGTGGAGAAAAAAGTACTTTAAATTAAGCAGGAAAGGAGATAATTTGTATGTATGAACAGATTGCAATTCTACATGAAGTGGTCAAAGAAGGCCACAGTTGAGTAAAAACATGAAGGACCTGTGGACTGAGAGAAGAAAAGCCCAGGCTGGCACCATCTGGTATGTACAAGGAGCCTCCAGGCCAATGTGGCTGAAAACAGAGTTTGCAAGAAAGAGATGAGGGGTATAATGGCAGGGGGTGGCAGAGGCAGGCTATAGGATCCTGCAAGTCACTATAATGCGTTCAGCTTTTACAACAGGTGAAAATGGGAAGCCAATGGAGGGTTTCAAGGTCTGGCAATGGAGTTAAGAATTAGCTGAAAGGGGACAAGGAACCCCACTTACTACAAACAATCCAAGAGGTGATGGCTACCTGGACCAGGCCAATAGCTCTGGAGGTGAGCAGTAGTCAGTCCAGAGCTCTGCGTCCCAAGAGAAATTTCTACAATGAAAATGCTCTATTGGTGCTGTTCATGTGGCTGTCATACGTGCCTACCAAACACTTGAAGTGGGACTCGTGCTCTAGAGAAAGTTATTTTAAGAATTCTAAGTAGCTTTAGGTAGCTTGTGGTTACTATATTAGTCTTCAGCACATTGACAGCATGAGACCAGAAGAGATATGGGAGTAACTGCAGTCAGAAACTGGGCCTCCCCACCCCTAGTGGGATGCGAAAGATCCAACCAAGGAGACAGCAGAGAGGCTAGGGCGGGAGAACCAATGAGGTAAAATAATGTTTCAAGGAGGGAGAAATTGACAGAATCAACTGATAGCTCAGTACATGAAGACTGAGAATTAATCTTTAGATTTAGATTCTGTTGGATTATGTATATAATCAATCATGTTTCTTACAAAATATACTGTATCCTTTTCAACTTCTCTTTATTTTTCTTGCCTTATTACACAGAGTAGGAACTGCCAGTACAACACAATAGAAATGCTGACAGTGGAAATTCTCCTGTTGTCTTCAGTACAATATTAATGCAGGCTTTGTGTAAATACACCATCAGTTTGAAGACAAGTTTGTGGAGTTTTTATCATGAACAGAGCTACCTTTTTCTGCATCTATGTAGACGATCCTGTTTTCTTTTCAGTTGATTACATGGTGAATCATCTTGATTTCTCCCAACTCAGACACGTATCTAGTGAGAATTGTAGAAATCCAAAGGACCTCAGCATTCAATGCAGGCGGTTATTAGTAGACAGAAGTCTGGGGCTCTCTGCTAGGTGGGTGCCTACAGCCACCCTCTCAGCCACAGCTGCCTCAAGCAGTAGAGGACAGTCACTACAAATTCTACATTATCTGACTCATTTGTAAATATTTCCTACGTGTTTAGTTTCCATTAAGCATTGGTACCAATGGCTTTAAGACTGAAGGAAGGTGTAGTGATTCTGAGTAAGGTGGGGCCTTAGGCACCAGGTAGATCCTGGGGGAGAAGAATAAAGCCATTTCTTCCAATACCAGGATCTTCAAGAGCAATATTCACATACAAGTGGGCCACTAGGCCTTTAAAAAAGATGGATCCTGCGCTCTTTGCATCTGAATTATTAAAGGTTCTTTCTTTCTGAGGGGTGGGAGCTGGCATAAGTTTGTATCTGGAAATTTTCAGTGAATAAGCACCTGACAGTCATTTCTCATTCCGTTTCTTAGCTGTTGTAGCAAAAATGAGGCAAAGGCCTTGGAGCCAGAAAATGCTTACTCTGCAGAAAAGAAAACCGAAGCCCTGCCTTCGTTTGTGGAGGCCATTACAGTTAAAGCACCACTTTTAAGTTCCATGATTGCTACTTGTTTCCCTTCATTGAGTAGTTACAGGTCTAAAACCAACAGTTGTAAACCTCAGTCTCTGTGCAGCTGAGTCTTCAGGTTGTGTCTGAGGGATTTAGTCACACCAGCTAACAACAGAGACAATGTGGCTTTGCAGGATGGGCCCTCCCTGCCTACTGACAGCTAGGGAGTGAATGCTCTCAAATGGAGACAATGGGCCGTTTTATATGGAGGTCACAGCAGTCAGGCAGAATGCCAGAGCTGCCCAAGACCCTCGTGGCTCTGTGATTGTTGGCTGTGAAGCATGAATCAGTCTATGTGGAAGATTCTATACTTCAGCTGTGGTATCCTCAGTTGTGTGTGTTTTGTTTCTCAGGACCATATGAAAGAGGCAAAAATGACATAAAAAGGATATGATGCGGGGGCAGGAACCCAGCTTTGCCTCACACTGAGACTGTGTGCAAGTATACAGGCCTCCGTTTCCCTGCCTGAAGTGCCAGGCTGAACAGGAAGGTCCTGAGACTTAACTTGGGTCACAAAAATGCTTACATAGCTGAGGTCCTTCAGAAAGTAGTGTGCTCTCTCTATAACTGTGGGCTGCATGTGCTGAGAAATTTGTCAATTCCCTCTCTGGTTTCTGTAGTTCCCATTTCTGAGCTTCCTTAGGTTGCTTCCTGGCCTCATGGTGCTTCTCTACTCCTACGTGCTGCTACCTGCAGCTACTCAGCTCCCTGTACTGGGACATCTTGTTGACACATTGCTTGCACTGCTCCTCAGCCAAGCACTCTCTCACCACACTGGTCAGGAAAAAGGAAGTTACCACTTAGGTCCATTCAGCTGGCATTATTATGACCAAAAACAAGCTGGTCAGCAATGAGCTGGACCTGAGCCTCAGGGACCTGAATGAGGCCCTGTCAAGAATCTGTTGCCTTTGCTGAGGCCACCATGCTGGACCTGTCCTGCAATAAACTGTCATCAGATTCTACGACCTCATATGCTTGGGGAGGCTGTACCTGAGTAAAACAATCTCCAACAGCAGCTGGCGGACACTAGCCAATCTGGTCAGCCTCCAGCCCAATCTCCTCAATGTCTCAGACTGGTCATCCTGTCAGCCACTTTGCTCAGCCCAAGAACCCTGGCTTTAGAGTTCTGACAGGCAGCAGGAAAGGGGTTGGCGGCCATGCATTTGTCCAGGGTTCTCTTACCTAACAGACACCCTGCAGCCTCCAACACTGCCACCACACTGATGGACCCTTTCAATTGTCAAGCTAGCCTTGTAGTCGTGGTAAATTCTGCTTGAAAACCATGTTACAGTTTTACTATACTATCAGCCTTGATGTGAAAATGTGCTGGGAATCTTTACATTTATATTTGAAGAAGATTAGTAATTTCCTTTTCTTCTTATGTCGATGTCAGGTTTGGTATTAGGGTTATGTTGGCCTCTGAGAAGAGTTTCATTTTTCTCTTCTTGCGGTCTGTAGAACGTCTATTTAAGTGTTTGGGAGAACTGGGCCTGGAGAACTTTTGTGGGGATAGATTTTTATTTACAGATTCAATTAACAGACACAGGATTACTCCATTTTCCTTAAAAGTGTCAGTTTAAAAAGTTGTATTACTGAAGGGGTTTGTCAATTTCTTCTGCACTGTCAAGTTTATTAGTATGAAATTGTTCATAATAGGTTCCTTACCTTGGTAATATTTTCCTTCCACCTATTTTCTACTTTCTTCTGTTGGAAGATTACCACACTGATTTTTAACCTTTTTAATACGTGCATTTAAAGCTATATATTTTCCCTGAAATGATGCTGTAGCCACACCCTCCAATTTCAATACGTTGTGTTTAATATTGTTTAGTTCAAAAGATTTTGTAATTTCAACTACGGTTTCTTCTTTTACCCATGGGTTATTTAGAAGAATGTTCTTTAGCTTCAAAATATTTGGGAAATGTGCTACTTATTGTTTTGTTACTTATTTTTAGTTTAATTCTATTGTGGTCAGCAACCATATGTATGATTTCAACTGTTTGTAATTTTTGTTGAGTCTTGCTTCGTCGACAAGCAATATGGTCTATTCTGGTGAATGTTCCTTATACACTTGAAAAGCATATCAGAAGCAGAACAGAAATAAGGGTTAGGTTGAGTATATTTACAGTGCTGTTCAAATTTTCCGTATCCTTAATGATTTTTTCATCTGCTTGTTCTATCAATTATTGAGACAGGTGTATTAAAAATCTCCATCTCTAACTGTGAAATTGTCTATTTTTTATTATTTCCGTTAATTTTTATTTCATGTACTTTGTGCAATTAGGTACACACAAATGATTTAACTATTTAGCACAAGGCTGTGGGTGATCTTGACAAGAGGTTTTGATAAACTGAAGAGGCAAAAGCTTGACTGGAGTGGATTCAAGAAAATGGAAGGGTTGAAACAGGAGAATACATAAAAATGGTTCTTTCTGGGAAGTTTTACTGTATAGGAAAAGAAGTATGGTCCTGAAGGGAGAAATAAAGTCAAAAGCAAGTTTTAAGATAAAAAAAACCCACTATTACTTCTCCTGTGCTGAAGAAGATCCAGCAAAGATGGACAATTGATAATGCAGGAGGGAGATGTTGGGGGCTTACTGCACAAGAGGCCAGGACAATCTACCCACAGCACCACTGGAGAAGCAAGGATTATATGCACAGATGGTTTCATGTGGGAATTATCTATTGATTACTTTTATTTTCATGGTCAAATAGCTAGCCAGATCATTTTACCTGAGAGTGAATATGGGGAAGGAGATATTTCAAGTTTGAGGAAATAAGGTATATAATTAGTTGTCCAAGGTAGTAAGAGGGTAAATGGACTAAGCATATATGGTATGCATGATGGCAGCATGAACAATACACCAGGCTCAGATACTGACCGAGTTGCAGGCATTTGCTCGTTCTATTTTAGAAAGACCCTTCAATTCGGTATCAAATACATTCATCTTCTCTACCAGGCAAGTGAGAGCAGTCTCTGTAGCTTCTCCAACTTTTTCATACACACCCTTTGCCTGTATTGGTTAATGGCATAGAAAGTGCAAAAAGGGATAAGCAGTGAGCAAATAAGTTTTCATTAATAAAGACTTTTTCCATAGGAGGACAACCTGTCCTCCACTGCATCACTATTCTATGGGCCATTTTAATCCTACTCTGGAGCACATGATCCAGATAATTAAAAATGTACTCAAAGCGAGGTGTGCATTTTATCTTATTCTAATAATTAGGTTTTTCATTTCCCTTAACTATAATCACAGTATTAATTCAAATAGAGTTTTCAAAACATATTTATAATTTCATGTCATTACTTATCATTCTATACAGTTTACATTCTGTTTCTGATGGGGACTGGCTTGCCTTTTAGATGGAAACCAAAGGATTTACCTCACTAATTAAAAGGGGAGGAAAAAGGTTTCCTGTTGGTTAAATTTTATAGTATTATTTCATCATCATCATCAAAACAGCCCTTTATGCCTCAGCTTGTCCGGAACAATATAATGCCACCCATCTTAAAAAACAAGATCAACAGTCTACACTTTCAGGAAAACTGTTTCTATCCTGGGTTTTATTCATTTATAGTAACCACACTATAAACAGACAAGAACGCCATGTACACTACACAACGCTTAAGTAACTGTATTGCTCAGTCACCAAGGGTATGTAAGAGTGAAAGACTCTCCGCTGCTCTCTCTGGCTGGCTCATGCTGACTCTGATAGAGAGAGGCTCTTGAATGAAAGGGAAATGAAATCAGGAACCCTTACTTTCAAAAGGGAGGAAGGCAGGCTGGATTTTCCTTCCAACCACCCCACCCTTGAGCTAGGAATGGATCAGTTCTAGGTTCTCATTTCTGAAGAGCCTTACCTCATTGTAATCTAAAGCAGAGTCATTACAAAGAGCACAAATTGTTGCCAATTCTACAAGACCGTCATACAGATGACATTCCACTGGTTTATCATCTTTATGCCTGTCAAAAGAAAAAACACTCTCAGAGCATGGTGTGGTCATCTCTACTGATTTTTATTTAATTATTTAATAATACAAAAAAGAATTTTATGGAAAACAGACTGGCAAGTATTCAAAAGAATTTCAGTGATGGGTCTTAGAAATGTGATGCTGGAGACAATAACAGAATGTGTTTCTGTTATCAGGAATCTATCAGTAAAGACCAAAAACTATTAAAGAATTTCTTCCACGACTGGTATCAATAAAGAACAAAGCCCACTTATTCAGGCTTTAAATAGGAGCTAAATAACGATGAAAAAGATCATTGGCTTATATATAACCTCGGTTTTCTGTTTCAAAGTGTGTTTTATACCTTGTTCAGAAAATTTTTACTACTCTTATGTATCTTGAGCCATATTCAGAAAACTGTCTTAACTTTTTATACACACTGCTTATCTACACAGGTACCAAACTGCCACAATGGATGCTTTAAACGATAAGGAGGTTCTCACTCACACTTCTCCAATAGGTGCATATGTTGATCCAGTTATGGTAAACTCATTAAGGGAACAAGTATCACCTTCAATTTTGTCCAGAATGAACATCTACAGAAAAAAATAACAAACACTAAGTGTTTAAAGGTGTAAAAATATGCTAGAAAAAAAAATCTTTAAGACGAAAGGTCTTTCTCATTTAAGAAAACAATTTTTATGAAACTTAATGAATAAAGCTCAGTATCAGAAGTCCTGTTATTACAACATGGTGCTATTCAAGACTGTCTCCCCCATCCACTTAACAGTGATGAAACAGCACCACTGAGGTGCCGAGTAAATAATAAGCAGCAGCACCACCAAGGACATGGACGACAACCTGTATGAAACCTGGGTTATGAGGACTCTGGGTCAGGTCAGTCAATGCCAGAGACTCAGCAGTACTCTTCAGAATGCTCAAAATTCCAAATTTCAAATGACTGGCTGAGAAAATGGTATTAGGTAGTCCTGCCTTAGAGCTAAGAGTAAAAACCTGGGAAGCATAAACTCAAAGAATAAATTTTAGAGGTACATAAATGTTCCCTAAGTAAAATAAGACAAATCACTTCTCTGTTTCTTCCCACTTATTTTGATTTTGCCAATAGCTCATTTTCTGTGAAGTTGCATAACTACTTACACAGTAAGGAGCCCACAGAGCTGAATGAAATCATGTTACCAAGACAATACTGGTGCAAGTGTGCTTAGGAAGGAATTTTTTAATTTACAAAATAATAAAATGACACAAGCTAGTTTCTTAAAGATGAGTTTTTTTTTGTTGTTTTCTTGGTTTCAATTATTATTCAGAAGCCAGTATGGAAGATTTAGGTTTGTTTTCACTGTGAATTGAAAATGTAAAACCTCTTAAAAAACAAACAAAAAAAGGGCCATGTAATATCTTAAAAACATGAATTCAGAGCATTCCAACTCATATTCAATAAGAAAATCAGCTCATCTTTAAGAAAAATTTTTTTGGTCTCAAGATTTGCTTGCCATATATATAGCACATACTTATAAATCCCAAAGACTTCATTTCAAAAGTATACTCAGAAATAAATCAACATTAGAACTAAAGCTATTAAGACATACAAAACACTTCTTTAATAAAAATATATAATGGAATTTAAAAGGTTCTAGTTCAAACAGTGTCAAATGAGGAAAAGATTCATGTCCAAGGTCACATGCACCAAGATCACTGACTCCCACAATTTTTTTTATAACACATACAACACCTAAAAAAACGAAGCTTGTCAAAAGGCTTTTTCCAAAATGTTTGACATTTTACAGAAGAGGAAACAAAAGACCAAAGAGGCTAAAGGACATATGTGTTCAAGGTTATACAATTATCAAATGGAAGAGAGAGAACTGGTTTTAACCACCAAACTTTCCTGTAAGAAAATCCAACTTTACCCTTTAGGAAAGTTGTGTGACCTCAGACATGACACTTAACTTCTAAGAATCTTGATTTTCTAACCTCTTGAGCAGGATTACCATGATTCAAATAGAGTCACTGTGAAAAAGCAAGCTGGCATTATAACTATACACTGTGGCATTTCTTTAAAGATACTCTATAAAAAGTGAAACTCTGGGTCTATACCAGAATCCAAAATATTTTAAGACATTTAGAAATCTAATCCCCATTAACTAAATCCAAATGCACTTGGGCATTTTAGATTGTGAGCAAGTAAACCATTTAGGAACTGATGAAAACAGCCCTATGTCAAGGGCAGTAATGCAATCCACGACAAGAAACCTCCTGTAAGAATACCGATCAGCATCAGCTTTCTGTTGCGGAGGTAGAACAGAACAAAGAGGCAGGCTGTTTCTTTAGTAGAAGAAAACATTTTAAATGAAACCATTTAAGGGAAAATATTATGAACAGAAAAAATTTTTATTATGAATTTCAACTCTTAGTTTGAAATCTGATTTACTGCCACAACTTTAAAATTAAAATTTTCTAGAGATTACAATTTCACACCCTGCTTACTTTCATGGGTATAAGAATGATTCTGAGGAATTAAAGTGGAAGAGAAAGAACTGGGTTCTCTCTTGCAAGTTAAATTTAAACAATTTCCTGGGGGAAACTAAACAGGTACATGAAATTCCCTTTCAAAAAACAACAAAAAAAAAGAAATTCCCTTTCCCTTTCCAAAACAATCTGCTTTTGGCTGACAACTAGCTTTTCAAAGTCTTGTCCACCTTTTCTGGTTCAAAGGAATGAACACTTGGGTAGCTCAGTCAAACCCTACATCTCCTGGAAAAACAGAGGACAAACTAGAAGCTCACCACTTGAGAGACAGAAGAGCTCGATCTGTTTTAAACACCTGTCCATTCATTCTAAATCTGGGTCTGGACTCCACAAAGAGTTAGGAGTATGTGTACCTAAAAATCATCACGAATCTAAATTTGGCAAGACAAAGATTCAGAGGGTTTCACTATAAAATAAATTACGTAAAAATAATTTTCAATGCTAAAAAACATTATCCAAAATCTGGAAATGAGACCAAGAGGATGACCACATTCCTTTTAGAGTCATTCAGAAACATAATTTAACAGGTCCACTCAAAAGATTCAGTGTTTTGGAAAGTGTAACACTGTTTCACTGTGCTATTTATTATTAATTATGGGCTCAATGTTACATGATGTTGTGGATTTGTGTCCTGCTGAAGAGGTAATCTATAGTTTGATTGTCCTGTAGGATATTAACCAGTTTTTATAATCTAACATAAAGTAATTTGATTCTAATATTGAGCACTTCCTCAAATGCTCTTGTAAATCAGTTTTACCATCTTACTGATTATCTCATTAATTAATGAGCCAAATAGAATCTTTGACATATTTCCACTCAATATTTGTATGAGTTGTGTATCTTTTGGAAAATTATACTTTGACTTGTACAAAGTTGTTTAAATGAAACCTAGGGAAACTGAATTATATGAAAGAACTTATCAGTTATATCATGTATTATTTCTTTAGTTTTTATTTTTCTAAGGGCAAGTTTAAATGGTTCCTTACTTTACTCCCAAGTGATAGACAAAACAACCTAAGACAGGAAAGGGGAAGCAAGTTTAAGGTAATTATTTACTTTTCAAGAAGAAAGCATATCTCAATTCAATGTGTTAGGGACATACCAATGAGAATTTTAGGTAGGTAACTAGTTGTTTTATAGAACACTATTCCTTTAAAGCTTATCTATTAACATCCACACACTTAGAGACAGAGGAGCATAGTCATCTAACATTTGCAGACTGCCTACAGTTATTTTCCCAGTACAAGTATATCAACCGTGGAGATACCCTTTATTTCATGAAATAGTTTTAGGAATTTAATGATTAATTCCTCTTAAGTATTAGAAATTACCTTGGGCTCAGGCTTATATATACAACCCAATTTGTTTACAGCACATAAAAAGGTTTCAAATTATGAATCAAAGGTTTTGATGGCATGAGGGCATATTCTCAAGATAAATTAATCACCAACACAGAGATTATTAAATTACTCCCACTTACCCTGCAGACTGACATCTGGTTTGTCGTAAGTGTACCAGTTTTGTCTGAGCAGATAACAGAAGTACAACCAAGGGTTTCTACAGAAGGAAGACTTCGAACAATGGCATTTTTCTTTGCCATTCTGCGTGTTCCCAGAGCCAGGCAGGTGGTGATGACAGCAGGCAGACCTTCAGGAATGGCTGCTACCGCCAGGGCCACTGCAATTTTAAAGTAGTAAATAGCACCTCTGATCCAGGAGCCTCCGTGCACTGGGTCGTTGAAATGCCCAATGTTTATGATCCAGACTGCAATGCAAATAAGGGAGATGACTTTGGAAAGCTGTTCCCCAAATTCATCTAGTTTCTGCTGGAGGGGTGTTCTCTCCTGTTCCGTTGCCACCATTTCATCCCGGATCTTGCCAATTTCAGTGTTCACTCCAGTTGCCACCACCACTCCCATTGCTTTACCAGCAGCAATGTTGGTACCCTAGGACAGAAGTAGAGAACTGCTTATAATATTACCACCACACCCAACTTAAAAACTGACTAGTAAACTAAGACTCAAGTTGATTTTGACTAGAGCACCCAGATTCTCTCACCACATTTTACTGGGCCTTCCAATGGCTACTCTTCAGAGAACCAGCCACCCAACTTTGATAACGAGCAATACCTCATGCAGATAGGATAGTGCCTCTCTCCCTGGCTCTTATTTCATGTGGCACCAGCAACTGTACATGGAGCCCCTGGGATCTTACAACACCGAGTCTGGCCTGCAGATTGGCTTAAGGCTGGAAGAGTGCACAGACCCTCTGTCTCCTGATCTCTCAAACTCCATATGGCTCTCTTGACCTTAAGCATTCTCCACCTCTGGCTCCCTTCCTACTCAGCCTCCCCTACCCTGATCCCAAATAATGAGGAGGGCAATCAGCACCTTGGGCTACTTGAGGACCTAAGCTCAAGCACTGGCATTCAAAATTAATGAAATCAAGTATGAGAGTTCTCTCCCCACCCCACTTTAATTCCTTGTGTGGGAATGATACAGCTTCAGTATTTTCACCTGCCATGGGTGGTTAGGCTCCCATACTAACCCACAAAGGCCCACTTGAAATATTTTAAATTCCAAACAAGCAAAAAATCTATAAATTTTCCAACTTTTTATTTCAAAATTGTAACAAAGAATTAAAATAGTACAATAAACATCCTTGTAACTTTTCCCACACTCACCATGTTTGTTTGCCATGTGCTCTCTAAACACACACCTTTTCATTGTGAACTATGTACACACATCATCCATATCATTTTGAAAACACCCTTTACAGCTAAGCCTTTTTCAAACAAATCCACTTTTCTGCTATGTTTACACATAAAAAGTTTAAAGATATTTTTTTTGACCTGACCTTTTTTTTAATCCTCAAAAACTTGCCAACTAAATGAAAGACATCTCACATACACATTCCACCATTTTGTTACTGATGTTTTCTCATACCTGAGACTGACCAGGAAGAGTATTATCCTCTGAATAACAGCCAGCTTTCTAAAGTCTGACTCCTGAAGGTGGGCAGTGAAAAAATAAGTCTGCAGACTTAAAACTGAGTGTTTTCATTCTATAGCTGATGAAATACTTACAGAAAAGAGCATGTTCTTCTTATCTTGGTTGACAGCCCGTGGGTCAGGGACAGGGTCAGTGTGCTTGATGACAGAAACAGATTCACCTAAGCAGGTTATGACACAGAAGAGATGGTTAAATCTGTGCAATTTACAATCCCCCCTCCACCAATCCATGCATGCCACCACCACTCTCAGGAAAAGGGAGAAAAGGCCCAACTCATTCAAAGTTGGTAAACTAGTAAAATTTAGTCATAGAAACTAATTTCAGAGTACAGAATGCCAGGATTAAAATGAATACAATTTTAAAATAAAAGAACTTAATTTTGGTTTAAAATCCCGGTCAAATACCTTTATTTTCTGGAGAAGCTATTCAATTTTATTTTCAGGTATCTTTTTATACTCTAATACTGTGAAAATACATTTATATACATACACACACACACACACACATTTGTTGTATACTTAAAAAATGGTGAAAGTGTTTTTATTCTTAATGGACTGAACAAACTGTCACTACATTATGTGAATAATGAGGATCATCCACTGGGAAACCTGTTTTTATTCAGTATTGCCAACGAAAGAAATGAAAACATTGTTTTAGAAATATTTGCATGCACTAATCAGACCATTCTATTTCAATTAAACAAAACTGAAAAACAGCAATGAGCAGGTACACTAAAAAGATCATGTGCTATAAAGGACTACTCAGAACTTCTACTTGGTTTCTTGAATTTGGTTTAACTTCACTCAACACCACTTATGCTCAGAGTCCGTCTTGAGTGGCATAAAATTCACTGTTTACCTGTGAGAATGGACTGGTCCACTCTGAGAGTAGTAGACTTGATGGAAGTTAGCCTTATGTCAGCAGGAACTTTGTCACCAACTATGAGGGGGAAAAAGCAGCCCAAATAAGCAACTTTTGGAGTCATGTTTCATAGAAATGAATTTGTCTCCAAATAACACAATTTTTAAAGAAAGTAAATAGCTTATATATAGCACAATTATATAAAAATATGTTAAAATAATATAACCAACTTATCCCCAGAATCTAAAACTCCTTTGCTGGACAGATACAAGATTTGAATTACACAGGAAGAGAACGATGCCTGAAGAAACACAGAGCATACATTATTTACACACATGCACAGGTGGCATGGTGAGGGGGGTGGAGTTGTATAAGCTATGTTTACTTCATCAGAAAAGCTTAATTATTGTGAAGAGGAAACAAATGACTCTTTAAAAAGATTCTCAATATCAAAAGAGGAATGCAAAATAAAACTACAGAGACCACTTTTAAACTATGAAATTGACAAGAGTTGAAAAAATGCACTAAGTTTGCAAGGATATATAGAAACAGGTAGAGATTCTTATACTAAGGTACTAAGATCTGGAAATTTTAGTTTTAACTAGGAAAAAAATCAGAAGCACAAACTTAGGGTCAAGTGCTTGAGCAGAGATGAATGAGCATTCTGCATTAATGCACTGCTAACAAGGACAAACTGGACATACGTAATGTCACTAAGCATGCCACGTAATATTAACAATTCATTTAGTATATATAATTCAACTACGCTTCCAGACTTTGTGACTAACTTATATATGCTGTTGAATGGGAAGGAAAAACTTGTTACACAAAAATCTCTGGAGGACATTTTGGCAATACATATAATAATTGTGAACCATAATCTTTTTACTCCATAAATTCCACTATAAGGAATTTATTCTACAGATATGGTCACACATATGTGGTTAAGCACAGCAGTTTCCCATTAACAAAAGATGAGACAACTCTATTCATACTAAAGTGAACATTTCCTGAGATATACTGTATATTAAGTGGGAAAAACTCAAATGTGAAGCATTGTGTCTAAGGAAATACATCTAGGAAGGTATAACCAACTGGGAATACTGGGTAGCTGGACATGGGTGGAAGGAGACTTCTTACCTTGTGCCCTCTAATACCTCTTGAAATTTGATTTATCAAATAAATGAATAAGCCTCTAGATCTTTAAGTCAACTGGGGTCTTCTTTTCTAGGCTAGAGTTCCTTTAATAGCACTTACAGGGCCCACATTTTAGCACTTTTCCTTGCATGTATGAAGTAAATGCCACAAGGCAAACCCAGGAACATACAGAGCCAATGTTTCACATGGACCTTTAGAACAGTGTCCAGCACAGTGTAGGTATTCAAATGTTGAATGAGTACTCACCAGTACCAAAGCAACTGGACATTACCTTTCTGAAAGGTAACTAAGATAGCTTTTGAAGTCTTACACAAGGACAGCTAAAAATTAAAATAGTTTACCCTAAAAATGCATGTGGTATTTTTAAGTCATATCTTCATTTTTCCATACTTTCTGTACATACTGAACTGTAACTGTCATCGGTTAATAAAAAATTACCAAAACAGCCATTCTGACCAAGTAGTAGATTTCTTTAATTTGTTAAACCTTCAATTTATTTCTGATTTTTCTCCATTTCAGAGATTTTAAATTCAGGGAGAGCAAACTATAGTTTTTCAGCTCAAGCTCATGAAATAACCCTGTAGCCTAAGTAGGAAATGTGGTCACAAGGCAGCAAAGAAACTGTCAATATATAATCTCAAGGGACAAAGATCATCCTTGCATTTGACTACAGGGACACATTAAGTTAAGGTGAAATTCCTACTGGAAATGCTTATGCAATGAATAGCAATATTCAGACTAAAGAAACTAGAGCCTTTCATTTTAATATAATTCTCACACTACAATAAAGTAATCATATTCTAAACTTTAGTGACCTTCAACAGCTAAAATGTCCCATCAAGGTAAAAACTTAAAACTAACTTTATAGAAACGAAACACTTTCTGCATTATTTCTGGTTGTAATAATTCGATCCTGCATGATCTTGAACATGAAAAGAATGCAAGTTCAATGATAAGCATATGGCCCTAAATGGAAAATTTACTTGAAAATCAAATGATGTCTGAGGCAATTTATGTCACAATCCTACAGAAGCAGAAAACTTCTAATGTGGCAAAGATGTCCTGATAATCTATAAGCACTAGCATATTCCTGCACTGTAATGACTGAACATAAAAAAATAATCTTAAAGCAGGTTTTGTTTTATACTTAAATAAAGCTAATCCTTTTTTTCTATTTCAACTATTTCTTTTATAAGCCCTAGCTCATACTCTCATGTAGAGCTACATTTAAGGCCAGCAAATCATATATTCAAATTGAAAATAAACTACGAGAGGACCCAAAAATAGTTGGCATTTATTTTGCTGTGTTTCAGTGGAAACTCAAAGGATTTGAAATGGATGGCAAATGTATTTCTGAGGCAATAAATACCAAGTTTAAATTTCTTTCCTGGGTAACACAGCCAACATATTAGCTATTAGTTTAAGGTGGGGTCAATAATATATATATACAGCATTAAAAATTATATTTATACTGGCATTATAAAGAAACCAGCCACTGCTTTTCCCTTAAAGGCCTATTTTAAATATAGGAAGACTGTCTCCTTGCTGTACAGAAATTATATCAATAAACATTTAATTGTTAGCCAAACATTTAGGAATGATTCAAACGTCAAATGCTACTGGAAAAAACTACCTGGACAAACCTTAAAAATTGACCTTAAAGCTCTTCTCAACTTTTCTTCCATCCTACAATAGGAAAATAATGAAATATTTAGGAATTAAAAGATGATCTGGGGAACCTTTTATAAACTACAGAATCTCAGGACATGCTCTTGGTTCAATGCATTTGGGGTGGGTCAGAGATCCCATGAAGGGATTCTTTCAAAGAGCCTTTAGTATGTGCTGTTTCTCATGTGCTAACTATGCCAGCTGTAGGCCAAGAAGACCCTAAGTCCCCCAACACTGGGAAATGTATTCAGTTTCCGACAGAAACTGATCTCTTTGTGGAAAGGTACTAAAAGAGCGTTAAGTCCAAAGTGGTCTTAAAAACCTGCCATATTCTAGTATTCTCTTAGCTAGAAAGACCCTCACATCATCCTGACCAGCCCATGTCCTCATTTTAGAAAAGAAACAAAACTAGGAAGTAAAAGAAATCTTGCCTACAGAACCTCAATTAATGAAAGACGTCCTTTAATTCGCCAAGTGACTCTGCTTCCTTTCCTGCTTTTTGTTTGTAAGAGTCAAATTACAACTGAATCTATACAGAAGCAGGTTCTCTAAGAAGTAAAAGATCCATAAGTAAAGATTCAATGAATGCTTTTCAAACTAAGACATAATCTTCCTTTGCAGGCTTCTGTGAATTTCAGGCAGGGTTTGTGAGAGTTAGGCAGTGATCACATCCAGCAGTATTTCCCTGATGAGGCATGTCAATGCCCTCAGGGCAAGTGGTAGTGGAAAATTCTTACTCTTGCCAAGGGGATGCTCTGCAATTTTTTCCTCTGAATTTTTTTCCTGTCTCCGGAGTTCAGGCAGCAAAATAAAAGAGTAAATTTTATTTTCAACTACTTTCTATTTGCTTAACATCTGACATTTTTTCAAATTCAGCTCTTGGCTTCTTAAGTCTGTAGCTCTTTAAGCTGTGATCATAATAGAGATGTCCACTCTGAACAAAATCCTCAATGTATACTTAATGTGAAACTACCAGACATACAAGTAAAAGTCAGTTAAAGGAAATTATTACTTTGCCACATTTTAGAACTGAACAAAAGCTTTCTTTACCATAAAACCTAGACGGGAGTATTTATAAGCCATGATACCTAAACGTTGTTTATATTATGTCAAAAATAGTGATGGCTAAAATAATTACCCAGAAAAAGCCTTTTTATGAATTGGTTATATGTAAGAAAAAAAATCTTATTGTGGCAAATTCCACCAGAATTATTCAAATCTTTTCTAAGAGCAAACTTTATATAAGATCAGAAATTACTTCCTAAATACCACTATTGTTTTTGAGTTTGAACAGCTCCTAGGAAAAGCAAGACATAATAGAATTAATTAACCAAAATTACTTAAACACTAAACTATGACTCAAACATTTTCACTTATGTTTCCAATTTGAGTCATAAATCTGTACTGAGGCAGAGTGAATGAAATTCTTCACTTGAAAGCCCTAGTTGCCTACTTAAAACTATTTCCAGGCCATGGGGAGAGTGGGAAAGGAACACTACAAACTGCCATAGTATACTATATCTGCTCCCAATCTGATTTTTTTGAGGAGTATTATCTATGATGAGACCCATCTTTTTAAAGTGCAAAGTGGTATCATTTTCTTGCTTAAAATCTTACAGCAACTTACTAGACTGGAGATAAAATCTGATACCTTAACCATGGTTTACAACACCCTCCCAATGGCTCAACTGCTGCTTACTCTTTCCTTACCATTTTCTCCCTTCCCTTTAAGCTTCAAAGACAATGGTCTTCAATTCCTCAAAATTCTGAGTCTTCATGAACCCCTTCTCCTTCCTCCCACCACAAGTATATACTTATCTGCCTTTTCTCTTTTTAATGGCTGAATAATAATGCCCACTAAAATTTGGACAATATTTACTCTATACCAAGCATTGCTATAAAGACTGTATGAGTTACTAACTCTTAATCTTTACAATTACAGGGAAAGTGTGATTACCTTCATTTCCAGTTTACAGATGAGGAAAATGAGGCACAGAAAGCTAATCTGCTCAAGGTCAATGTTTTATAACCATACAATCCTATGGACTAAATGTCACCATTTTCATGCCATGTAGGTGTTTCTAATTTTTCCTGATGCCATGTCATATGATAAACATTTTTTACTTACATATTACTTCTGGAGGATAGACTTGTAGAAACAGCATTTTCCTACAAAGTACACTTCTATCAAATTTATATCCCTGCCATTTCCCCATACTCTCAATCTTATATTTTCCTGAGCACTGGAACACCAAAACATTTTTTTTCAAAGTTTTTATTATCATCAAAATTTGTTTTACATTTTTACATAGTCAAATCTAGTGATCTTGGTGTTTTTGTGCCACACTTAGGAAACATGTTCTTTATCCTATGTGGTTTCTTCTAATTTTTCTAAAATCTTTATCATAGGAGCAAGGATGGAAAGGTTGGCACTTACTGGTACTGTGACTACCACTGAGTCATGGGGAGTGGGGAGCAGATGATTACAAGAAATTAGGAAATGCCATGCCAGCCCTGTGAAATTTAGGTTAGGCTTCAAGATCAACTGGTCCATCATGATCTGACGGTCAGGGAGATCATCCTGCGTTCTGCACTCTTCATGGTTTTTAATGTCTTAGCTACCCTGACAGTGTTTGAATGAAGGGCCCTAGGTCTTAATACATCCACACTGACTTCTGTTGTAGACTATTTTTTCTTCTGTTTATACCCAAGTTAAGATTCAGAACCTATGTTTGCCAGTTTGTAAAACAAAGCTGTAACTTACAGGGACTGAAATAATTATTTCTACTATTATCTAGACACAGCTGACTCAGATCTCCATCTCTAACTGTTCTCTCATCCTTCTCATTGTGAAAACAATTCCATGGGGGAAAAGGCAAGAGAACAAACCTGCTCACTAATATTCATTCATATATCTTTGGTTCTACTTCTTCGATTCGTGTTTACATTTTAGGAACAGGTAAAAACTGTTTACTCCAACAATGTTCCACTAACACTATGTAAATTGCTTAGCCAGACAATTTATTTATGTTTAACTGTACTTTATTTCCTCCCAGTTTTATTAAGATATAAATCAACATATATAACACTGTATAAATTTAAGATGCACAGATTTGATATATGTATATATTACAAAGTGATTACTACAATTAGTTAACCCCCATCACCTCAGTTATAATTTTTTTCCTTGTGATAAGAACTTTTAAGAGCTACTCTTAGCAACTTTCAAATATACAATATAGTATTGTTAACTGTAGTCATCACACTGTATGTTGCAGCCCAGAACATATTTATCTCATCAGTGGAATTTTGTACCTTCTGATGAGCTTCACCCAGGCAATCACCAATCTGATCTCTGTTTCTATGAGTCTGGCATTTTTTTTTTTAGATTTTACATATAACTGAGATTACACTGAATTTGTCTTTGTCTGACTTATTTCACTTAGCCTAATACCTTCAAGATCCATCCATGTTTCACGAATGGGAGGATTTCCTTTTTTATAGATTAGTAATATTCCATTACACACACACACATATATATATATTTATACGTTCACCCACGGATGGACACATAGGTTGTTGCCATGTCTTGCCTACGTATATAATACTGCAGTGATCATGGGGGTGCAGATATCTCTTTGGGATGGTGATTTCATTTCCTATGAATATATATCTAGAAGTAGAATTATTGGATCATACAGAATACTTCATTTTAAAAAACCAAATAGCTAGAATCCCTGGGTGGATTCTAGCAAGAAGGGCAAATGCAAGATTTTGAATTTATGTCTTTGAGAAGAGGGTCCATAGATTTCATTAATTCTCAAAGAGACTGTGATCTAAAAATGATTAAGAACTGCTCTAGAGCTTTGCTCCTCAAAGTGTGGTCCACATGGGAGCTTGGTAGAAATGCAGAATAATCAGGCCCCACTCCAGACCTATAAAATCAAAATCTACTCTAACAAAATCCCCATGTACATGAAGTTAGAGGAACATTGCTCTAAGTAGCTGGCCAAATGTGAAGGCCTGTTTTTGTTTGTTTTAAAAACAGCCCTTGAGCCAAGAATGACTTTTACATTTTTAAAGTCTTGTTTAAAATTTTTTTTTTTCTAGAGCCTGTTTGGGCCCACAAAGCCCAAAATATTTAAGTGGCCCTGTACAAAAATAGACTGCCAAACCCTCTGCAGGACAGCACAGAACTGACTCCTCTGATATTTGCTTTAGGGAGCTTGGCAGCTAGAAAGTGTTTGCTGACTATTCCGTTAGGCTGCTCCAACCTATTCTAAAAGCAAAGGAAGTCCACCTGGATTCATGGCCTAAGTAAACATATGATATGGCCACGTTATCTGAACCAGACATCTTTTAGAGCCAGAAAGCTCCTTTAAAGAGTCTACTCCAATTACCCGATTCTGTAGAAGTTAATTTACTTTGTCCTGTCTCATACAGAATTAGGATAATAATCCAGTTCTTACATGAATTAGTCATCTTTCTATTTTACAACTTTCTCTCCTCTTTCTCAATGGCTTAGAAATGCCATTTCATACATATTACTAAATTTCATTACTACAAGTTGACTATCAAAAGTGAAATTTTCTTCCCTAAAATAGTTACCATGCTTAATATTTAGTCGTTTTATTGAGTAAATCCTGAAACTGCTAACACTACTGCTGAACATTTACTCTTCATTTTAGGAAATATAAAATCAACTTCCTTAAAAGCTAAAGCAAATGAAATTTCATGTTGAGACTATCATTTCTATCTCTAACACAATCTTAAAATTTGAGTGGCTCCAGAGTATAATACAGGGCAGAGGTCATCTGAGGATATTTATGTTCTTGTGCTATTCATCAACTCTGGGTGGTTACCAAGATACATAAAGTTTCTTTTAAACAATCCTGAAAATAATAGCCTTGAGAAATCAACAAATAACTCCCCATCCCCAGGGCATATACTAAAACCCCAGAATTCTAAACTTAAGACTTTTATGACTATCATAGTTTGATTCACTTTGATAATATGAGCAGATAATACAGAAAGCTTGCTGTTCATCAAAAATACACTCATTTCTCATAAAATTATTACCTGATTTTACAACTTTTGGTTTCCAACAATCCAGAGAAATATTTTCTAGCAGGTAACTGTCTCCATATTTTTATTTGCCAAATCAATTTTATTTGGCTCCTTCTTGTATTCTAAGGTTTACATAAGCATTTGGTATGCATGCTTACACAGTATATCCTTGGAAAGGATATTAGCTGGTAGAGCAACATCTAATATTTAATCTCCTTAATTCCTCACATCTTCCCCTCAAAAAGAAGAGAAATAAAAATCACCCAGCCCAGTCTAGACTTCAGAAAGTTTAGCAGAATCATCCTATCAGAGGCCTTCCAAAAGCTTGAAAAAATAACTTTATCAACAGAAGTTAGGAGGTGATCCTTATAACCAAGCAATCACTATAAAAGGTCTATTTCTTTCTCCAAGTATCAAAACAGCAATACCATTCTTGCTTTCATCTTCAAAATAGTTCACACGGGAGGGGCGGGGGAGCACGGGGAAGGCAGTATAACACAGAGAAGACAAGTAGTGATTCTACAGCATCTTACTACGCTGATGGACAGTGACCATAATGGCGTATGTGGTGGGGACTTGATAATAGGTGAAGTCTAGTTACCATAATGTTGCTCATGTGATTGTACATTAATGATACCAAAAAAAAAAAGTTCACACCGTTCTGCAGATTTTCAATTCATCAGAAAGAACTCACATTCAATTTCGTAATTTAAATAAAAGTAAAAAGGTCATCATATCTAAAAGCACAATTCATGCCGTTTATCCCTTCAGGCTATGCAGAGAGTAAGACTGACAAGAAATAATTTAGATGTACATTTAGAATTGGGTTCATTTCTATAGTTTCACAGAACTGAATTATTTGGCTAACCTCCAAATTGCAGGGTCAATCAGATTACTAAACCTAATATAAGTAGAAGTTAACAAGCCTCAACACATATAGTCTTAAAAGTCTTAAAATAAATGCTTACATTTTACCACACTGACAGATAGTGACTGCAATGGAGGGCAGGGGAGTGAGTGAATGCTGAAACCGCAATGTTGTTCTCATGTGAAACCTTCATGAGATTGTATATCAACGATACCTTAATAAATAAATAAATGTTTAAGCAGTCACAATGTTTTTGCAAAATGTTCCAATTCAATGACCCAACTGGTTCTAATAATCCAGCAAAACTATCACTTCTAGTTTGGATAGAAATACACAATCAAGGAAAGTCACCAAAACAGACCAAACAAGGGTATACTGACCACCTAAAACCAGGTTTCCTCAACAAGATAAAGGGCATATATGAAATACACAGCTAACATTGGATGCTTTTCCCTTATGATCAGGAACAAGACAAGGACTTTTTTTTGTTCTTGTTGTTTGCTATTGCCATTCAATACTCTACTGGAGATTCTAGGGCAATTAGACAAGAAAAATAAAAGGCACCCAGGCTGGAAAGATAGAAAAATATTTGTTTGCAGATGACATGATCTTATATGTAGAGTAAGTAACCCCTGAAGTATTAAAACTAGTGGTAGAGTCTAGCAAGATTGCAAAAATCTGTTTTATTTCTATACACTAGGAAAGAACAATCTGATAATGAAATGAACAATTTCAATTACAAACAGCTTTCCCCTCCCCAAAACAGGCAAAAACAGTAAAATGAAATATTTAGAAATAAACTTAAATAAAAGACTTGCACATTAAAAACAAGAGAATAACAAAAGAAATGAAAGACCTAAATAAATGGAAAGATATCCCATGGTCATGGATTGGAAGATTTAAAATTGTTATAATGGCCGTTTTCCCCAAACTGATCTACAGAATGAACATAATTCTGATCCAAATTCCAGCAGGCCTTTTTTGCAGAAATTAATAAACTAATCTTAAATTTTAAATGCAAGGGACCCAGAATATGCAAAATAATCCAGAAAAAAACAAAGCTGGAAGACTCAACAGCTGGATATCTAAATGCAGAAGAATGAAACTGCACCCTTATACCACAGGGGTGAAATTATCTAAAACTCCCACCACATACAACATCTTTGTGACCTGAGATTAGGCAATAGTTTATTAGATATGACACCAAATACACAAGCAACAACAGAAAAAAACAATAGACAAATGGGACTATATCAAAATTGAAAACTTGTATGCTACAAAGGACACCATTAAATAAAAGAATGCCAACAGGATGGGAAAAATGTTTTGCAAACCATCTATGATAAGCCAATATATATAAAGAACTCTTGCAATTCAACATTAAAAAGACAACCCAATTAAAATGGGCAATGAATTTAAATACACATTTCTCCAAAGACAACATATTGATGGAAAACAAGCACGTGAAAAGATGCTCAACATCAGTAAGAACTTAGGAGTGCAAATCAAAATCACTATGTGATACCACTTCACAGCAAGCATAACGAGTGCTGATAAGGATGTGGAGAAACTGGAACCCTCATACATTGCTGTTAGGAATGTAAAACGATGCAACCACTTTGGAAAAGTTTGGAAGTTCCTCAAAATGTTAAACAGAGTCACCACATGCCCCAGCAATTCCAAGACTAGGTATGTACCTAAGAGAGTGAAAGCATACTTTCACACAAAAACTTGAACATGAATGTTCAGAGTAGAATTCATAATAGCCAAAAGGAAAAAACAACCCAAATGTCTGTGAACTGATGAATCAAACAAAATGTGGTACAATGGAATAGTCACAAAAGGAATTAAATACGTAATACATACAAATATGATACATGCTACAACATGGATGAATCCTGAAAATAATTGCTAAGTGAAAGAAGCCAATTTCATAAGGCGATACATTGTATGATTCCACTATGTCCCGAATAAGCATATCGACAAAAACAAAGTAAATTGTGGTTGCCAGGGAGCCGGGGAAGTGACTGCTAATGGGTATGAGGTTTCTTTTTTAGGGGATGAGAATGTTCTGAAATTAGACAGTGACAACTGCACAACTCTGATTATACTAAAAACCACTTACCTGGTACACTTCAAAAGAGTCAATGTTATGGCATGTGAATCATATCTCAATAAAGTTGTTTAAAAAAATTGTTACCTAAGCCTCCAACAAATTGGTCTGACACACATGCTATGTACACATTTGCTAAGGATGTTGTATATTCTCTAGCAAATTAACTGCAGTTGAAAACAGAAGCAATAAACCACAAAGACTCAGTTTCCTGAATAGTAAAACGTAAATAACAGTACACATCTATGGAGTGTTTGATGGTTAAGAACCAAGCACCTGCAAATTCATCAGTCTCTGATACACAATCTAAGTTTAGCTATTATTGAACACATGCACAGACTTCAAATTACCTGTTCTGCACAGAAGTTGCACATAAGCATGTTTACATTAGCTGAACCTATCCTGTTTTTCTGATTTTAAGTTTCATTTATTATTCACTGAGAGCTTGTTACATGCTCAACAAGGATTGCAACAGTCAGTGGGGCACAGTTCTGCCTTTAAAGTGCTCACTGCCTAGTGGTATGACAGTAGTGTTTAATAAAATGTTCGTATCTACAAGTAGTGACTCTATAGCATCTCACTATGCTGATGGACAGTGACTGTAATGGGGTTGGTGGGGGGGACCTGATGAAGGGGGTAGTGTAATCACCATAATATTGCTCATTTAATTGTAGATTAATGATATCAAAATAAATTTATATTAAAATAAAATAAAATATTCATATTTAAATCCAGATATCATCTCTGTTCTGCAACCCTTAGAATAGTCAAAATTAAAGAAAGAGTAGTGTACAAAACCCTCATGTCCAAGCATTGTCTGTGTTTTTAGCAATTAATATACAGTGAGGGAAGAGTTGGTAGAAAAAAGTGTTAACTATCAGAACTTGTTCATTCTCCCTACAAAGGATTCAGAAATAGGTGAAAGCAGAATTGCTTTAAATTTGTGTACTGCTTAGAATAGTTACTATTAGTAGTAAACATATTCACCTAAGATAAGGTGCCCATTTTTTCTACTACTCATTTTTTTGCCTTTTTTTTTGCTATTATTAATACACAATTACATGAGCAACATTATGGTTACTAGACTCCCCCATTATCAAGTCCCCACCACATACCCCATTGCAGTCACCGTCCATCAGCGTAGTAGGATGTTATAGAATCACTACTTGTCTTCTCTGTGTTATACTGTCTTCCCCATAACCCCCCCCCCCACCCCCACCCCCGCTACATTATGTGTGCTGATTGTAATAGCCCTTTTTTCCCCCTTATCCCTCCCTTCCCACCCCTCTTCGCCAGTCCCTTTCCCTTTGGTAACTGTTAGTCCATTCTTGGGTTCTGTGAGTCTGCTGCTGTTTTTAAACTCATTGTTTTATTAAAAGAAGGAGAGTGGTTGCCAGGAGCTGGAGGAAGGGGGTGAAGTGAAGTTTTTGTCTAAAAGGGATAGTTTCAGTTTGGGAAGATGAAAAAAGTTCTGGAGATGGATGGTGGTGATGGTTGCACAACAACATGAATATACTTAATGCCGCAGAACTGTGTACTTAAAAATGGTTAAAACGATAAACTATATACTATGTACATTTTTACCACAACATAAACAAATTAAGGATGTTCCAGAAGACCAGAAATCTTAGGTCACACAAACTATAGAGCCATCATTATTGTCCTTCCTAAACTGGCAAACATGCAAAGTACAAAACATTACACACAAGGAATGAAATTTCACAGTGGGCAAGAAAAGTCAGGTGAGATTTGTGCACTGGCAAATTAATAAATTATACATAATTTGCCTAACCTACAAAAAAAAAAAAAAAAGGCCAGGGAAGTTTGGTAGTACTGAATACTGCAAAAAGGATCCTGTATGGCTAAAGCATAGGGAGTGGCATAGATGAAATCACAGAAGCAAGCAGGATCTACACAATGCAAGGTCCTTTAGGTGAAATCATTTTGTATTTCAGGTGCAACAGGGAAGCCATTGAAAGGTTTCAGCAGGTGCGTAAACATGACCTTTAAGAAGCCACTCTGGCTGCCCTGTGTGGAATGGACTGGAAGAAGATGACAACTTAGCCAGAGCCTGATTAGGACACAATGACAGTCCCAGTGTGAGGTGATGGTGGGACTGGTATGGTGACTGAGGAAATAGCAGCTCACAATTTGGGCATGTTTCAGAGAGAGAGAGTAGAGAATGACTCCCAAATTTCTGTTAGTTTGGTGGCTAGAGTAAGAATTACTGAAATGAGAAAGACTGGAGAGAACCAGAATTTAGAGGAAAAGAGAAATCAGGCCTTCATTTATTTCCTCAAATGGGAAGATGCCTTAAGGATCAAGGTTACAGTTTCCTCTGACACTGTTTACCAGTGCCATCTGCTGATGCAAACTAAAGATAAAGGCTTTCAGGGTAATTTCCCTAAATTTTCAAGTAAACTATACTCTTGAGAGGCTGAAGAGTGTATTAACAGAGGAAGCTGGAGAAACGAAAAACATACAAAAACAGAATCTTAGACATATATTTAGGAAATATTATCTGCCACCACAACTACCACATATGTGTTTATAGAAAGACAAAATATTTTCCTCTAATGTTTCTTTCCTCAGTTACTAGTACCATCACCATTCAGTCACCTTAACTAGAAATTCTGCCAGGATCTTATTCTACATCCTAATGCCATCCATTCAGTTATCAAAACCTGTTGCTTTGCATCTGCATCTGATACACAGTTTTCAAACTATTCATGACCATAATTCCATGCCCAAGGAAAACTCAGAGTTAATATTCTGGGTTATGACCTGGTTAAAACAAAAACCTTTAAAGAGTGCTCCAGATGACTCTGATGGACACCCCTACTTAACAACCACTATTCATAAACTCAAAATCTTCCCCTCATTATTCTTAATGCTACTGCACTCCTTATCTCTTGACCTCATTATCTTTTGCCTAGACCATCAAAACAGCCTCCCTATATCTAACCTTCACCATTCTGAATTATTTTCTATATCAATGCCAAAATTCAATCTAACTCATATTTTTGCTCTAAAATCCATTGTGACAAATGGCAAAATCCTAATCAAGTTTTATGGATTAGATAATAGCATCAATTTCCTGATTTTGATAATTGTACTGAAGTTACATTAAGAGAATGCCCTTGATTTCATAAAATAAACACTCAAGTATTTAGGAATAAAGGGGCATCGTGCCTGCAATTTACTGTCAAATAGTTCAGACTTTTTGAAAATAGTGAAAAATGTGTGGATGTATATATACAGACTGAAGAAGGATAATGCACATGTGATATAATGTTAACACTTGAAGAATCAAGGTAAAGGCCAAATGGGAACTCTATTTTCCAACTTTTAAGTCTGAAATTAGGTCAAAATAAGTTTTAAAAAAATCCAACGGCTAAAGACTTCATTCTGAAGTATACTTTTGTTAACACTCTGCAGTCCTCAGTAATCAACATGTAAGTAAGTATATAGACAGTATTATCCTTTTTCTGGAAAATTAATGACAAAAATTATGGATAAGAGAATACCTTTGACAAGGTAATTTCCTTTCAGAGGCCAAAACTGTAGAGTACAGAGCAAGAAATTAGCTCTTCAAATTCTCCTCATTAAAATGAGTAAGATAAGGACAAAGCACACCTTCAACACAAGTCAATATAAAAGCATTACTATGAGACAGTTCACAAAAAGAAACCAAATGTAAAGTATTCTGAGCTGAAGGGTGGGTGGGTGGGTGGGTGGGTGGGTGGGTGGGTGGGTGGGTGGGTGTGTGTGTGTGTGTGTGTGTGTGTGTGTGTGTGTGTGTGTGTGTGTGTGTGTGATGTATGTAAAACCATGTTGATTTGAAGAGTCCAATGACTCCAAGCAAAAAGATGAGACAGACTGCTCTGATTGGTTCCAGGGGTGCTCTGTGCTGCCTGAAAACATGGTACTGAACTAGAATTCAGTATACAAGGAGGATACTGACCCCTTTGAGATCTCTGGATTCACAAACTCTTTGAAGCCCACTCATAGGATCCAGGCTAAGATCCCTGGCTTAGTGTTATGTTAAGTTTTTTAAAGCAGAGCTTTTAGAGCCATTACATTATCCTTAACAATCAACTTAGTTTGATAGTTACAAGTATAACTAAACACTTGTGCCAAGAACCAAAAGAGGAAAAACCAGGTAGCCATTAACTAGTATTCTAACAAATACTCACTACAACAAATTGTCAAATCAAGATTAAGTTCATTATGTCACTAGTGCTAGTGCACTACAATGGACAAAAAGTAAAAGTACAATAAGTCAAAACACCGTGCACAAAAAAACCTTATCAACATGAAGTGAGGGGCCAAAATACTTCAAAAAATTTTACAGAAAACTTGATTTGTCTGGATGGCACTGAAAATATGTTAATATAATTGATATATGAGCATAATTTTTAAAACAATTATGAGCCTTGAGAAAAGGGACTGCATTCAGATGTACAATCTAAAATAAAACAGAAATGATAACTTACCAGCAATTTCTACAATATCACCAGGAACTATGTCTTTAGCTTTAATTCGCTGTACACTCTTTCTGTCCTGTCGATATACTTTGCCCATTTCAGGCTCATACTCCTTAAGGGCTTCAATTGCATTTTCAGCATTTCTTTCCTATACAAAAGAAAAACACAAGATAATAAGTAATGAACACATCCTTGCCACTGCAAAAGTATTTTAGCCCAAGGAATCAAACTTAAGAATTCTAATCTCATCTTCCAAAAAAGGGACACAAGAGACACATATGACATTTGTTGTAAACAACTCACATCCCTAAGGTGATGAACGCCAGGCCCTTATGATTTAGTATCAAAAATGAAAATAAAAGTACCCTAAGAAGGGTGAGGATAAAAAAAATAACGGGGAAAAGCAGCTCTAGAATTTGCTGTCCATAAACACACTGAAACAGCCTTCACCTCAAGCCACACGCACCCACACCACTTTAATCTATCTTGCCTTATGGGAAAGGGGATGGTCTGGGGCTAAACATTCTGGGTTCAATCCAGGCTGTTCCAGTTAACAGCTATGTGATTGTGGAGAAGTTACACAACACACAGGTTCACTGCGAGTACCTACCCTCAAAGGTAGTGAGGATTTACAAGCTATATGTAAAATGCTCAAACTGTGTTTTGGCATGCAGTAAATGCTATGAGCAATGAATTAAGAAAATCAAGTTATACTTCACAAATGCTAAGAAATCCGTCTCCAGTGATAAAGACCAATAAACCAATAAATGGTTGGACTCTCATCAAAGCACTGCCAGTCAAACAGCATATCTACCATAATATTATATAGAGAAGTATCAAGACTTAGCCACATACAGGTTTTCCTTCTTAATTTCAAGATGAAAGATATAGAATCAAAATGTGTCATGTTTTTAAAAAAAGCTACAGGAAAGTTCCTTTAAGGAGAGAGAAGGGGAGGGAAAGAGACAGAAAGACAGAGAGACAGAGAAAGACAAAGAAAGACAAAAAGAAAGAAAAGCTTATGCACCAGATCTGTCTTGTCTTCTTTTAGAGAGTAAATCAAGAAGCAAACCGACCCAGGGCATGCCCAGGTGAAGTTACTCAATGGACAAAGGAAAGGATTCTTTCATTTCTCTCACATTTTTGCCTAAAATCACTAAAAAGCCTTCCCTCCAACTCAGATTATCAAAGGGAACATTTAGAATGTGAGAAAAGGGAGAATATTTAGGGGGTAGGAAAGGAAAGCAAATGATCATAGATTCAAATAGGTTACATCAAAAACAGGTCAACTTGGGGAAATACTAATACATTTAACCTACTACCAACAAAAGGGTAACATAGAGGACCTTAAAAGGTTTCCTTTGTTCTAAAAGTTTGAAACTCCCACCTCTTCCACTCAAACCGAGATTGGTCTGAATGTCATTCCTCAAACACGTTTTGTACCTTTCTACCCATGCCACTCCCTCTCTGGAATATTCTGCCCAGCTTCCACCTACAACTGTTTCTCTGTACTTCCCAACTGCTTTTTACTTCCTTTAAAAAGCCTCCCTCAAAGACACTGGTCAGAAATGTGTTCCACCCATTTCCCAATACTACCCTACACCATAATTATAATGACTTTCACTTCCAGAAGGCAAGAACCCCCCAGTATTGCTCAGACCATTCTGTATATTATGTAAATGGGATTAAGACCAGAGATGGTTACTTTTTTTAAAAAGTAAGATAAATATAAAAATCCTGTGAAAACTGCTGTAAAATTTCATTTTGGTATTCAGATCAGCCTGAGTCTAGATTCAAATCCCAGATACTGTTCTATGTACTACCTGTATGGTCTTTGATATGTCAACTTAATCACTCTGAAACTCATGTCACATCTGTGAAATGGGAATATCATCTCTTCTACAAGATCACTGTAAGGATGAAATGGGAATGTACATGAATTATCTATTACATAACTGGCATAAATTATTTAATAAAATATGTATTACTAGTTTGCAAAAGACAACCTAATCTGTGTAGTTTCTTTTGTCTAAATTATTCACAAAAGGATCCTTTCTACTGAATATAAACAATTTAAGGAAAAATTAAAACAAGAGGAATACAGCACAATTAAATTTTTCTATATGAGCCTACCACATAAAGACCTTCATGTCTATTAATAAGTTTACATTGTAGCACAGAGAAGGCAAACAGTCAATCTGTGGCATCTTACTACACTGATGGACAGTGACTGCATTGGTGTATGGGTGGGGACTTGATAATATGGGTAAATGTAGTAACCACATTGTTTTTTCATGTGAAACCTTCATGAGAGTGTATATCAATAACACCTTAATCTAAAAAATGAGGGAAGAAATAATAAAATAAAAATAAAATAAAAAAATAAGTTTACAATTTCAGGAGGACGTTTATAAGGTGTTTACACTTTAAGAATGAAAGATTCTCTTTTAGTCCTCAAAGGAGTGACTATATCTGTGAAAAACCTGAAAGATCAATATTTAAAATGAATCTGAAGTATCTCAGTGTGTCTTAAAATATATCAAAAAATCAAACAGATCAACAGTCCTGAAAGAGTTTAAGTCCTCAAGCTAGATGTCTACAGAAAAACAATTATGCAAATAGGGGAAAGGTAAATCCCATTATGTTTCTGTAGTAAAATTTGCCTCCATTCTGTAAAGAAGGCCTGGGCAACTGAGGGAAAACAGTGAGGAATATGCTTCTGAAGGAAAAACAAGTTAGGGTTTAGATTTTTATAGCTAGCTTCCCACTTGCCCCACACAAAAATCCAAGGAAAATAAGATGATCAAGTTGACAAAGTTTTCAACAGGAAGCAGCTAGGAAATACGATGACAGACACTGGTTCTCAAATTTTCTGGTTTCCTTAAGTAGCTTCTTATCCATTGTTAACTCCAAGCTACCATGAAGGACTAGTAAGTTTAACAGCTAAGTATACATGTAGAAGAGGTCTAAAATTCTGCCATTAAATAAATTAATGGACAAAGAAAAAACACATGTAGATGTTCCAGAGATATTTTTAGTCAATGCATCAGGAAAATAACAGAAAGATTAATAGTTTATATCACTTACATAAATTGCTGAAATTTAGCACTGCAGGAATTTTTGCTTACCTGCCACACACCCACAATTGCATTGGCTACTAATATAAGTAAAATTACAAAGGGTTCTACAAAGGCTGTAATTGTTTCTTCACCTTCTTCAAACCAAGCCAAAACCTAAAAAAGAAATGGTATGTGTTAGAATTACCATGTGTTTTTAGGCTTAGTGCCACTTTACAACAAAAGTGGTTGGCACTAAAGGAATTACAATAGACAAGATCTCTTTTTCTACCATCCCTAGAAACAAATGATGGCAAAATGTAATGACATAAAAATTTTTAACCATTTAGATAACTATTTTACCATGTTCTTTACTGTAGCTACTTTAAGATTCATTGTTGGATTCCCTGTTACCACCGTAGCTTTGCTCTAATATGAAGTACAGCGTGGCTTAGCTTTTAAATCTTAAAGTTACGGTTGTTGAACTAGAAGTTAATTCTCTGCTAATTTTTGGGGGGCAGTGTTCAGTTATAAATGATGTTTTTGAACTTATGACATCTCTGAAGTGCTATATTGCTATACTAGATGTCTTGTAGAGGATAACCTTCAAAATACATGCCTGATCTCACAACAACCTTGCAGTAATTCTGATGACCTTCAATACCACTGAAATAAGTGGAGCATTAGTTTATATACTGTAAAATTGGACTCATTATTTTTACTATGAATTTATGCCAGATGGATATTATTTGATATGATTAAGTCAAAAAATTTGTTGATGATTGCCTTTTAATGAAATCAATAATTTAAGTTTTCGTTCCTCTGAACATAAACATAAAACGAATGGGATTTATTTCCCAAAATAATTACTTTATTTGGATTTTAAAACAATTATTACAGGGAAAAATAAATTAGCTTTTAAGGGTACTGTTAAGAAGTTGTATAATTTTGATTCTCAAGAATTATTAAGATCTATTTAGTAAATAATAAAAACACTGTTTTGATACTTTTTTATGTCAGATATGATTTATGGCAGTAATGAACACATCTGAGTACATTTGTACTTAGTGGAATACATAAAGTGAGCTTTTACACAAATAAAAAAAAACAAGACACTAAAACCAGGTCCAGACAGATGCCAATCACCACTGAACCAGGGCAGGCAGGAAACCAGAATGAACATAAATGCTACTGAAAGCTTTCAACAGGGCATTCCTGGTGTTAAGGCCAGGCCTAATGCCAGAACGAAAACTTCTCTAGGAAGTTATAAATTTTGATAGATGCAAGATCACAGCTGCTTTGATACTAGCCTTTCAAACATTTGCCAAGGAGAGCATATCAGAAGAAAGAAGCCTAATTAGCTCTTGGAAAGAAAAATTGCTGAACTTGAAGAGTAATGAGGACCTTTCCAAAAGGTCAGTGAGGCATTAGCAACTTTAAGATAAGCTTCACACCTTGTTAAAGCGGTATGAATTTCCCTCTTGGCAGCTAGGGCTGAGGAACAAACTTAAAGCAATATTCCTTAACAGCTGGAGCAGAGGAAAAGACTAAGGCAAGCAATAACAGGACTATCAGAACAAACCTCAAGAAATGGGAGTTTTCTCTGTACAAGTGGTATTCATCAAAAATGTAATAATCCTAATCTGTACAATGCAGTAGCCTTTTCCTCCACTATATGACCTCAAATGTTTATGTGTAAGAAACACAGCCATAGTTATTTGAAGGCTCTACAGATAATAATCACTAATTGCTGCTAATAAGAAACTAGTGGGCAAATTTTTTTAGTGTTGAAGGATGGTGATGAACCTATTTAAAAATGATAACCACCAATTTCCTGAATATTTTTTTAAATGTCTATGTTGAAACTACAAATAGCCTGAAGACTTAAATGCAACAGCCCAAAATGATGATCAACCATACTTCCTTAATCCAATCATGTTCAGATCACACTGTGCAATCCTTCATGATTTTGTTCTATTGAAAAGAAAACCTCTTTTGTGTAACTGGGAAGATGATACTGACAAATTAAAAGACTTCACGAGAGAGGAACTGGGATAGTGGAAAGGAGAGGCAAACTGGATGACTAACATTACCAAAATGCAAGGTGTCTTTTTAACATTAGTCAGTTCCTTATTATGGTTCACCAGAACTTATACAAAACATATATATACAAGAGGGAATGTTTCTACAAATCTTTATTGAGAACAGGTTGAACATAAACAATTATCTGTTCCTTTTGCCTTTGTCCACTGTTGCATCCCCAAGGGCCTAGAATATTCTCCAGTACATAGCTGGTGCCCACTAAATATTTACTGAACAGATGCATGATTGAATGAAACAAAATCTCATGCCACCTCTAAGGTGCAAGACCCTAAATGGAAGTATATGAACTTAAAACATTAAAATAGCAAAAAGGTAACCAACTTCATCATTATGAAAGGAAAGTGAAAGAAAAAGTTACCCAATATAGTTTTAGGCATAAACAATGTCTCTTTGCACTATTGCTCTGCACTATTAATATAGTTAACAGTACTTGTCTTCTGGGGCTTATTACATATTCAGCAAGTTGAAAGTTTCAAACTTGCCAATCCTACTCAAAGTAACTAGTAACTACTTGCTAATGAACTCTCAACCACTATTTAAACTGCTTAGATAGGGTAGGATCGGGTATCTTATGTTATCAGTAAGAATGATCTCTGTCTATCACAGTATCTTCTGACAGGACAGCAAAAGATGCTGAAGAGCAGAGCTTAATGAATGAAAAGCAAATTTTAACATACTGGTATAAACTGGGTGACAGTCAGTACTGTGACTCAGTTATATTATCTCCATGTTAAAATAATGTACTGAGCTCTTAATGAGACCAAAAAAAAAGAGAAAGAGAGAGATCATAAGCACACTTTTAGGATTGAGGGCACAGGCCTGCGTTCCCCCTTGTATTGGTAGAAACCTGCAATGCCTTTGGGCATTAAAAACACTTGTTTAGTAAAGAAATTTACACCAAAAACATTTTTAAAAGAGAAAATGGAAATTAAACACTTCACAAGAACCAAAAAGTACTATTACAATTTTCTGGGGTAGGAAAACAAAAATTCTTTTGACATTAAAAAAAAAAGGGAGGAATTAGGCTACTTTTTCTTCTGATCCAGACACAAAGCTTATTAGAAACACTTGAATGTTTTCAGACCTGGGAATGCAATCTTCTTTAAACACAAAACCACACACACATTCACCTTTCAAACCAAGTTTTAAAGGACTCTAAATAAAGTAGTTAAATCAATCAGTAAACTACCCATCTTAACCCTTTTTTAAAGCAAGAAATTAAAGGAAAACAGTAAAAAATTTTAAATCACTACCTAATACAGTATCAAATGCTTCTTGAATATATTGTTCTGAGAAAGCCAACATAATTGGATTTCATATATTTTGAAAATGCTGCCAACACAAATGCACCCAGATATGTTACATCAAAAGTACTAACCTAAGCTCTAAAAAAATTAAGAACACTTTTAAAGGGCCTAGGAGCAAAAGACAGATAATTCAAATGTAAGTGAAAAGCTGAGAAGTGCCTTGGTCTAAGAAAGTTTTATTAGCATTTTAGGATCAATCTAAGTAGCTGAGATGGGGAAACGGGGGTAAAGGGTAGATTAGTTTATGCAAATTGTGTTACCACAGAGGAATTTATGATTCAGACAGATGAGGCAATATGGCCTTCATGCTCACCTCCTTGAGGTCTTTTCTCAACTGTCACCTTCTTAGAGGCCTTTGCTGACTAACCTATTTGAAAACTGTACTCCCTTCCCCATACTCCCTTATTCTTTCTACCCACTCCCCTTCTCCCGCTTTACTTTTCTCCACAGCATTATCACTGTCCAACAGATTATATATTTTACTTGTTTATTATGTCTTCACCAGAATGTTAGCTCCAGGTCAGAGACTTTGTCTATTTTGTTCAATGCTGTATCCCCAATGTCTATTCCAGGTCCTCAATAAATTCTAACAAAGCAGTGAAAGAGGAAAAACAGGCATTCCAGTTAAGCAACCATATGAAGTGTTTTATGAAGGCCAAAGTTGGTGACCTAGGAGGCTGGAAAGACAAAGTGAAAGGACAGAATGTCCTGAATGCCAAAGTAAGGAATTTCTAATGTAACTTTATATGAAATGGGAAATATACAGCCCTCTTCTTCCAATCCAAGTGACCTTAAAACCAACCAACCAACCAATAAACACTATTATGGTGAATATGACAAGTAATTAAGCTTTATTGCTACAGGTCACAAGTGTAGAAGATTAATGCAGTTTCCTATGTTCTGCCACTGCCAAATATTAACTATGGTTAACAGTTTACTACTTAGTTTAATATTTGAAATAAATCACTAAAGCCTAGAATGTTTTTTAACTTGGGCAGAACCTAATAATGTATATAAGAACTGCCTATTCACTTCTCCAAAAGAACATGAATATTCCATGGTGTTTTTCCTGTTGAACTAATAGGAATAAACTACACAAAAAAGACTCAGTGCTCTTTTGAAAGATAAATGAAGAATGAAAAGGTCAGGTGTTACGTAGCAGTAGTCCCAATCCTACATGAAGAAAAATCATCAAAATAGGTTTTGTACCTGCAATTTCTTTATCAAACAAATCAAAGCAAATTAAGTAACAGTACTTCCTGAACACTTCATTTTCTCTAGCAAACTCATAAAATAAAAATGTAACATAGTTCATTTCCTGAGCAATAACTCCTTTTAATTATCAAAAAGGTAACTAAAATTTCAACTCTAAAACATAGCTCGATAAAGCCATAAAAACCCAACATCCTACCTTACAACAAAATTAAAGCATTTATAATCTTTGAAAATGCCTATAAACTACAAACTCCTTACTTCAAAGTCACACACATTATTAATTCAAAATGTTAGAATATAAAGTTACTCAAAACTAGCCAGAGATCCTATGCAACCCAAACAGTGAGTAGTTCATTAGAAATAATGTCACTGATGTTACAACACTGCCTTAAGTCATATACACAGAATAATATGATAAAAATTTATCTCTGGCTTGAATACACTAGCCAATTAACTTCATAGAGGTCCCAGATGACCTTATTGAACCCCGGTATTTTAAGTGCCAAAGCTGAGACAATTTGAGAATTATGTAGTTAGCTTAAAGATACATATTGTAGTAGTCCAAACATAGCATTTATTTTGCCCTATGACAATGCACTAACACTACATCATCACAGTTCTACTCCTTTATCTTAACTGGTAAAGCAGCAGCCATTTACTTTGGGAGGGAGGGAGTTAAGAAAAGAGACATTAAAGAGATACAGAGTGGTTAATTCAGGATGCTGAATGATTTGCTATTACATTACCTTGATTTTATTCAATGAAAAACCATAGAAAAGATTCATGAGGACTAAATTATTAATGGCTACACATCACTTGGCTAAGATGGCATGATATATTAAAGTCTCATGGCAGAATATGTATAAAGAATTACTCGAAAAAAAGTTCACCTCTTGCCAATTTTTAACCCTTACCTAAAGAAATGCTTTATTTAGTTCTCAAAATAGCCCTTTATTATGGTTGTCAAAAATAACTGAGGTAGATCCTCGGGGCTTGCATATACACAAACATACAAAATGAGATCTTGAAGCTGTGTCAATTTTGCCAAAGCCCGAAATAAGTAGTGCACTTGGTCAATTTCACTGCTCATCGATTTTTATAAGAGTAAAACACTGTAATTTAAGAACAAAAGGCAGCTCATGCTGTTAGGATTAGGAACATCTCTGTCCTATTCATGACCATTTTTAGGAAAAGTACCAAGAAGTCCATTGCCCAAGAAAAAATGCAATAAAAAAAATATATATATTAATAACCTAGAAATATCCTCACCAACCCCCCATCACCTTTCTTCTGCAGTTCTTTGCATTTCAACAGTTTCTTAGCAACAACACGACTCAAGTGGGTAAGCAGACACAGAAGAAAAAACACTATTTCTCTTTCTTTTAAGATCTAGAACCAACTGTATACTGAACCTTATTCTCTCAACCTAGAAATCACTCAAGACAGGGGTCCAATTTGGATAAATATACCACCCTAAAGGTCAGTGACCAAATTTGGTCAACAGTGGTGCCATCACTGCCATCATCGTTCTTGTCACTGTCAGAAACAACTGTCACCTTGCCATTAGGAGGAAGTGAGAGCAACTGGAATATTCCTTTTGTAAGGTCTATTTACAGACTACAAAGAGTCCAACATCATCTTAGTATGATGTTACACAATGGAAGAACCCAAAACAGAAAAGGTCTTCCAATAAAGAATTTTTTGATTTTATTAAAAGCTGATAAACCACAAGAATTTGTGAGACCATGCCACATTTGGAACAATTCGTAACTGCACTGTAAATGTCAGGCATTTATTTTCTGCACACCAATGGCTTCAAGTGATTTATGACTTTAAAGTACCTAAGTTTAAAAAAACAAAACAAGAACATGGAGACATAGCTTATCTTCCAAATACGAAGGTCTTATCTAACAGACATTTCTTTCCTAGTTTTTCATCTATGGAATACTCTCAACTGTTGGAGAGAAAATTAATTTCTTTATACTTACAAAAGATATACATGCTGCCAGCAATAAAATTCTAACTAGTAAGTCTTCAAACTGCTCAATCACAAGTTCCAGCAAGGTTTTTCCTGTCAGAAACAAACATATCTGCTGTAAATTTCATCTTGACATTAGCACATGAAAGGGGGGGTGGGGAAGGGAGAGAACATGTTAAGATTAGTTACCTTCTTCAGCCGGTAACTCTAACATGTAGAAATTCACCAGGCAACATGTCAAGAGAGGAAGGAAAAAAACATTTTAGCACTCTTTCTAAAAAGATTTGCTAAAATTATGTCCATGAAAGACATACCTGGATATATTATCATTCAACCATTTTTAATGGAAACCAGACTAACATAATACCGCAAAATATATATACAATACTTGTAACCAATGGCCTTGGGTCTACCCCGAAGCGTAAAACCTCATCGCTACCTTAGCAGGGCTCCTGAAACGAGGAGTCATTTCAGCTTTGTCATCACTTCTGCCAGATGTGTTAGCTTTGGGTAGTACAAAAACGGTCAGAGGCATTGTCAGCTACAACGACGCCTCATAAACCGGCTGGAGACGGGAAAATGTCTCGCAGGGCTCAACCCAGCTGCAGGACTCATCCCTCCCTCCATCGGGACCGGCTGCTGCTGGGGAGAAGCCTCCAAGACAGTTGCCTGCGGGGAAGGTCAAGGGCTTGGGCGACGAGGAAGTCGAGCGGAGGCGCACATGCGACCCTGATGCCGCCCCCAACGCCTGGAGACCCTCTCCTGCAAGGCCGGCACGCAGGCTCTACCTGCCGCCCGGGGCCCTCCTCGGGCGCGGAGCCGAGACCCACGAGGTGGAGCCCGGTCAGCCATCTTCCCTGGCTCTCGCGCCCGCGCCGAGCCGCGCGGGGCCCCTGCAGCCCTGGCACCTACCGTTGGAGCCCCATCTCTCCTTGAGCTTCTTGACCTGCTCCAAGCTCAGCCCCGTGCTCTCGTTGACGCCGAAGTGGCCCAGCACCTCCTCCACCGTCTTTGTGTGCGCGTTCTCCATGGTTGCGGCGGCCCGGCCGGCCTCACCTCCTGTCCCCGAGGCCTCCTCGCCTCCGCCTCGCACTCGGGCCGCGGGCTCGTGCCACCCCGGGCGCCCAGGCGCGGACTGGCCTCTTCCCCGCCGCCTCCTCCTCCCGCCGCTTCCGCCCGGCCGGGCGCTAAATCACCCCGCGCCCCCACCCCCAGAACCGCTCCTCTAGCTGCGCGGGCCTCGCCGGCGCCCGGCCTGGGCTCAGCTGGGCGTGGGGGGCTACCGACCTCCCTCCCCTCCTTAGAAGGGAGGGCCTCCTACGCCCTCAACCGCCCGCCGGGAGCGCAGGCCGCGGCTCCCAAGCCCCCACCCCGCTGTCCTGAGGTGACTCCGGCCCCACCCGGGCCGCAGGAGGGGGCGCCCTGCTGACCCCCGAGGGCGGAACGGAGCGAAGGCAGCGAGCCGGCGGGATAGTGCGGGCGCGCTCGCCCCGTTCCTTCAGCTCAAAACCGCCGACAGCGGCGGAGGAAACTGCGGCCGAGGAGAAGGAGGTGGCGTCGGGGACGGCTCCGCGGCGGCTGCTCTAATAGCATTTATCCGCCGCTGCCTCCCCTCTCGCCGCCGCCGCGGCATGTGGACGCCGCTCATTGGCCGAGAGGGCCCAGCGAGGCGCGGGTGGCGCAGCCCCGCCCCCTCCCCCCGGAGCCCTCCCTCCCGCGCGACTCGCGCCCACGCCACCGCTCAGGCCCCGCCCCCTCCCGCGCACCGCCTCCAGGAACCCGGATCTAGGCCCTCGCGCGCCGCGCAGCACCGGCTCAGTGTGCGCAGTAGCAGGCGGGCTGATGGAGGTTGAGTTCGCTGCCTATCCGGGATGCAGGCGGCTTCCAATACCAGCCCCCCCCAGACGTAGGCCCGGGGAGGTTGGAGGCTGCACCGAGGGCACTGCCTGCCCTTCGGGACCAGCCGAGGGCCGGGCGGGTGGCTGGGAAGGTGATACGAGGAGAGGGAGATCTCCGCGCGGGCTTCCCGAGCGCGCTCGAGCTGGTGTCCTTGGTTCGCCCCCTCTCCATCCGCCTGCCGGCCGCGCTCTGCATCCTAATCTGTTTCCTTAAGAGCCTCCTCAGGAACCAATGGAAGAAATTCCGCAATTCATACCCCACAAAGTCAAAATCCTTCCTCTGTCGCCTCGGGAATACTGCATCCCATACCCGCTCTGAGAGCTCCACCGCGCGCCACTATCAGCCCTTCGCCCGCGGGTTTTGTGCTCCAACTGAGGGAATCCCACTCTTGGGGGAGGAAGAAGGTTTGATTTTATTTTTGATAGCCCACACAGCCTTTGGTACACGTCTGTATAGAAGTCACAGATTGTGTTGCTCTAACTGCTAAAAAAAAAACCCAGCGGGAATTGGGCTAGAAGGTACTTCGTCTGGCCATGAAGACCACGGCTATATTCTAGATTCCCACTTTGCCCAGTTGGAAGAAAAAGGACTTTAATTTACAAAACCTATTCTTATACCACAAATAGTTGGCTACTGAGGTCTGCAACAGAACCTAGGAACATCAAAGTAAAAGGAATTTTGCTTATGTAAAGAAGTTAGACTACTTTATCAATTTGAATCACAAAGAGCAGCTTTCTTAGGGCAGTACGTCGCAGAATGAAGCATTTAGTCCATTTCTGTGTTTGGCAATAGAGTACCATCCACGTGAGCCAAAACAAGCCAAAATCATCTCAGTTGTCCGAGATAGGTCAGCCTCAGGACTTAAGATAAATTCCTTCAACATAAGCAAATCACAGTGCATTCCCCAGCTGAAAAAAATCAAGCATGTCATTTCATTTAATTACTTCCAAAGTTGGCATGCAGTTTTGATACTTGGACCACCAAAACCCTACACAAAACAAAATTCTAGTGTATGGCAATGCACTAAGAGCAGCAAGGTGGAAACTGGTTAGGTCACAGGATGGGAGCCTCCCCCAGGAGCCACACGTGGTTGCATGCTGGAGGTGTGGTAATAAGAGGGTTGGTGGTTCTCTCTCAGACCAGGTCTGCACCACTCTTGACCAGTTCTGCCTTACCTCATCTCTGTCAGCACAACAGAAGCACTACAGGGAGGACTGTTAACCTTTCTCAGTCTGGAAATCATCTTGGGCATTTGGCTTTGCATCTGTGTTCCATGGTTCCCTCTTTGCTTGGGGTTGTAAGCACCTCTGGTGTGATCATGAGCTCCTTGAGGGGTTCCTGACCTTGGGTTTTGTATTGAATGCGCTTCCCCAGATCTTCTCATGCTTAGTTTCATCTTATTCAGATCTCAGATCTCCTCAGAGATGTCTTGGCTGACCACTTAAAGAGGCTACTCTCCCAATCACCTCCCTGTCACATTATTGGTTTATTCTCTTCACAGCACTTATCTGTGATATTGTATTTTGTTCAGCTGTTTACCTTTTGTCCCACCCTGCTAGGATATATGCTCCATGAGAATTGGAGCTTGTCTAACTTATCTACCCTCAGGACACAGAGCAGTCTCTGGTATTCACTCATCATTTACTGAACGCCTACTGTTTGAATGAATGAAAGAGTCCTTCCTACTATCTCTGATCTATCAGTGACTTGCAGAGAACCTTGCCATGGAGGCTCTTAGCAAACTTTTGCTGAATCCGAGTTCAGTAATTTCCCAATTCGTGAAATAAACATGAGGAACTCTGAACTACCTGCCTCATGGGAATGGCTGTGAAGGTTAGGTTTAGAACAGAAACAAAATTAGGCAACATTAAAGGTTTCTCAGAGACGAGTAAAATGCAAGTTCACATTGGTACTGTTGCCACATTGTCATCATCCATCCTAGACTGTTCTTTGCAAGTCTTCCATTTATTGGAGGTTGGAATACTCCCTTAAACTGAAAGTGTGATTTTTAGCCCAGCGTTGGACCCCTTCTATGTCACATACCAATTATGCGTTGGTTCCTCAACCTATTGCTGTCTCTAAAATTGTTGTTCATACATGGCCAAAATTTAGCTTAAACTCAGCAGAAAAATCTAGTTTCTTTTACGTAGAAATAAACTTATGCTCCATTTATTTTATGCATTGAACTATACATGCTTGTTAGCATGGTTTAAAAAAAGTAAGAATGGATTTTAGAAATACTCTATTTTTCTCCCAGGATTGCAGCTATTTTCAATAATTGAGGACAGGGAGAGGAAAAAGAAGAGAAACTGAAAGATAAAAGAAAGTTGGGTGATTTGATCAAATAACTTCAAAGGAAGTAATAAAGGAAGACATTAGCTGGTAATAGGCAGGCTAATTTTAAGAGCCAGGCAGACAGACAAGGCCCAGTAGGAAAAAACGACTTGCGGAGGCCCCGGCCAACTTCCCAACCCTCTACAGCACTCCTATAAAGCTATGGAGATTGCAAAATTCAGTCTGTGCCCATATTGGGAAGCTCTCATCATTAAAGCAGTCTCATTCTGGGCCGAATCCGCCTCCCACTAACTTCAGTGCATTGGTTTCTGTTGAGTTCCCTGGAACATCTCTAAATAAGTTTGATCCCTCCCCTGTATGAGATCCCTTTGAGTATTTCAAGATATCTATGGTGCTTTATAAAAGTCTCTTTTCTCAGCTACAAAGAATAGCTCAGTCCCTGAGCTGTCCTGCCCAACCCTCCCTCCGCAATAGCAGGAGTCTGCAACCCCTCAACATCCTCGTTGTCCAGTCCTGGAGACACCCAACAAGGGACACATATGTCTGGGCACCGTCTCACAGTGAATTGTCCACCTTTGTTCTTTGATGCTTGCCCTGCACATTGTTGACTGTGTTAACAATCAACTCAAAACTGATTCCTGTATATATAAACTGCAGGCATGTTAATAAATCATCCCATCGTGTGCTTGCACTGGTGATTCTTCTTAACCCAGGCACTGAACTCTATGATGGGATGAATGTGCTCATGCTCGTTTTGGCCCATCTTTGCAGTCTGCTGTGGCCTTTTGGAGTTTCATCTTCAAGCAGTGTTTTAACTCTATGTCCTAGCTTGGTTTACACACACATTTGATAAACATGAGTTAACAACTTCTGTGTCTTTATCCAAGAGAACTTCTAGACATTCATTCCAGATTACAAAATGACTAATCAACTGGATTTAGTTGTTCACCTGCTATGAATCAATTGGACTACAAGTTCCAAAGTCAGGAAAATGAAAATCTTACAGTTCACTCTCTACCTCCTTCTTCTATGGTAATATTTCATTATACATCATCAGAAAGACTATTTTTTGGTTGAGACCCTGATGTAGTCAGCTTGACTTAAAGGATCATGTTATATGAAAAATGCATGTTTATGTACCAGACTCAGAACTGGCACAGTAAGGTGTTCACACTGAGAGGTGGATGGGAACTAAGGCCATCCAACTTAGTTACATCTGCCATCTCTTACCAACTCTAGAACACAAGCTAGTTGAGTGGAATGATGGGCAGAATTGCATACGCTACTTAAATTCTTTGTTACGTAAATTAAGTCTCTTAAGGTATCAATGGGATGTTAGTCCACTACACTATTATGTAGGCCACATTTCTCCATTAGAAATTAATGAGAAGGCACTGTCAAATGTGTGGCTAAGCTTGAGGTCCATTGTCTGTAACAGTCTCCAAGTTCACATTCTTGTGACCTTTCCACAATGTGCCCAGTTTGGCATGGCTTCTATTACCGAACACATACCAGAGCCTAGTGACCACCACTTTTTCTACATGCCCACAAACTATAACTTTAACATCTAAGAATTTGCCAGACTTAACAATGTCTTTCCCAGAATTGGCCTCTCTGCCTCCATTAATAAGCATTCTTTGAATGGCTCAGTGTCAGAAAGCCAACTGACTAGCTTATGTTTATGTAAAAGGGACTTATTGGGAATAAACTCCAAATTTAGAACAGCTTGATCCAGGTGCTCAAATAAAGCCACTGAGAATCCCTCTCTATCTCTTGGCTCTGCTGTTTTCCTTCACTTTTTGCTCTCACATGGGCTCTCTCCAGGGGTTAGTGACCTCCAGCATCTCCAGTTTGCAGTTCACCAAGTTTAGTGATGTCCATAGAGGGAAAAGCCTAATATTTACTCAGGTCCACGTGCTCCCCTGAAGCAGGGACTGTGCTCAGCCCCATCTGAATTACATGGACCAAGAGTGGGGAAGAAGCAGTTCCCTGGAGCAGTGGTTTTCAAATTTTGGCATTCATTGACATCACCTGGGGGGCTTGTGAGACTAAAGGGCTGGCCCTACCTCTAGAATTCCCATTCACTACCTCTAGAATTCCCATTCACTAGGTCTGGGATGGAACCTAAGAATTTGCATTTTTAATAAGTTCCCAGGTGATGTTGACGCTGGTAGTTCTGGACCCACACCTGGAAAACAATGTCCCAAAGGGAAATCTGCTGGTACAAGAAGGAGGGGACTGAATGTTGGGTTGGCAACAAAAGAGGAAAGTCAAAGATCTAAGTGGCTTGGAGGAAGCAGAAGGAACTAGCACGGAACCTTGGAAGCTGAGTTTGGAAAGGCCCTAGATAATTCCACTGTGGTTTTCAGTTCTGTCTGCTGTACTACCTCAACTTCTCTTCCAGTCCTAAGGTCCTGCTACAACAAGCCATCAGCTGTTCCTCTGCCTCTTTGTTCAGGCTGCTTTCTCTGCTTGGATCTGCCCAGTGGACCCCTGATCATCCTTCAGGATGAAGGCTTAAGTCCCATCCCTCCTTGAAAGCCTTCTTTGATAATGGCTGTGGCCAGGATTCTCACCTGGCCCTGGTTGGCTAGCTCACTACACACGTGTGGGCAATACATTGCTACTAATTCTATATAAAGAGCTCTGCCCAGTACTCTGGCAACACGGTGGCACGGCTGTGAGGCTGCAGGAGAGCAGAGCAGAGGCTGGAGTGGTGGCAGCGCCAAGGACAGAGGCCCAGAGGATGGTTGTGTGGGACGACTGTGCGGGCAGAGAGGCCCAGTGGCAGAGACAGGCTTGCTGCATGTAAACTTGCTCTGAGTGACTGGGATTTTAGTGATTGACCTGCCACCATGGAAATAAAGTTGGGTATAACCCTTTTACCTCAAGAACGTTTTACTGTCATTTTGTTTGGTCACACTGAATCCATAGTGAACTTGCCCAGGGCTGAAACCCATTGGCAAGACACTCAGGTTTGCACCTACTTCTCTGGTTCATCCTTTCCAGGCTTCTTTTCATGTGCCTCCCATCTTGAGTAGAAGACTTGAAATGTAGAGTGTCCCAGGACTTAGGACTTCCCTGCCTGCAGTCTTTCCTTATGCCCATTGCTTTAAATCCCACCTAAATGTGGATGACATACACTTTGTATGTTCAGACTTCTATCCCCAGCTATCTACCTGAACTTGCCACTTGACTGGGACATGGACTCACATGTGAGAGTGATAGGTGGGGCATGGGGTGGTAGGCTGGTCTCTTCCCTCTGAGAAGTTAGCCAGAAATGTATATAGCCATTTGCATAGTCAGAGCTGAGAACAGCACTGGGGCAGAGGGAACAGCAAACTGGCACACACATATATAAATAGTACTCTCTCTTTCTTTCATGACATTTACCACGTAAGTCACTTGTTTATTGTCTTTTGCCACCAGACTACAAAACTCCAGGAGAACAGGGATCATATGCGCTTAGAAGGCATTTGATAATGAATGAATTAGTAGTAATCATTTGCTTTGAGGATTTCAAGCGCTCCATTATTTACTTTGTGTCCCCAGTGCCTAGCATGGTGTGGGGGAATGTAGCAGGTGCTCAGTACATACCTACCAAATTAATTAATGAGGACCTTCACTGCCTTTGTAATCTCTGGGAAAAAAAATGTTGCCATTTTTTTTAAATTAAAGAGGCCCATGCAGCAGTGCCAAGCAAAGTACTGTGCAATGGTTTTCCAAACCATAGCTCCCTGATGGGATAATGTAGTTTAAATATAGCAGCTATTTTTCCCTCCAGTCGGTATGTTCTTTGATTTTTGTGGAAAGACTTCAAAAGTTCTCTTCCACTGCCCTCCTTTCTCACCCCCCAAGGTGCTCAGACCTTAAAAGTGAAATGTTTAAGATGCAGCCTCCAGAGCTTCGGTGTAAGAATGATCAGTGATTAAATGCAATTTTAATGTTGAAGGATGAGCACTGAGACTCTGCCTTCCAGCCCTGCCGGCGTGCTGCTCTCTGGCAGCTCCGGTAGCACAGTGAGCAGGTAGAGTTTCCCTCCGGCAGAAATCCAAGGCCTGTGAATGCAATGGATAGGGTTGCAGCGGACAAATTCCTAGAATAGGATCTTTGTTCCCAAGCTGCTGAGCTCACTCCCTTGGTGTCCCACAATAGAAAACAAAGGGGTGGGGGGGCATGGTTAGCTCTCTTACTGTGATCCCGCTGTAGTTACCTGATAGTTCACCGGAGATCCCAGGACGTTGGCTGCCCTCCCAAGTCACCTTGTGATTCTCTCCTGATATTGGAGAAGGGGAAGGAGGGTGACACTGTGAATCCTGAGGGACACATGTCTGACAAGCCTGATCCGTTCCTTCTGGGACGACGCATCATGAGCCCCATCTGGCCCCAGCAGTCTCTCCAGGCTGCCGCAGAGGTCCTCTCCTGCGCACCCCTGCCTGCTCCTGGCCCTCTCCAGCCTGCCCAGCCTTCATCTTCCCCAGAAGGAGGAAGTCCCCGCGTCTTTGTTGCAAGACTTCCCCTCTCTTCTTAGCCTTTGCCTTCTTTTCTTCCATCCTCCTTGCTTCCTTCTCCCACCCGTGGTTTCTCTGGGTCTTCCTCCCCTCCGCAGATGTGGGGTTGATAGGAAGTATGCTCATGCAGGCCCCTTGGGACAGCCCTGTTCATTCACTCAGTCCTCCTGCATGTCCTGATTTGGAGACAGATAAAGCCATTGTAAGGTCCTGTCCTGAGTCTCACATGTTGGAGTCCAGAGATACAAGATAACTGTCCCCTCCAACCTCCGCCTTCTCCTAGGGGCTTTCTGTCTCATGGGGTGGTAGAACCGTGATCTCGGCTTTAGCCTTCAAGAATATTTGAATCTACTCAGGTGGATCTGAGCTGCTTAAATGGGGAATGGGTCGAGTGCAAGAAAGCAAAGGCTTGGCTGGAGATGTTTGCAAACATTAGACGTTTCTCTTTCATGACTCATTGGAGGAAAGCAGTGTCCTCCCTCTTCCTGGAATGCTGTAAACCCATGGCCAACTCCTATCCCTCCCACTCCCAAAATAAAACAACCCATATGTAGAGCTTTGTCCTAAAAAATCAGATTTCCCCCAAAGATCTGTCATGGCAACTTGGGAAGCAAGCATTTTGAGGGCTCAGGGAATAGCCCCTAGGAGGATTTCTGACCTGGGAGAGAGGGGGCTGCAGGACCCGCATGGTCATTCACAAGCAAGGACAGTGTATGTGTTGTTAGGATGGGTCTTTGGAAGAAAAGTGTCTTCACTCTCCACTCGCTTCCTCCAATCTTTCTACTTAGTAGCCTCCTAATGTAAAACCTGGGATAGACAACCCTTGGATTGGTCCAGCTAGTCTTGAGTTCAGTGGTACGTAAATGATGTTCCAGAAAAAAAATCAGGTGTTCAGATAAAAAAGAAGGAAAGGAGACAAAAAGGAAGACATCATTTATTAAGCACATATTTGTTATACATGCAATGTGCTAGGAACTTTTCATGTGTTGTCTCCATCCTCAGGAGATGACTGCCTGGTAGGTAACATTATCATTCTTATTTTTTCAGAAATCAAAAGCTGATTCTCCAAGAGGTTAAGTCATTTGCTGAAGTCACACAATTAGAAATTACTATTCAGTAAACATTGTTAGGAACAGATTATTTGTATGGAGAAGAATTAGCTGAATTCATGCCTCACACCATGAATAAATTTCATTTGAGAGGGAGAATTAAACTTTGGGATAAAAATCTGTAAAACAATTAAAAGCAAGAACAAAAGCCTATACTTCTAGAAGGGAGATACTTCAGATAAACACTAATTTGCATAACAAATGGTACAAAACAAATGTAGGGAATATATGCCTAGAGTTGTAGAAAGAAACTAGATTCTTGAAGAACCTTTTAATTCAACAGTCTGTGATTTTACCATCATGTAAAATCACTCAAGGAAAAAGACACATGGGCACATAGATTCTGACTGTAGCAGTATCTCTGTGGTTGGCCCTTGGACTGGGTTGATTTCCTGTCCCGATTGTCCCTATTCCCATTGGGGTAAGTGGAGGGGCTCATTCAGAGTGCTGCAGTCTCTAGGATGGGGAAGGGACAGCTGTTTAATTCACTGCACTGGGAGCTGAGAAAGAGGCAAAGCAGAAAGTTACATCCACAGAAAACTGCACAGGGAGGCTTCTGCTAGCATAGTGCAGTGACCTGAGCTGGAATTCTGCCAGGACAGTGGGATTAATTTCCCAAGCACTGGCCAAAATGGGCCCAGGGATTTTTATTTTTATTCGTTTTCCATTACAACTGCACGGCAACGCAAACAAGCCCCAAAACAATATGAACCACCAAGAGTCATTTTATTTTCCCTTTTAGGATATCACCTCAGTACCATACATCTTGCTGACTTTATCTTACTAAAGTTTAAAATCAAGAGTTTTATTACTCACTTCCCCACCAACAATAATGGGAGAATGTCATAATAATGGCACAATTAAAGCAGGATGCACACAAAGAAGGGAAACAAAGCAAGGTGTGCCTATGGAGAAGTCAGATAGGTCTAGCCTTCCCAGGTCCCCAAGATCGGGGTCCAAAGGCACGGGAATTGAAAGAGGTCTGAGCACAGGCAATTAAATGTCAATCAAAAAGATCTTGGGGTGGAGAGGGTAGGGCCAGTGCGTTAGACCTAGACTTCAGGATAATGATACTCTCAGAGGGTACTTCTACATGTCAGATGTTAGGAATATTTTAACTTGTGATTTAGTCTGTTCTTCAACTTACATGATTTGATGTTATCTCAAGGCTTTAAAATATCACCTTTTGAAAATTGTAGGGAAACACATTCAGAGAATTCCAACCACTTGTAATGAAAGTAGACAAACTACTTAACCCATGTCCCTAGTTCCTTATTGTCAAATGTGAACAATAGAACCTATCTCAGGTAGCTTCCGTGAGGGTTTAGAAAGAGAAGACATGTGGGGTGCATAGTTCAGTGCCTGGTAGAGCTGGTGGAGAGACACATCTTTATCTTGGGCTCATCTTAGGGTCCAGCCCTCTTAAACCATTTGGTTCAATCTCATAACAACAAACACAATCATTAACATTATTAGTGACATGGGGTTTCCATATTTTTCCTTTTTTTTTCCCCAGTAAGAAACATGCCAGGCATATAAAAAAGTACAGTAATAATTGTGGGTAAAACTGTAATATTTCCAGACTATCTCACCTGGCTTTAGTGCATCTGCATATGAACAGGTGTTCCTTGGGGGTGGAGAACGGTTCATCTTCATATCAATGGGTAATTACCTGGGCAACCAATGGCTTATCTGAACCTGAGAGGTTAGGGGGAGGTCTTGCTTGCTTCTGCCCAAGCAGGAAAGAGACGGCCCCGGACTGCAGTTTGTAAGCAATGAACGGGTTTTAAACTTTATTTCTCCCTTTCACTGATTTCGGTTTTAGAGGTATTTTGCCCTGGGATTTCCTCTCCCTGTAGTTACAATGATATAATAAACACCCATATACCTACCATCCAATTTAAGAAATATGACATGACTGGTACAATGGGAACTCCTTGAATTCATTCTCCTTTCCCAGAACCAGCCTCTCTCTGAACATGGGAGTCTGTCATCCTCGTGCCTATTTTTATATTTTTACTGCAGATATATAGATCCATTAACAATTTTGCAAACTTTCCTGTTTTGTGTTTTTCACCTTGTATATAAACCTCACCAGTTTTGTGCATATCCTGCATCTTGCTTTGTGTTTACTCACTACTGTAGCTTTTTATAAGAAGGTTTATCTACACAGGTATATGTAGCTCTAGTTACTTCATTTTTGTTGCTATATAGTTACATTTTTAAAAAAATAAACAAGTAAAACAACACAGGCAAAGCTGAAACCCTCATTGTTCCCTTCCCTCTTTGGCCATAAGTACTTTACAATGTTAGGTTTCCCAGATAAAATCAAAGAGAAGTATTTCCCTTTCTGTCTCTTTCCTAAAACACTTAGCTCTGTTTTTATCCCTGCTTCCAAAATTGATGAGACTTCATTTAAGGCTGCCAAGTTTTACACTGCAGGATCCTGTAAATAGACTGGTTTGCACTGTAGAGAAGTCATCTTGGAATCTTCATTATTTTCAAAAGATGGGTCCCTGCCCCCTCTTTCAGACTGTGAGGGCTGCTCCTACCCTGAACAAATCTGCATCCAGCGCTGCCAGGGGTCTGGCTCTATAGGAATATTGACTGGGGAAAATTTCTCAATTGTCAGACTTTTGATGGAACCTTAGTTTTAAAAGAGAACTGAGCAAACCCTGCAGGTCAGCAGGAAGTTTTCAACCACCCAACACCCCATTCGCCACTCAGAATAATTCACTTATGAAATGGTAGGAATGCCTAGACAGCTGCATACAAATTTTCCTTTCGGTCCTTCCTCAATAGTTCAAATACATGAGCTTGCTAGAGGATTATTGCATGAGAGGGTGTTTATACCAAATTGTACTTTGAGGGCAATTTAAGGAAATTTCATGAGTTGTTTTGACTATATTAATTTTCACCTTACTCATCATATGTAATATCATCCCTCTGTTGTACGTTTTCAATGAATGCTAGTTATTACTATTATTATTAGAGAGGCGAAGTATATAACTGACTTGACAAAATCAGTTTGCAGTGCATCTTGGAAAGTGGCCAATGCCACCTGAAGACGATGTTTTGGGTCTCCTAGTTGATGGGTCCTGTGCCCCATACGTGTAACCACACAGCAGACAGGCTCCCACCCCAAGGTTCCTTACTAAGCTAACCTTTGGCACAGGCATAACTGGATTTTATAGAGCCCCACCTCTTTTTTTTTGTAATCGTGGTCAAAAATATAAAATGTACCATTTTAACCATTTTTAAGTGTAGTAGTAACTATATGCACATCATTGTGCAACAGTTCTCTAGAACTTTTTCATCTTGCAATACTGAAACTCTATACCCATCGAACAGCACCCTTTCCCCCACTCCTAGGCCCTGGCAACCACCATTCTCCTTTCTGTTTCTGAAAGTTTGACTGCTTTAGACACCCACTGTAAGTGGAACCACACAGTCTCTTTCCTTCTGTGACTGGCTTATTTCACTTAGCAGATGTCCTTGAGGTTCATCGTTGCAGCATGTGAGACGATTTCTCTCTTTTTAAAGGCTGAATAATAGCCCATTGTATACATTACATTTTCTTTATCCATTCTTCTGTCAATGGCCATTTAAGGTGCTTCCACTTTTTGGCTATTGTGAACAATGCTGCCATGAACATGGGTGTGCAGATACCTCTTCAAGATCTGGTTTTCAATTCTTTTGGGTATATACCCAGATGTGGGACTGCTGGATCACACGGTAGTTTTATTTTTAATTGTTTGCGGCTCCTCCACACTGTTTTTCGTTGGGGCTGCTCCATTTTTCATGCCTAGTAGCAGTAGTGCCCCACCTCCTTCTGATCCTTGTTATTTTGTCCTGCTTTGCCCCACCCAGCTGGCAAGCCCACCTTTCACCCGTGCTCTCCATCCTGCTAATTCAACTCTGGCTCCACTAGGTGCCCAGGGCTCTGGCCGCCCAGCCCCTGGGCTCAGGCCCCCAAGAGTGATTCCTGTGGAGCAGGGCTCAAGGTGCAGGACTCAAGCTCCCAGGGACAAAACCATCTGACTTCATATTGGCTATTCTTTGCTTTCCCAATCTGGGAAGCATTGCCACTTGTTTCTTATTTCCTCTTTCTTTTAGGAAGGGAGATGGAGCTGTCAGGAGTGTGTCAGCCTCATTCTGTCATGTTTTAGCTCTTGAGGCCACCAACGTGGATGAAACCAGCTCTCAGAAGCCGAGGTGCACAGAATCTAAATCTTTAGTAGATGCTTCCTCCCAGTTCTCTTGCTCTTCAAGGTCACTTGTGGGTCTCAGGGCTTCACAGCCCCAGGCTCTAAAAGGGAAAGGCCCAGAGTCATGCATAGCTCAGTCCCCAAGTCACAGAAGGATGGAATCCTTGCTCACAGCTTCCTCTACAGCTCCATGTCAGACCAGAAAACTATAGTCCATTTCTTTTTCTATACAACCATCTCACCAATGAGCAAGCTAGCTTATGGCAGGTCCTGAGCTGGTGAATCCAGAAACATCTAACAGGGTTAATTTAGTCCCAGTGGCTGATTCATTTGGCTTCAGCTGCATATTTGATCTGTTAGTGTTCAGAGGTCCAGCTTAGACTTCTGGGGAAAGGAGGCAAGTATGGACAGAAACACAAATACTTTCAACTAAGGTTGCCTTCTGGAACCTTAGTTTCAGTGTTGGAGAGGAAGAGAAAGAAAAGAAAAAACTTCAACAATTTTCCTCCTTAACCTACAAATCCTCAGCTGAGTACTTATTGGTGCCATGTCTGCTGGAAATTAAAAAATGGCAATCTTACAGAAACAGAAAGTTGAATAGTGGTTATTAGAGGTTGGGGGTAGGAGAAATAGGGAGAAGTTGTTAAAAGGGTACACACTTTCAGCTGTAAGACGAGTAAGGTCTAGTAACATATAACATGGTAACTATAGTTGATAACACTATACTGTACAATTGAATTTGCTAAGAGGGTAGAACTTAAATGTTCATATGTATAGACAGATATATATTAGATATAGCTATGTGAAGTGATGGTTGTGTTAAGTAACTAGATACATACATAAATCATGATGTGCTCTTTAACTGTCTTACACTTTTGTCAAATATACCTCAATAAGGTTGAAAAAAAATCAGTTGACTTTAAGTAAGTGAATTTATTCTGGATAATCTGATCCAGTCAGTTGAAAACCCTTTAGAGCAGCACTGAGGTGTCCTTGAAGAAGCAATGCTGCCTGCGGACAGCAGCTTCAATTCCTGCCTGCGGGGTCTTTAATCAGCCCTTCCTGATGGCCCACCCTAGGGAGTTCACCTTCCTGGCCAGCTCCCACAATCACATAAGCTAATTCCTTGCAATAAATATTTTAACTATACATCTCCTACCAGTTCTGTTTCTCTGGTAGGATCACGATGGAGATGGAGAGCACGGGTGAAAGGTGGGCTCGCCAGCTGGGTGGGGCAAAGCAGGACAAACTAACAAGGATCAGAAGGAGGTGGGGCACTACTGCTGCATGTGTGCTCTGGAGCAGTTAGAATAATCTAGAAATTCCCAAATATACCAACTGCATCTCCACCTCTGTGTTTTAGCTGCTTCCTTACCCCTGCTGGAATATCCTCTCCATGAGGCCACTTTTCAAGTCTTACATCTTACCTTCAAGGTCCGGCTTGAAGAGAGCTGCCTCTGTGAAGCCTTTCTGGCTGCCTCAGGTCTGTGTGTGCTCCTTCCTCTGAAATTTATGCAGCATTATGGGTGGCCACTCATTTATCTTGTTTTGACCCTGTGTCAGAAGCATGACTTCTCCACCTTTGCGCCCCCAACCCTAACTGCTGCTTTACCCAAAGAACATGCTCAGATGTTTGTCCATGTTGCTGCCAAAGCTTCACCAGCCTAAGCAGCATGTCCTCTCTAGCTTTCTGATGTGTTTTTTAATTTCTTTCACTTCACAGGTGCCAACATTTTCATGGTGTGGAGCAACTCCCCCCATCTTCTGGGGCTCAGATAAGCTAGGGTAACACAAATGGGCCTTTTGGAACATGACTCAAAAGGGGAACAGGACCAAAGACATGGTTTTGATGCAGAAACACATAGAAACACATGTCAAGGTGAGGAGAGATGGTCTTATGGTCTTACTGTCTAATCCTTGGCCCATATTTCTGCTTTCTCTGCTGCCCCACCAAAGGGCTTTGAGGTTCCCTCTACTCCGTGGGGAGCTAATGGAACTCAGCATCCAACAACCTGAGCCAAGGATCCTACGTAGAGGTGAGGAGGGGGTCACAGGGGCTAAAACTCAGAGCTTGGCAGAGGAGACAGTCCACAGAAGGGAGATACCTGAGTTCTCAAAGGACAGCGAGAGGACAAGGTGAAGCCTGGAGGAAGGGTTAGGTTGTCCTGGAGCCACAGGCGGGGCTGAGTGACTGCAGTGCAGGAGCCCCACCCAGAGTGAGCTCACTTGTCCGGGTAAGCCTGAATTGAGGAACCCTGGTGCAGTTCCTTCTGGACTCTGGTGTGCATGTGACTAACCAGCCAGCACCCGCCTCTCCTCAGTGCACCTTGTGTCCTTCTGGTGCTCTGGATAAAAGGGGATTCCACAGCCCCTTGGAAATAATGGTGCATTCCTCACTAAGTCAAAGGATTACAGTGCTCTTCCGAGATGGGCTCCTGTCAGAAAGCTGAGTAAGGGGGCTCGTGCAGCCTCAGTCAGAGGGCCCAGGAGAAAGCGGGCTTCTTCTTCTGGCTCCCATCACTTTCTCACCAACCTTGAGAACAAAAAGAACTGAAGTTTCTTGGGAAGGGAAAGCGGAGTGCCTGGGCCCTCTGGCTCCAGCTCAGTTACTTCCTGAACAAAAACGTACTATACATCTCCAGTTGGGTCTGGGATTGCAAGCTGAGCTTCAGTTGGTCCAAACTCTGAACTCTGACCTTTTCTCTGAGGTGGGGCAATTCTGAGGGAGCTACACAGTGGCTGGGGGTGGGAGGGGACAAAATGGGGACACAAATCTTCATGAAGATCAAAGTTCTACTGGATATGTTGGTTATGAAACAGTTGTTCCTCGGTGATGCACCCCCAAACCTGGGTCCAAATTGAGACTCATAATCAATAGAGCGAGCGAGACGGAAGTGCCCGCAGGAACAATGAGTTGCTCTCTGCCACAATTACTCAAGGACCTACAGCTGACTAATAAACACAGGAAAGAAAAGTTCACCCTTGTTAGTAATCAAGGTAACGTAAATTAAATCCAAGAGATACAATTTCCACGACCAAACAGAATTGTTCTTAGGAGGACCTCCTCCTACACATGCTGGTGGGAGTATATACTGGCTTTCTGGAAAGTCACTTCGTAATAAGTAACAAGACTTGAAAAGTGATGACCCAGCAATTTGACTTCTAGGAACTAATTCTAAAGAAATAACCAGAGATCTGAACAAAGGTGATTTTTATGCAAATATCACTACTGCTTCATTATAAAAGCAAAAATAATTTAAAAAAGGAAACAGTTTAAATGCCTAACAAGAGAATGGTTAATCATGATAAACATGTATTAGAAAATATTAAGCAGTCATTAAATATGGCCATGGTATAGGCTATTTGATCACTCAGTGCATTTTAAGTCTCTGACATTTTAATGCCCCTGAGGGCATTTTAAGTCTTTGCTAGTCAGGATAGGTTCCCTCACCAACTCAATCCTTTATCTGTAAAATGATTTTACCAGAATCTACCTTAAAGGGCTGGTGTGAAAATTAAATGTGCTAAAGTATGCAAACTGTTTAGCTGGGTCTTGGCTTATTTTAAGACTCAATCGAGGTGAGCAATGATTATTTCAAAATGGATGTGTAAATTTTTTTAAAAAGGAAAAAAAAATCCTAATTTGTGTTATTTAAAAATATTTCAGAAGAATTCTTGATGAAATGGAACACAAAACAACATATTAAACATAAAAGCAGAGTACAGTGAATGTGCCCAGGATCCCACCTTCGCTGATGCACATGCATATATGCAAAGACATGCGTGCATTTCAGAAACACCCAAAGGTGCTGCCTCAGAATATTACCAGTAATTAAGTTGTGGACAATGAGTGATTTGTGTTTTCTTCTTTGTATATTAGTGTATTTTCAAAGGTTTCTACTATAAGCACTTTGTTTTTAAAAAGTAAACATTTTCAAAATATTAGGAATCTGGGGGAGGGAGAACAGAGAAGGGAAGACTGTGACCTCCAGCTGTGAGCGGCCCCTCAATTGGTGTCATGCTCTGCAGAAAGCCGAGTCACCCTTGTGGGGCCAGGGTGTCCTGTGAATTATATAGACCAGGGTCAGGCCAGCTGTGAGGCACGATGGCCTCAGCAGACCTTTCCGGGCAGTGGGCACTCTGCCACATAGGCCTGTATCGTAATGAGATAATGTTTGTGAAAGCACTCTGCCAAAGAGAGAACTCTATCCAGATAGGTGATTCCGGGCTTATTCTAGAGAAAGGAGGCTCTCAGAGCACATTCCATTAAGGAATTTCACACTCTGCCTCCTCCTCCAAACTTTTCCCTTTTTCTCCCTCCCCTGAACAGAAATATATTTAGTAACCCTATCTAAATCCTCTTCTTTCCCTTAATTTGATTAAGGAGCTAGAGGAACAAGGGATGAAGTGGGGAGTGAGGAGAGGGGGAGTTTGAGCTGTGGGGAGAGATTAGAGGAGTTGAATGGGTATCTCAGGCTGAGTGATGCCTGAGTGTGGACAGGACAAGGGCCCCCAGGTACTTAGTACAGAAGCGCAGAGCACAGAGGGCGGGAACAGTTGATCACGGAGCATGCCGCTCTGGGAGAATGAGAGCCAAACCAGGGAGGGTCAAGCTTTAAGGATTAACTAGGGGGATGGGGGACGGTTCCTGAAAGAGCCGTTGGCAGAAGGTCCGAGTCCCTTCTGTCTTCCTGGAGTCCTAGGGTCTTCAGATCTTTAAAAGTTCCAAGAGGCTGAGGTGCTCGTGTTAGGTACTTTCACATCTGTCAACTAATTTACTGTAATTAAGTAATTATCACCCATGAAGCGGATGTGCAGAGAGAACAGGGATCTTGGCTAGGCACATACACCTGTTAGCAGGTGGGGGAAGCTGGGGTTCAAACCCAGCTCAGCCAGCTTCTACCACCCCCGACAAATGTTATACATGAAGAAAGCAGTAACTGCCAGCATTTATTCAGCCCTGTGTACCTTCCAAATAAGTGGTTTTATTTAAGTCTCACAAAGTCTCTACGAGGTAGATGCTATTAATAACTTCATTTACATACGAATAACCTGAGGCATAGAGTATGCAATTAAGCTAAAAGACAGAAACTTGGGTCAGAGGCATTCTGGACTAGAGGGGCCAGTTTTATATTGTCTCTTCTGATAGTGTGGTTGCTCCTCAAGGACAGGGACCTTACCTTGTTTATCCTGTATTTCCAGCCGGGAACAATGCCTAGAACAAAGGGAACGTTGGCTGTAGGAACTAGTGGTACTTGATAACTTCGAACAAGTGAGAGTTACCGCTGGGGGCCAGCTTGGTGAGGATTAAGTGAGACATATTTGTCTAGGGATTTCCAAGTCTAAAATGTCACCAGGCTGGGCTTCAGAAAAGGTTCTGTTGGCAATGAGGATCCCTGCAGAAGGCTTTAAAGGTGACCAGGACCTTGACAATGGGCCGGCCCAGGGAGAGGAGAGGGCTACAGCTCGCAGTGTGGGGTTGGATTCAGACCAAAGAGACAAAGAGGGGGGTGTCTGGCGCACCCCCCTGGTTCCTTCCACAGGGACATCTCAAGGACATCCAAACCCTAAAGGAAAAGCAGGACAGGAGATGAGGGGGTGGGGTAGGTGAGAAGAGGGCTATCTGGGCAGCTCCTAGAGAGAGGAGAGAGGGGGAAGTGGGGCGATAGTGCTTTAATCATACAGGTGCCTAAGGCTCTTCTAGAAATTGGTTTGAAAGAATAAAGGGCAGAAATTTGGTCTCTACTGGAGAGGACTAATGTCCTCCAGGAAGGGCTCTTAGACTTTGCTGATTTACAAACACTTCGTTGCCACACCATCTACGCTTTGCAGGAAGCATTCAGGCTTCTTTCCCTCTAAAACCCGGGAGGGAGCCTTCCAAAGGGCAGAGAACAGGAGCAGCCAGCGCGTTTCTGGGCCAAGTCCAGGCTCCCTGACCTGTATTCAGAAAGCCCAGCCTTTCTCCTCCTCTTGCCACAGTTCTTGGTGTCTTTATGTGAGCTGCTTATTAACCAGAGGCTATCAGGACACTGAGAGGGGAGCGCTGTGCCTTTTGCCAGCGAGGGTAATTCAGAAATGTACAGTGGGGCAAAGTGGCTGCATGCAGGCAATGTGACAGAGATGGCCTGGAGCATCAGAGTGGAGGTCCTGGGACCTATGGGGGTGGCCAGGAGAGCCTCGGGTTCACTACCAACACTGCCTGTCCATAGTAGGTTTCCATGGGCCAAGATGCAGGATAACAGGTGGCTGAAGGCAGTTGGAGGAATCCTACTTGGGGTAGGCGAGGCATTGATGGACATTCCTCTCTCAGAGCAACAAAGGGGACCTTCTTTCAATGCTGCAGGAACTCCTCTACCATCCTCCCTTGCCAAAGACACTACTTCTCGCAGAGACCCCAAATCAAATATCCAAATCCTGGGCATCCTCTTCCCTTTCCTCCAGAGAGCAGCTGTTGACAGTCCAGGCTACAGAATTACTACTGACAGGCTTCCTCAGCAATCTGATCCCTTGGGGTCAGACCAAGGAATCAAAGCCCCCTGGGCCCTGAGATGGTTCTTGATAGTAGAGCACAGAATGGCTTCCTGCTGTGTCTAAAGAAATAGGGCTTAGCCAGGCTTCATTTGGGCTGCAGTGTTACATGTCTTGGGTTTTAAGTTGGTACCAGCGGCACCTAGGGGAAATGGTTAGGGAAATTCTCCCATTTGGCTTCTTTCCACGTGGAGAATGGCTAAAGGAAGAGAAGGCTTAGGGCTGCCGTGCTGAGGCCTCAGAAGTAATGATATAAACACAGCTGCAGAAGTCAGCCTGCACAGTCCCTGACGGGGACCAGAGGAGTGCTAACCTGACCTACCCTTCCACCTGTGATCTGCAGACAGAAGCAAGACCCAGCCTCATCTATCACCTCGGAGGCCAAACAGCTTCCTCAGATGGCCCCTAGGAATGTAAATCAGAAGGCCATCACCGCTAAGAAATCTGCACAGCCGTAGAAACACATGTTTTCACGGTCTGTCTTTCCCCACGTTTAGAACAGGGTGCTAGCAGGTCAGACTGCAGATGAACCTAGCAGATCACCTTGAGTGTATTACTCAACTTCTCTGGCCCTCACCTGTAATGGGGATAGTGTCATGTGTACATCCTGGGTTGAGGTGGAAATTAAATAATTCAAGTCGAGGACTTAGGACAGTACCGTGATGAATGGTAGCTACTCTATCATCATCATTTCATTGGCTGAAGACCATTCCCAGGTACAAAGGAGGAAAACAAATAAACAACACGGCTCCTAATTCTAATCCCAAACAAGAAGGGCTGTGGGCTACAGCCTCAGTGACTTCAGAATGCACCAAGCTCGCTTCTCCTGCTTGCTCTCACACCAAATGGGTGCCAGACCTGGCAACCGCAGTGGTCTCCAACTTGATTAAATTCTCATGGAGAATCCCAACGGATAGTTAGACCTGCTGGAGCAGAGACAAACTCAGTCATGCTGGGGTGGCCGTGAAAGGGAGTATAGGAAATCACCACAAAGAAAGTTTATTCAAAATCTAAGCATGTCTGGAGAGCCATGGTTTGAGAGCCCCTCTTTTCCAGACAGGCAGGGGAGCTAACTTACAAATTCTTTCCTCTCACACATACTTCCACAATGGCATCATCACATGCATAACAAACATGTTTGGCTCCCAACTGAACAGGTAAAGACACGACAGCATTTCTTTTTTAAAGCTAATGAATGCCAAAGCCTTTGCCTCTGCTCAGGTCCCCTAAGCTTCCTTCCCTGCCCAGGAATTGGATCTGGGGTAATGGGTGACCCAGCAGGCACAGAGATGACAGATTCCCACATCGTGTAGCAACACCGGGACAACCTGGGGCATCTGGCCTGGCAGGAAGGCGGGCCGCCGTAAGTACACCGACCTTTGTCCCTGTTTGCTCTTGGAGAGGGCGGGCCGTGGCAATGCTGCTCTCCTCTCTCAGTGTGCGCCTGGGAATGCTGGCTAATCAAAATGTTCTTGGGGACATGAGAAGGTTTGACCCTGGTGGGTGGCAAGCAGAGACTTCTTCAGGCAGTCAAAAGGCATTCTGAACCTTGTTCAAGACACCGCAGGGACGGGCTCCCCGGTGTGTGCATGCTCCTGGCCCCAAAGAAATCTTTCTCCTTCCGGCTTTTTCCCATCTAGAAGGCTTATCATTAACTAACCATCTGCCCCTCCAGAAAACTCTTTCTACTCCACCAAGCCAAGGGGTCCAAGGGAACAAATCAAAAGGATAGCAGCCCTGAGTCTGAGCTGGCAGGGCTGCCTTCCTCTTTGCAGGGCTTGTCCTCTGGGGAGGGAAACGCTCCTGTTTCTGCCTGCCAACTATGTGGCTGTCCTGAGGAACTTTTGGCAAGTTCTCCAGTCCTCTGGTTCCCAGGGTTGGACCCAGGAGGGTGATGGATGCATAGGTCTGGTGGGGAGGCGGGGGCACTCTCCAGCTCTTTGCGGTAAATCCTCCTGCATTTTCTCCTTTTAATATCTTGTTTCTCTGAATGGCGCTGCTAGAGCTTGAGGTAGGTTGAGCCAGAAAAACAACTTTTCTTGAGAAAAGTCTGAGGATTTTTCTCTTTTATGTAGGAAGTCAGGCCCTGGTTCCCTATCCCCTTCACCTTATGGAAGGTACTATGCCTGACAGTTCCCCTCCAGCTGGCAGGGGAGCCCACAGTCAGAGAGAAGCATCCTCTCTTTTACAAATAAACAAATCCAATCCATGTGCTAGAGGACTTAGGGTATATTAATAGCCAGATATTTTGTTTTCCTATTCTGGTGCTTATCCTCTTCCACTAGCATGAAAGATAAGAGAACACATAATGTTCTCCACCAGCCACCCTTCCCCCTCCCCCAGGGAAAGGCAAGCCAGGGGGCATGAGCCATTCTGTTTAAAGCCATTGCTGATGTATCAACTCTGAGAAAATAGACTTAAAAGTTTATATTCAGTCTCTCTTGGCTACTGTTGCTGCTCAGCAAAGAAACTCTATATTGTTTAAACCCTCCAGGCAAATGGGTTGCAAGGCAACCTTCAAACAATAAAAAATATCCCAAATTAAAAATAAAGGCATTAAAGGATAGAAGGCATGGTGGTACTTTGGTGAAGTGATTCTGAAATTGGGGGTGGAGAATGTTGTCAACTAGGCTGCTTTTATGTCCCTGGTTGTGGGCTTTCAGCTTATTAACTGAGTTTCTTATAATCCAAATGTATTAGGTCCCTCTTTTTTTTTATTCCTGGACTTTTAGTTCTTCCCATGGTCATCAACACCAGTAAAGGCGTGTAATGTGGGGCTGCCTCCTGCCCTCAGGGAGGTTCCAGACACTCATCCATGTGCTTCCCCACTGGCTCCCAGCCCAGACAATGACTGGAACTCTGATTCCTGAGAAGTCCTTCGAAGCCCAAGAAAGGAGAGGGCTGGGGTCAACTTGACTACAAGGGTCCTAGTTCAAGGACCGCCGGAGGTCAGAGTTAGGAATGTGATGGCACAAATGAAGGCTGGCGTGATGAAGGGCCCGCGAGCCGAGAATGCAGGCGCCTCCAGCAGCTGGACAAGGCAGGGAGTCGGATGCTCTCCCGGAGGTTCCTGGAGGAACACAGCCCTTGATTTTAGCCTCGAAAGATTTCTGATCTCCAGCAATGTAAGAAAATGCATTTCTGTTGTTTTAAGTTTGTGGTAATTTTTTTTTTTTTAGTTTGTGGTAATTTTTTACAGCGACAGTAAGAGACTAATATGGCAACTGAGACCCTGCGGATCTTTTGCAAGGACAAGAAGCCTACAGTTAGTTCTTGGGCACTGTACTGTAGAACTGCACAGGCAGATGACTGGGAAACCCAGGTGTTTCCTTCCTGATGCATTTTACCATGGATGAGCAGACCATCAGAGGGTACTGAATCAGCTGGCCTGATTTGCTATCATATATCATGGCTTCCTTTAAGCAAACAATCGAACACAAATCAATAAAAAGGTTTTTGTTTTTTTTTTACCCACTGACAAGGCAGGCTCATTGATGTATTATCTGATAGGCAGACTTGAGCAGCCAGGACTTTGTTTTTTCCCATAGCCTGTGGCCCCACCCCAACCAGTGTCACTTAAAGAGTGATCAGACCAGAAAGGGAAGCTGGAAGAAACATAAATCACCTCTATGCCCCATTCCAGGTTGCTGGCCAGAAACAGCAGGAGAATCTCTTGGACTTATGTCTGGAAGGAAAGACTTGAGGGACTTCAAACTCTCTTCTTTTGTGAGCAGGTTTGCTTTTTTCCAGACTTCTCTGATTACATTTCTTAAGGGCTTGCCTAAGAGAGCCTAGGAAACCCTGTCTTTACAAAAGAGAGGGGGCAGAGAAAGATTTCCCCAGGTCTTTGCTTCCTAGAATCGTAAGCACAATGATTTACTCTGTCTTGTGACATTTCTAGGAGATGAGAACCATTAGCCCCATTTTGTAATTTGGAATTACAAAACTCTGAGTTACAGAGAGGGCAAACAACACGGACACTGTCACACAGCAATTCAGCATGACTGGCTTGAAGCAGAGCACAGCTTTCCTGCCTCTGAGACTGACACTGTGCTGGTGCTCTTTCGCTCAGTCTCGGCCAGGTTTAACCAGGTCAGTAGGGTGCGGCCTCCGGGTAGGTGGTCTTAGTGGAATGCAGAGATATAAACCCATTAAACCTGTCATCACAGGGCAAGCTACTGATGCCCCAGGGGAAAGATTTTCCAGACCAGAGCTTTGAATTGCCTGGTGAATTTGGTGTTGTGTGTGTGTGTGTGTGTGTGTGTGTGTTTGTAAGGTAATCAGGGATGCCAGACAACTGCCAGATCAAGGTGTTTGCATGTTACCGTGCATATATACACTCAGGAAGAGCTTTCATTTTTTTTTCGAGAATCAATGCAAATCTTTTTTCTAGCTTGTCTTTCATTCCTCCTCCTCTCCTTCCCTGTTCTGTTCTTCTGAGAAAGCCTGAAATCTAATTTGAGGAGCAAAGCTAATAGATGCCCCAAACTCACTGTGAAGGAATCGAGCTGGCTTATACTGAATAGCTGCGAGGCTTCGGGCCAGAACAAACAATACCCGTGGCTGTGCACGAATGCCTAGCTCTGCATGTGGTCCCATTTCTAGGCCTGTTCACACACGGGGGCCTTTGCAGAGCTGCCCTCATTTCTTGCCACCACGTTTTGTGACTCTCAAACACTATGAGAAGATGTCCCTCTCTTTTCTTTATGCCACAAAGAAAAGAGAATGCAGTGACTTGGTTTAAGTATTTTAAAAGTGCAACAGACTCCTAATGGTGTTGTCCTGTAAAGGTGGATGTCGGAATTAAGCTGATACTGTTAGGTGCCTGTCCTAAGGGCCCATGGGGGGCAGGGACACAATGTGGGCCCTGTGTCATGTCAGGCAGCAGGTTGGAAATGGCAACTGACAAAGGTAAAGCCAATGATCTTCAAAATCTGAATGGAGGAAGGTGCCTAAACAACACCAGGGGGTCCAAAGATGTCAGGGTAAGACGAAAGGAAGGGGTGCTTAGTGCTTCATTAAGTCTGAGCTATCAGTGGACTCAGGTTTGGGTTTGGTTGACTGTCCCTCAACCTTATAGTAGTCCTAATAACCCATGCCCCGAATCCTGTTCTCCCTCATGCTAGATACATGTACATAGGAATGACAGGACAGGAAGTGAGTTTTACTGGCTAGGAGAATTAGGAAAGGAAGACGGGGGCCCAGGGCAGAGGACCAGGTGGGAGAGAGCTCCTTGAGGCTCTTTATGAGATTAACTTCTGAGAATCCAAAAATAAGGTCTGCCACTTAAAGAAGGCATATCATAAAAGTTGTGTAGCTCAGGCAGCTTCCAAAGTTCAGTTGTACACTTCCAATTGCTGGGCTGACTTCTCCCCATCCTTGGGTCTTACACACAACTGGGCCCTCCACCATGAATAACCCAAGGAGACAATACCTTTCTCAACTATCCTCTGATTACACTCAGGCATGTGGGTCAACAAATGGAGGATGGCCTGCAGGATACTGACAAAAGGAGAACCCCTATACAACGAGAAGTTGGCAGTATTTATACAGCATTGTGCAGATGAGGACAGGGACTCAGTCTCCTGGTCAATGTTCCAGCCACTGTAGAACCGTACATACATACTTGGGAGTAAAAACACCTTAGGAGTCTGCACTTGCTTTCCAGTCTTCCCAAAAGAGCTTCTGATTACCAATGGAGTGTCTTAAGATCCCTTGATAACAGTAAAAGAGGTATCTTGGGGGTTAGACAGAAACATTCCAAACCTTGGGATCTGGTGTCTAGATCTGCAAAATATTTTTACAATTGTGATAAAACATGAGTAACATAACTGACCATTTTAACCATCTTGAAGTGTAAGCTCTGTGGCAATAAGTACATTCACACTGTTGTGCCACCATCACCACTGTCCTAGGTCTGCAAAACTTCTACTCTGACTCTGTAAAGTGATGATCACAGTATTGGTTTCCCTGGAATGGTTCTTCCTTTGTCACATATTTCTTTCTCTCTCAAACTCTTAAGAGCCCCCCAGAAGGGACCCAAAATCCTTGTGAACTGGAGGAGCTGGAAATGCCAAGGTGAAGAGCAGTATATAAACTCTCCTTTGTGCCATATTGACTCCTCATTGCTCTTTCTTCTCAGGCTCCACGTAGCAATAATTTCTCGGCAGATCAATATCTGATCCAGCTTCACAAATGCCTGTTTTCAAAGTTCCCTCCCCAAACCTACTCATCCCTTTTGGTTCCCCTGGATAATTGCATATTTTAATATTTAAATGAAAAGGAACAATTGAAAGGTTCAGGGGTAAAAGTTTTAACCTTGGTGTAGGTGGTTCCATAACAGAAAGAGTTCCAGGGAATGACAACATGGGCAAACATGTGAAACTGTAAGGAGATAACTTGAGAAAGCCCATTGGGGAAGCCTGAGAGTGCACAAAGGGAGGAGTGGATGGGAAGGGATCATGGGACCTATGTGTTGTTGATTCTCAAATCTTTATCTCCAGCCCTGAACTCTCCTTGGAACACCAGATTCCTAAATTAGCTCCCCTTGTATGTCCAAATGGCTCCTCAAGCTTAGCACGGACAAAGGAGAACTCACATAGTCTACTACGTAAATCTGCTTCTGTGTTTCTTTCTTCTCAGTACTTGTCAATCATTTGAGGGTCACCCTTATACTGCTTTCCCTGACCCCCTACCTGCAAAAAGTCTTATTGACTCTACTTCCAAAACATATCCCAGGTCTGTCCACTTTCCTTCATGTTTACTGCTGTTCTAGTTTAATTCATTGTCATCTCTCATCTGGTTACTGCCATGGCCTCCTCAACTAACCTCCCTACCTCCATTCCACAACCCCTATAATCCTCTTTCTAGCCAGTAGTTAATGATCTTTTAAGATTCAAATCAGACCATATCACTTCCTTCCTTGCTTAAAAGTTTCCAAAGTCTTTGAGAGTGAGATGTTATCTCTTTACCCCAGCTTCAAAGCACTTCACATCTGGACTCTGTGTATTTCTCCCACCTCGTCTTGTATCTTCCTCCCTGACTCCATTCTAACCACAATGGCCATTTTCTCAAATACACAGAGCTTCTTCCTACTGTGTAGCCTCCACAATAGCAGTATACTCTGGAAGGCTCATCCCACACATCCATCCATGGCTGGCTCTTTCTTATTTATATGTTGGATTAAATGAAACATCTTCAGAGGAACTTTCTCTGCACATCTCCTCTAAAGTGGACATGAGTAATTTATTACTATGTGGTATTATTCTGAGATTTTTTTAAACTTACTTAATATTTTAGTGTCTTATCCCACTAGAACATAAGCTCCATAAGAGCAGAGGACTTGGTTTTTGTAAAAGGGATCCCCAGTGTCTAAAATAGTGTCTGGCATAGAACAGGTATTCAATAAAAACAGCTGAATTAACAATTCAAAAATATAATCATTTCTCCATGAAACAAATGTTTAAAAGGAACAGCAAGGACCAAAAGTAAGATAGGAAACCAGATAAACACACCACAAGAAAACTACAGACCAATATCTCTTATGAATATTGAAGCAAAAAAATCCTCAACAAAATATTAGCAAATTGAATTTAGCAAGATACAAAAATAATTATACACATAAGCAAGTGGGATTTATCCCAGGAGAAAAGGTATGTTTAATATTTAAAAGTCAATGAATATACATGAATAGACACTTCTACAAAGAAGAAATTCAGATGGCCAACAGGCACATGAAAAGATGCTCCACATTGCTAATCATCAGAGAAATGCAGATTAAAACCACAGTGAGATATCATCTCACACCAGTGAGGATGGCCAACATCCAAAACACAAACAACAACAAATGTTGGCGAGGATGTGGAGAAAAGGGAGCCCTCCTACACTGCTGGTGGGAATGCAAATTAGTTCAACCGCTGTAGAAAGCAGTATGGAGGTTCTTCAAAAAACTCAAAATAGAAATACCATTTAACCCAGGAATCCCACTCCTAGGAATTTACCCTAAGAATGCAACAGCCCAATTTGAAAAAGACAGATGCACCCCTATGTTTATTGCAGCACTATTTACAATAGCCAAGAAATGTAAGCAACCTAAGTGTCCATCAGTAGATGAATGGATAAAGATGTGGTACATATACACAATAGAATATTATTCAGCCATAAGAAGAAAACAAATTCTACCATTTGCAACAACATGGATGGAGCTAGAGGGTATTATGCTCAGTGAAATAAGCCAAGCCGAAAAAGACGAGTATCAAATGATTTCACTCATATGTGGAGTATAAGAACAAAGAAAAAAACTGAAGGAACAGAACAGCAGCAGACTCACAGAACCCAAGAACGGACTAATAGTTACCAAAGGGAAAGGGACTGGGGAAGATGGGTGGGAAGGGAGGGAGAAGGGGGAAAAAGGGGCATTACAATTAGCAGATGTAATGTTGGGGGTGGGCACGGGGAGGGCTGTACAACTCAGAGAAGACAAGTAGTGATTCTATAGCATCTCACTGTGCTGATGGACAGTGACTGTAATGGGGTTGGTGGGGGGGGACCTGATGAAGGGGGTAGTTTAATCACCATAATATTGCACATGTAATTGTAGATTAATGATACCAAAAAAAAAGTCAATGAATATATACATCATAGTAATAGAGTGAAAGAAAAACCCATGTGCTCTTGTCAACAGATGCAGAAAAAGTATTGGACAAAACCCAACACTTTTTTTTATGATAAAAGGAATAAAAGGGAATATGTGGGGACTTCTTTAATCTGATAAATCTGATAAAAGGCATTTACTAAAAACCCACAATGGAGATCATAGTTAATGGTGAAAGACTGAATGCTTTCTCCCTAAGATTAGGAAAAAGACATGGATGTCCACCGTTGTTAATTCTATTCAACATTGTCTGGAAGGTCTAGCTAGGGCAATTAGGCAAGAAAAAGAAATAAAAGCCATCCATATGGGAAAGAAAGAAGTAAAACCACTTCTATTTACAGAGGACATGGTCTTGTACATAAAAAATCCAAAGGAATTCATTAAAAAACTATTAGGATTAATAAATGAATTGAGCAAGGTTTCAGGGTACAAGATCAATATACAAAAAACAATTTCTTATGTTAATCAGCAATGAACAATCTAAAAATGAAATTAAGAAAACAATTGTGTTTACAGTAGAATCAAAAGGAATAAAGATGTTATAACGAAATTTATTAAGTTCAAGTCTTGAACTATAAAGCTTGTTGAAAGCAATGAAAGATCTAAACAAATGGAAAGACACTCCATATTGATGGATTGGAAGACTTAATATCATCAAGTGGCAATACTACTCAAACTGATTGCTGCAGATTCAATACAATCCCTATCATTTTGCAGAAATTGACAGACTGATATTAAAACTTATACGGAAATGCATGGGACCCAGAATGACTGAAACAATCTTGAAAATGAAGAGCAAAGTTAGAAGACTCAAAGTTCTTGATTTTAAAACTTACTTGAAATCCATGGTAGTCAAGACGATGTGGTACTGGTATAAGGACATATAGAGACAGATAGATAAATTGAATAGGATTGAAAGTCCAGAAATAAATTTTCCCAATTATGGTCAATTGCTTTTCAACAACAGTGTTAAGAGAATTTAATGGGGAGAAAAAGTCTTTCAACAAATGTGCTGGGACAAATGGACATACACATGCAAAAGATGAAGTTGGATCTCTTTCTTACAAAATTAACTAAGAATGGATCATAGACCTAAATAAAGGAGCTAAAATGACTAAAAACTCTTAGAAGAAAATAGGAGCAAATCTTTGTGCCCTTTGGTTTGGCAAAACCTTTTTAAATATACCAAAGTACAAGCATCAAAAGAAGAAAATAAATTGGACTTCATCGAAATTAAAAACCTTTGTGCTTCAAAGGACACCATCATGAAAGTAAAAAGGTAACCCACAGAATAGAAAATATTTGTAAATCATGTGTGTAATAAGGGACGTGTATTCATAATATATAAAGAACTCTTACAACTCAATAATAAAAAGATAAATAACCCAATTAAAAAATAGACAAAAGATCTGAATAGACAGTTCTCCAAAGAAGATATGTAAGTGGCCAATAATTACATGAAAATTAGCCTTCAGGGAAAACAAAACCACAATGTGATACTACTTCACACACTCACACTTACTAAATTGGCTATAATAAAAAAGATGGACAATAACAACATTCTTTTCTCCAACATCCTTGGTGCAGATGTGGAGAAATTAGAACCTTCATACTTTGCTGGTGGGAATGTAAAATTGTGCAGTTGCTGTGAAAAAGTTTTGCAGTTCCACAAAAAATTAAACATAGAGTTGCCGTCATCACTCAGTAATTCTACTCCAAGGTATATGTCTATACAAAGACTTGAAACATGTCTACACATGTATAAAATTTACCATATAAACCATCTTTAAGTGTATAGTTCAATAGTGTTAACTATATTCACACTGTTGTGCAATAGATCTCCAGAATGCAGAACAATCTGAAGACATGTCTACACAAAAACTTTTATGAATGTTCATGGTAGCATTATTCATAATAACTAAAAAGTGGAAATAACTCATGTCTGTCAACTACTGAATGGATAAACCAAATGTAGGATATCCATACAATGGAATATTATGCAGTCAGTCATAAAACGGAATGAGATAGGAAGGAAATTCTGACATGTGCTACATGAATGACAAGGTTCTTGGGGCTATTATGCCAAATGAAACAAACCAGGCACAAAAGGACAAATACCATCTGATTCCACTTATGTGAGTTCCCTAGATGAGTCAGATTCACAGAAAAGTAAAGTGGTGGTTGTCAGGGGCTGGGGGAAATGGAGAATGGGGGATTGCTGTTTAAGAGAAAGAGAGTTTAGTTTCACAAGTTGAAGAGTGTTCTGGAGATGGGATACACAACAATGTGAATGTACTTAAAATAGGAGATAGACATTTAAAAATGGTTAAGAAGGTAACTTTCATGTTATGTGTATTTTTCCACAATTAAAAAAAACAAAGGAATGAAGTAATGATACATACTATAACATGGAGGAAACTTGAAAACATTGTGGAAGGGAAAGAAGCCAGACAGAAAAGACCACATATGTATGGTTCCAGTCATATGAAATTTCAGAATAGACAAATTCACAGAGATAGAACGTAAATTAGCAGTTGCCTAAAGCTTGGAGGCCTTGGGGAGAATGGAGAGTGACTGCTAATGGGTACAGGATTTCTTCTGCAGGTGGTGAAATGTTCTCAAAGTGAATGTGATGATGGTTGCACAACTCTGGAGAGATACTAAAACCATTGAATTTTTAAAAGCGTGAATTATATTTCAATAAAGATGTTAAAAAATTGAGGTAGGAAGACTGAAAAATGAATGAACTCTGTTTTTTTAAAAAAACAAAACTCTATTGTTAGATCATGTGACCTAACAATTGCATTCTTTTAATGACTTGTGGAGCATGAAGCCATTGCTATCACAGATTAGGGAACTATTATTTACCATCAGAATGGTAATACAGCTCAGTCTGAAGAATGACTGCAGGCTCAAAGGAAAAAATAACCCAGCCACAGAGAAATATTAGAATGCACTTCAAAAAAAGTTGTAATAGATCAAATACATTTCTAGAAAAACAAAACTAAAAATCCTTCAATAAAAGGGTTTTGCAAAAGGTCTTTAAAGGCCTGACTGCTAATTTTAGCATCAAATACTTCTTCTCATGCTAAGTTGTATATTGTTAATCACTTTATAACTTCATAATCAATCACTTTATAATTGTTTTGGTTTCTTGACAAGAGAATTTGGAACGTTAAATGTGCACTGCATTTCAACTTGCTCCTCATTCTGTATTTGGTCATGCTCTGGGACATTAAAATAGACAACACCTGCAAAGATGTTTAAGAGTAGAATAGACTGTAACCATAAAAATGACGTTAAAAAGGTCAGTGTTCAGCCTTAAAAAGGAAGGAAATCCTGTCACATGCTACAGCGTGGATGAACCTTGAGGACATTATGCTAAGTGAAATAAGCTAGTCACAAAAAGATAAATACTGCATGATTCCACTTATATGAGGAACCTAGAATAGTCAAATCTATAGACAGAAAGTAGGATGGTGGTTACCCAGGGTGGGGTAGGGAAATAGGGAGTTGTTTAATGGATACTGTATAGTGTTTCAGTTTTGCACGATAAAAACGGGAGATCTATTGAACAACATGCCATTGGAATGTACACTTAAAGATGGTTAAGATGGTAAATTTTAGGTTATATTTTTCACATGAATTAAAAAAATATTTTTAAAAGGACAGTGTTGAGTTAAAAGTCTTAATAAAAATTCCATTTTTATTCTGCTATTAAAGTGTAACTGACATGGAAAGAATTTTCAAATTTGATAAAGAAACTTGCTGGCTGTGTTTATCTTTACTTTCTACTCCTGAAAATAGATGACTTGGTTTAATTTTGTGACTATTTCTACTTCATGGTTCCTGCCTGATTATGCAACGATTTTGTTACAATAGAGAAAAAGGAAAGTTTATGTGCTGGTCTGTTATTTTTATGGTACTTTATTAAAGAGGACTGGACTGAGAAATGTATCTACTTATATGAAGCTTTCATAAAAACTTATTTCTAAATAAATTGGAATTTTGGGGCCTGGGCCACTAGGTAAAGTATCTTCCCTATGGTCTGAGCTGATGCTGTTTTATACTTCCAAGTGTATTCTTATTTTAACTGGTTGTACAATAGCCTAACTTCCTCTTTCAACAAACTTAAAAGGTCATAGAATCTATCTTGAGTAATATATAAAATCTTTATTAGATTTTTAATATAAATTTAACTCTACTAAAACTCCAAATGCTTGGAAGTGTTTCTGACAATTTGATACAAGCTACAAAGGACAGATGTTCATTCCAGTCATGAATAACAGTTCAACTCTGAGAATAGCTAATATTCCATACATATACCATGTGCTTTCCTGAGTTATCATCTGTTTTAAATAATAATCATACAGATGCATTTCTAAGTGTATTAAAAGTATATCCATTTTCTATAAACTTCATCCTAAGCCTGATGGGTGTTTTAGTATTAGACTTATATAAGATACTCTTGAATACTGAGAATGAGGCAGTGGTTAAGGTGTCAAAGTCTCTGGAACATATTAGTGATTATTTCTAATTATGAAGCTGCATTATATTTACTTTATTTTCTATCTGGTTAACCAAGATGCTGATATTTGGGCAGTTGCTACAGTAGGGCTTTCTTGACTAGGGCTAGGGCCTGAACGGCAATTGTATCTAGCTCTGTAAAAATAATGACGAGACAATCAGCTTGGAGAGGTTCCCCAGTCTTACCCACCACCTTCATACATTACCTTATTTGATCCTTTCAGTAATTCTTTGAAGCTGTCAGGGGAAGAAACTGAGGTCCAAAGCAATTAAGTGATTTAGTGAAGGTCACATTCTTTCACTTTCATTCATTTATTATTCATTTAATAAGTATTTATTGATCAAAGTTGCCTCTGTGCCAAGTAGGAACTGGGAATACAACTGTGAAGAGAAACCAATCCTGCATTCCATGCTCTTACAGACCAAAAGGAGCATCAGGTGAGGAAACATGATTACCATACAGGCTTGTTATCTTTGAATGGCTGATCCTAATGGTAATCATTTTACTGTTCCCCACATGTCCACCACACTTTCTATATGTTCTTATCATGGTTCCTGTTTTATATGTGTGTGTGTGTGAGTGTGTGTGTGAGAAAGAGACAGAGAGAGGAGAGAGAGAATATTAACACACACACACACACACACACACACACACATAAATGCGTTTGCTTTTTAAGGTACAGGAGTCTTCTATCTTCCATACCATTAAGAGTTCACAGAGCTCCATTTCCTTCACTAAGAGACCTATTGGCTCCAAGGAAATCTCATCCACTTTGAGCCCTGGTAGTGACACGACAGTGTCAGGGAAAGAATGCTAATGATTTTTCCACTAGCTGATCCCAAAAGCTTGGCAGAGGGAGCTCAGTCCACTGAATTATATAGCACCTTGATTAAAAAAGCTCAACACAATATTCTAAGTAACTGAATTATAACCTCATTTTGTAAACTGTGTATTTTAAATACAAAAATAAGCTCTTTTACCAACCCTCATTATTTGTTAAAAACAATCACAAGATAAATTTCATAGAAGACTAGAAGTAAAATTGTGAATGGTGATAATCTCTGGGTGATGGAATTATAGGCAACTTAAGTGATTTCTGCATTACTCAAAATTTCCACAATTAACATGGACTTTTCAATTAGAAAAAATACTACATAAGAATTTAAGTTAACAGGCCATAACCTCACTCATAATTTAAAAAACACTAAGTAAAATAAATCTCTAAAGCTATCACATTGACAAAGATATTATAAAGTTAGTATACCTAGTATAGGCAAGGGGACTGCAAACTAGGCTTTAGCTATTATACACAGCTGATACAATTACAAATTGTCCCCAGCTTTTTGGAGGGCAATATGGCAATATCTATCAAAATTTTAAATGCACATACTTTTGAACTCAACAGTTCTACTTTTAGTTTTTCTTACAGAAATACTTGCATAAGGGTGCAAAGATATATGTAGAAGAATGTTCGATAAGGAATTTTTAAATTGTACTAGATTCATATAGTGAAATATTCTGCAACTGTTAAGAATAACTCTACATGTACATATGATCAAAACTTACTGTTTTGTGCAGAAAGCAAGTTGCAGAATAGTGGATATAACTCCTTTTGTATATAATTTTTAAGGGCTGTAAAAACATGTACATGCTTGTGTATACAATTAAAATGTCTGGAAGACTATTCTAAAACCTAACTGTGGAAATAACTCTGAGAAGTGAGATGACGGAGGTAGGCTGGAGCTTTCTATTAAAAAAAATTTTTTTTGAAGAGTAATGTTTAATTTTTTATTGAGGTACATACAATAAAATGCACAAATCTTTGCATACAGCTTGATAAATTTTGACATGCATATCACTCGTAAAAATTTTTGTTTTTTTTTAAACTAATGGTCTTTGATTATTTGAATTTTGTTACATTGAGCATGTATTTTTATTTTTAACAGGTTTTTTTGGGACATAATTCATATACTGATAACTCATCATTTAAAGTAGTTTTTAGTCGACTTACACATTCAATGTTTTTTAGTATTTTCAAAGACTTGTATGATTATTACTTTGAATACAGATGTTGAATTATAATGTTGTACACCTGAAACTTACATAATGTTACATACCAATTTTACCTCAATAAAAAAATTTTTTTTGGAAGATGCTCCAAAAGTGAACTTGCTAGTGGCAAGAGAATGTGTGTGTGAGATACAATCAGAGGTCTGAATAGTAAGGTAACAATACACATAAACATGGAGAAAAATATGAGAACAAAAAATGGTGGAGAGGCCAGATAGCAAGAAAGGAAGATGCTAAAATGAGTTTTAGGAACATACTAGATCTGCCTTCATTAAACAAACACATCTGGGTTTTGTAACAAAAAGCTCAAGGTAAGATATTTGGGCAGCATAAAGAAAAAAAAGAGAACAAAACCTTGATTTGATGGTTATACAAATATTTGTATAAACCAGTTTCTACATAAATCTGCCGACAGCTGGATATGATTCTTTTTATGGAAGATACAAATAAAAAGGGTTTAGAGAAATACATTTACTTTGTAGTTGCCAGAAATCTCTCTTGTCTTAGGAAGCCTGACACAGAGATACTAATTCTCAAGCAGTGAATACTAACTGAACATCAATAACACTCTGATTTGGTTAAGAGTATCTGAGAATATAAGGAAAGCTTGATAGAAATGCGCTTTTGCAACATACCGACCAACTTAATAATCACAAACCATGCAGGAATATTCTGACTCTTTGGCTCAAAGTTTTGTATATGTATTTACAAGGATGAGAAAACACTTTGAAAGATAATGTTTATGAAAACATTCAGCAAAACACACATTTAATCTCTATATTACTTAACATTATCTTTTCTCTGAGACTCTTCCTTCAATAAAATCTTCCTCAAGCACTACAGATCTTAGGAACATTTTGTAGACTACATCATCTTATTTTCCTTTTTCATATCTTTAAAAGCACAGTTGTGCAGTTGGAGGAGTCTCTGGCACCAGGAACAGCAAACTTTATTGCTTATCCTGTAAATAAATTAGCTTAGGTACAGCTATTATTTACTTAATTAGGGCAGTGTGGTGACTGCAGCTCTAGTTCAACATCAATAATGAAAATGTACACAGGATAGCCATGCCCATGCAAAATCTGTTTTGTAAAGGAGTAAACATCAGGTTAAAAATAAAAGCCACCCATTTTTGACTTACGGAACTGTGAAGTAATGCCGGTGCAATAATTTATTATAACAATTAAAAATTTAAGATTTGTCTGTTATCTGATGGGATGGATCATCTTTAAGAGGATCTTAAGTGATAATAGCTTTAAAATATGATGACTATCTTCAAAATCACTCATGTTTATGGCTAACAGTTGACATGATATTTAATTCCAAATCAAGCAATAAGGAATCCTCAAGAACTAGCTATCCTTTTAAGTATTATAATATGGTGTGTTTTTCTATTTCTACATGTGCACGTGTGCATGTGCATGTGTATAACACAGATTATTGGGAATTAATGTATTGTGTGTGCTGGAGACTGTTGCTAACAACATAATCATCTCTATAAAAGCTCCAATTGACTATAACTTCTTAGCAAACCATATGAAAAAAGAAAATGTTACTATCCCTGGTAATATGCCATGTAGGACAATGATCAGACTATAATTCTCATTTATTTGCTTAAAAGCAAAGTCACTTAATCAAAAAGGCTACCTAAGTCTTGTCCTGTGACTGTGACACAAATTAAAATGGAATTGCTTAAACCTCCAAAATATGCAAAATGGTAACTGAAAGAATGTCACTTTAATGACAGTTAAAGCCATCCATCTCTGTGGGCTAAATGCAGATACAAGTGGAAGCTAACCTTGGCTTTCAGGCTTTTAGACTAGTGGGACTTCTATTGTCATCTGGACAGGTGGCAATAACCTTAGAAGGGATGCAGAGCCTCCAAAGTCTTCTTTTAGATCTTACATCAAGCTACAATGAACCCTGGCTTCAAAACAAAAATTGAATGCCAGAAAGCAAAGGCGAAGGGTTAAATGCTTGTTATTTTTTATTTCTTAGATGCTAAAATATTTTAAAAAGCAAAGACAGCTCAATTTAGATTACAAAAAGGCACTCTGATGAAAAGCAAATGTGTTCCTAAATGTATTTTGAAGTAGATGGTTAGAAAGCTAATATAGAGTTTATGGTCTAAATATATCATTCTCTTAGAGGCAGAACATATTGCTGGGGGGAAAAAATCCTCCGTTATAGGACTTATGGCATATAGTAACTAAAATGTTTTTCCATTCGTTGAATTTTCAATGTTGGGGAATATTTTTCAGTAGACCCAGAGAGAAGTCCTAAATTGGAAAAGCAGCTGCGTCCAAGGTCATCTCTCTTGTTTCCAAATATATCTTGAAACAAATGCAAGAAGGGCACTTTGCTGAGTGTTATCTGGACATATATAGTTTCAATCAAATTCTTCAAGAAGTGTCAGAATAAAAGTTGAACATTTGTTTGACACTGCCAAGTCACTAGCAAGTGGGTCTCTTCAAGGGCTGAGGCTCCCCTTGGCGACCTGGCAATTATTACAACAAAAAGAAGTTCTTTTTCCTACTCTCAAGAAAAACAAATGAAGCACAGTTAAACATCAGCTCTGAATTTTTTCTCACATTTTTGATATATAGGAAATCATATAAACTTATAAAAATGTCTCCCAACAAAAATAAAACTTTTAAATATTCTGTCCTCAGTTGAATTCCTTGAAATTATCAAATCTTTTTTACATATCTGAAATGTTACATGTAATAATAAGGTGATGGTATAGATGATACAGAGTTGTAAACTGAATCAAAGAGTAAAATGTTGAATCTTTGACTTAAATGTAAAAAATACCTGTCCAAATACAATGAAATAAATAACTGGCTTATTGCCTATACTGCTCTCCTTCGTCATAAAAAACAAACCAAGCTTAGTCCATGATAGCAGTCTCCTGTGGAGATGATCATTTGTCATTCTTTACAATGTAATGAATCTCTCTGATTCATTGATGCAAGGGTCAGAAAGGAACCAGGGATATTAAGAGCCATTCCAGTTATTACATACCAAATAGACAATGATTCGCAATTGCCCCAAATCAAGACCTTCAGCAATTTGGTTCCCAGCTCCATCATCCTCGTTCCATCCAGCCTTACCTGGCTCATGCCTCCTTTCCTTGAAGGAGAAGCTCTGCTTTTTCCTACTTAATTCAGAGCTGGATGCAAAAGAGGGCCAGTGAGTCCTTGCTGGTTTCATTCCTGCTGTCCTCCTACGCTCTTCCACTCACTTATCCAAATCTACTCATCTTGCCTGGCCCACATCATTCCTCCACTTTGACGAAGCCTCCTGGATTCCCCTTTAACATGTCAGTCTTCCCTAGATCTCCAATTGATTGAACTTTGATAGCACCATGAAATTGAGCACTTGGTTGTTACATTCTGATGTATTTGTTGTGGTTTAATGTATTGTTAGTCCTGTTAATAACAGGGGCCACGTCTTATACATACCTTTTCATAGAGTCTCGGTGAGGACCCAGCACATCAAGTTCCAGAGCTTGGCATTAATAGGAACTGCTCCTCCCAAGCAACTGGGTAACTCTCTGAGCCATACTAGACTTCTTGTCATTTCCTGAACATACCATGTCCTTAAATGTCTTTATGCCTTACCCCTTTCCTATGCCTATCAAAATCTTAAGTCCTTACAAATCCAGCTCAAGTTCCACCTCTTCTATTAATCTTTCTTCAATCCCCCATGTCAGACTTAATTGCTTTTTTCTCCGAGCTTCTTGTTCTTTTTATATGTAAAAAGAGAACTTTTTATTTTGCTATATAATATAAGAGTTTTCTAGACTGTGAGCTCTTTGAGAGCCAAACCAGGTCATGTTCATTTTATATTTCAGTACTTAGCTCAGTGTCAGGCACACAGAAGATAATAAATATTTGCATATGAATAAACTTATAATTTAATTCTCCAATTAATCACATAGTATCTTGCTAACTTCTTTGGTTTAATCTTGGAATTTTTTAAATTAAGGTATTATTGATATACACTCTTATGAAGGTTTCACATGAAAAAACAATGTGGTTACTACATTTACCCATATTATCAAGTCTCCACCCATACCCAATGCAGTCACTGTCCATCCGTGTAGTAAGATGCCACAGATTCACTATTTGCCTTCTCTGTGCTACACTGTTTTCCCCGTGACCCCCCCCACAACATGTGTACTAAACAAAATATCCCTTAATCCCCTTCTCCCACACTCCCCACCCACCCTCCTACACCCCTCCCCTTTGGTAACCATTAGTTCCTTCTTGGAGTCTCTGAGTCTGCTGCTATTTTGTTCCTTCAGTTTTGCTTCATTGTTATACTCCACAAATGAGGGAAATCATTTGGCATTTGTCTTTCTCTGCCTGGCTTATTTCACTGAGCCTAATATGCTCCATCTCCATCCATGTAGTGGCAAATGGTTAGGATTTGTTTCCTTCTTATGGCTATATAGTATTCCATTGTGTATATGCACCACATCTTCTTTATCCATTCATCTACTGGTGGACACTTAGGTTGCTTCCATATCTTGGCTATTGTAAATAGTGCTGCAATAAACATAGGGGTGCATATGTCTTCTTGAATCTGAGAAGTTGTATTCTTTGGGTAAATTCCAAGGAGTGGGATTCGGGAAATCAAATGGTATTTCTATTTTTAGTTTTTTGAGGAACCTCCATATTGCTTCCCACAATGGTTGAACTAGCTTACATTCCCACCAGCAGTGTAGGAGGGTTCCCCTTTCTCCGCATCCTTGCCAGCATTTGTTGTTCTTAGTCTTTTCAATGCTGGCCATTCTTACTGGTGTGAGGTGATATCTCATTGTGGTTTTAATTTGCATTTCCCTGATGATTAGTGATGTGGAGAATCTTTTCATGTGTCTGTTGGCCATCTGAATTTCTTCTTTGGAGAACTCTCTCTTCATATCCTCTGCCCATTTTTTAATAGGGTTATTTGCTTTTTGGGTGTTGAGGTGTGTTAATTCTTTATATATTTTGGATGTTAACCCCTTGTCGGATATGTCATTTACAAATATATTCTCCCATACTGTAGGATACCTTTTTGTTCTGCTGATGGTGTCCTTTGCTGTACTGAAACTTTTTAGTTTGATGTAGTCACGAGTTCATTTTTGCTTTTGTTTCCCTTGCTCGAGGACATGTGTTCAGGAAGAATTTGCTCATGCTTATATTAAGGAGATTTTTGCCTATGTTGTCTTCTAAGTGTTTTATGGTTTCATGACTTACATTCAGGTCCTTGATCCATTTCGAGTTTACTTTTGTGTATGGGGTTAAACAATAATCCAGTTTCATTCTCTTGCATGTAGCTGTCCAGTTTTGCCAACACCAGCTGTTGAAGAGGCTGTCATTTCCCCATTGTATGTCCATGGCTCCTTTGTCATATATTAATTGACCATATATGTTTGGGTTTATATCAGGGCTCTCTACTCTGTTCCATTGGTCTATGGGTCTGTTCTTGTGCCAGTACCAAATTGTCTTGAGTACTGCGGCTTTGTAGTAGAGCTTGAAGTTGGTGAGCATAATACCCCCAGCTTTATTCTTCCTTCTCAGGATTGCTTTGGCTATTTGGGGCCTTTTTTGATTCCATATGAATTTTAGAACGATTTTCTCTAGTTCGTTGAAGAATGCTGTTGGTATTTTGATAGGGATTGCATTGAATCTGTAGATTGCTTTAGGCAGGATGGGCATTTTGACAATATTAATTCTTTCTATCCATGAGCACGGGATGTGTTTCCATTTATTGGTATCTACTTTAAATTCTCTCATGAGTGTCTTGTAGTTTTCAGAGTATAGGTCTTTCACTTCCTTGGTTAGGTTTATTCCTAGGTATTTTATTCTTTTTGATGCAACTGTGAATGGAATTGTTTTCCTGATTTTTCTCTCTGCTAGCTCATTGTTAGTGTATAGGAATGCCATAGATTTCTGCGTATTAATTTTGTATCCCGCAACTTTGCTGGATTCAGATATTAGATCTAGTAGTTTTGGAGTGGATTCTTTAGGGTTTTTCATGTACAATATCATGTCATCTGCAAACAGGGACAGTTTGAGTTCTTCCTTGCCAATCTGGATGCCTTTTATTTCTTTGTGTTGTCTGATTGCTGTGGCTTGGACCTCCAGGACTATATTGAATAGAAGTGGGGAGAGTGGGCATCCTTGTCTTGCTCCCAATCTTAAAGGAAAAGCTTTCAGCTTCTCGCTGTTAAGTATAATGTTGGCTGTGAGTTTGTCACATATGGCTTTTATTATGTTGAGGTACTTACCCTCTGTACCCATTTTGTTGAGAGTTTTTATCATGAATGGATGTTGAATTTTGTCAAATGTTTCTTCAGCATCTATGGAGATGATGATGTGGTTTTTGTCCTTTTTGTTGATGTGGTGGATGATGTTGATGGATTTTCAAATGTTGTACCATCCTTGCATCCCTGGAATAAATCCTACTTGATCATGATGGAAGATCCTATTGATGTATTTTTGTATTTGGTTTGCTAATATTTTGTTGAGTATTTTTGCATCTATGTTCATCAGGGATATTGGTCTGTAATTTTCTTTTGTTGTGGTGTCTTTGCCTGGTTTTGGTATTAGAGTGATGTTGGCCTCATAGAATAATCTTGGCATTTTCATAAAGGCAGGCAAGAAATGTCTATAAAACTATTCAATAGATTCTGGATTTGACCCAATTACATAAATTTTGTGGTTTTGCTTAATATTTTATTGTTTTTCAATCTTTAAGTTTCACGCAGCATTGTTCATAAAGTAAAAAACTGGAATTATCTAAATGCCCAACAGAAGAAATTATTTTAACACTTTCACAGAGGAAGATTTAAATTATAACCTAAAAGGTCCTATTTGCTCTGTATTTAAACTTATTTCTTTGATGCATTTAATTGACATTCATTTTCAGCATAATTCTCTCATCTGGTTGGCAGAATTTATTTTTAATCATTTACTAAAGTTTGTTCTTTAGGTCATAGTAAGTAAACACATTTAAAAAAGAATGTAAGATGAATTAAAATAATTTCACATGTATTATAGTTCATATGGACACCAAACTTTCTGCAACCACCACTGTACATATACTTGAGTGGTTAAGAGCACAGGTTTTGGAACCTCGCTGGGCCACTGCTATTAGCTGTTTAATACTGGGTGCCTCTCTGTGCCTCAGTCTCATCTTTAAAATGTAGGAGCATATCTACCTCAAAGGGCTACTGTGAGAGTTACATTAGCTCATACACATAAAGCACTTAGGACAGTGCCTGGTACATACTAAGTGCTCAATAATGGCTTAGCTGCTAGCATCATTATCGCCATCATCAGGATTCTGATCATTATGAATAGAGTTTTAGGGAGTAAAATTTGTTCAATATTGCTTTGCCTAATTGCTGTTTAAAAAAAATACCCTTCCTCTGTTAGTTTGCTTTGCTTTTAGAACCAGGAAACTAATCAGGCTGTGCTCTTTAACAATGGAACAGGCTCCCTCGTGAGGAGTGAGCCGCATTGCGGTTACTCTACCGAGGCTGGAAAGTGATTTGCTGTAAGCGCTGCAGTGCTGATTTCTGCACTGGAGGGAGCCTGAAAGAGGCTGAAAGGTCCCAATCTAAAAACAATCACATGGATCATTCTGAAGTTCCTTTCATACTCCAAGATTCTGTGATTATTTACTAGGTTATCATGTGCAGTGTTAAGCAGCAGCCTTGCCAGGAACCTGCTGTTACAGTCTGATCTGAGGTGGAAACTAATACTTTCACTGAAAAACAGAAATCTTTATTTCCTCCTGTGTTCTGAACAGTGAATTTCCATAGCAGTAAACCAAGTTTGGTGAGTGACTCAAGTCTCTCTGCAATTCTAGAAAGGAAATTGTGAAATTATCAGTGTTTGCTTATATAGTACTTCCAGTTTGCCAAAAGAGGGAGCCTGGGAGCAGAAAGCATATGTTTGTCCAAGGCTTTTCAAAAATACTTGTTTGGATTCCACATTTAGTTTTTTACTTCTTTTGCAAGGATAGGTTGGACTAAACAGTTACAGCTAACTTTTTCATTTTAAGGCTGTCTTAAGACAGGAGGGTCAAAGATGGAAAACATAACTTCCAGGGGTTCCCCGGTATCCCCCGACACAAAAGGCACACCTCACGCCTGGATGCCACATGCCAAATGGCTCTAATTAAACTGTTCTCATTAAAAGGCGAGGGAGGAGGAGGCAAGCCAGTGGCTCCTCCTGGGTAGAGAAACAATTAAATAGTTAATACAAGTGCAATTTTATTTCTCTGGCTGCCATGGATTGTTTAAAAAAAGGATTCTTTGTAAAAATAATTGAGATCTCGCCTTCACTACAACCATGGAGAAGCTACTGATATAACCAAGTTTAATGAAGGTTAATCATCAGGTTGCTAACTTACCCATTCCCTTGGGCTAAACACTCCTTTATGCCAAGCAAGAAGAATGACGGAAGCACCTAGAACCCTTTGTAGAAACAAGTCTTTGATTCACACTCATTAGTCACTAACACCGGGTTAATGCCTGTATAAAACAAGGAGGTTTCTATAAGACACACGTCTCCTTATGAAGTCATTTTTCAATACAAACTTGATTTGGCCTTTGTAAAGGCAGCTTTGGCAAGCCATCTATTTGTATATATTTTCAAATTCAATTCAGAAGAATTCTGAAAAAATATATATTTTTAGTTTGAGCAATATATTCAGTCTTTTATTTTACTCAAATTACCAAGAAGTGCTCTGTATCACATTAGCCTAAAACTCAAGAAACAAACATATTTGGAAAATGCACAGAGCTTAACGTTTTCCAAAAAATTTATATATATTATGTAAGTTAATTAGGTAGAATAAATACATTTGGATTTATTTGATAGTTTAATGTAATGACTTCTTTTATTATTGCTGCCTGCTCAATTTAAACAAAATGATAGAAAATATTAATTTAAAGAAGAAAGTTAAGTGTTCTGCAATTTTCTGAGATCTGGTTTGATTTACACATTCCTTTGAACAATGTTCTAAGACCTTTCTGGTACACTCTGCAGACCTAGAAAACACATGACTTTGGATTCAATTGTTAATAGATTTATGATGAAAAGACATTATTCTATAATAAGGTTCTTCTTAAGGGACAAGCTTTAAATTTGGATTATTTCCTGAACTAATACAGAAAGCAAGATAAGCAGTGGCCTTTTGAAATTTACAGCTTACACAGTCAGTCCATGCAAACAGTTGGCAATACCAAGTTCTAGGAGGAGGAAGTCTTTGAACGCATTAGCAGATTTCACAGACTACATTTTTCTCCTTTATTTGGGCCATTATGTGGAAGACAGAGTATTTTCCAAAATGATTAAGTACTCTCATCAATTAACCAGCTAGTGTATCAATCCTGAAGGAAAAATGTAACAAGCTCTTCTTCTGTAAGTGCCAGCTGTCAAAAACTGTCAGGGTTAGTCAAAGCTTTTTAATGTTCCAATCAAATCATGAAATGAGTGGAAAGTCACTGTACAAAACCCATTAAGCTACATTACTAAATGTCCAATGTTACATAAAAACTATAAATAACTTTGTACTTTTAGCGTTTTTATTTTTTCAATTTGCTTTTCTTGAAGTAATAATGATGTTCTGGTTCAGTTAATAAAGTAATTTTGGAACTGCCCTACTGTTTAATCCATATACTCTTTCTGTGTGGAATAAAGATGGCAAACAATAATCAAATCACAACTGTAATCATTCCTTGGAGTATCTGTTAACAATTTTAAAAATTAAGAGAAGAGGATCAAAAATAGTGAAGGCCAAAAAATTTAATCACTAGTCTTAATAATCTTTCAAGTAGACTTCCCTTTGGGGAATAAAATGCTGTTTTTGTGAAGGGCAGCTAGTCTTTTTCAAATGTTTGCAAAGGAATTCAAACTTGAGTTAAAGAAACATCACTTAAAGACTGGCTTAAAAATAACAAGTGAACAAATAAATCTACCTCAGTGTTCAAAAACTGATCATTGAATTAAGAAATGCACTGAAACACATCCTTTCCTCATTTAGTATATGGTTGATCTTACAGTTGATCTAAAGGCACAAAGAAGAATGAATGCTGTTAGCTGACAGTTGCTCAAGTAAGAGGCTAAAGTAAGCTGAGGACAAGATTCAAACCACTAAATAACACTGAAATGCTTCTTTTTTGCTTAAAATTTGTTAAAAGAAGTTTCTTTCTTTCTACATTTTCCTGTTAAGTTCTTCCTTGCTCTGATGGATCCTATATCTTTGTGATAGCTCCTAGGATTACTGATAATCTTTATGATAGCAAGTTTCTCCAATTACAAGAGCAGCTTTCAAACAAAAATTAAGAGTAAAACAAATGTGGGAACAAAGAGATACAAAGCCATAATCAAGTCTGTATATTTTCCCACAGGGTAGAAACAACTTTGTTCATTAAAATGCCACATCCTGGCTGCCCCCCACCCCGCAGAGCTAAAAAGAACTAACCCAAGATGGTCACTTAGACTTTTCAAATCTAAAAGAAAGACATTGTGAAAAGTACTGCAACTGAAATGAAGTAAAGGGTGGCATAAAAATTTAGTATTTTTCTTTAAGGGAAAAATGCAAGAAATCTTCAAGTGCCTTATCCAAATGAAGCAGAGATTGGAAGGACTTTGAACTTCTGAATTTCACTTGAAATCTTGAGCTTATTTGTTAGCACATGATAACATCTATAGTTTAGGACATTTAAAGAAAAATAACAGTTCCTAAGACCTAAGTACTATATTAGATTTTTGGTGAAACTATTTAATAATCCTTAAATTTAATACAATACTGTAATGTGAATACATACTTAAAAAAGAATAAATCTGACACAACTTTATAATTAATAGCCATATGTGCACCAGATTTTATTTGCCTTTATATAGCACAAATAGAACAAGTATGTTACTCAAAAAATTGCATTTTCTTGAATTTTACAGAAGAAAAAGAAACTGAAGTGAAACTGTAGGAATTGCTGAACTTCAGATAAATGTTTCTTCAGAACAAGAGATATTAGTTCCTAAAAGACTCCTCTAAAGTTAAAAAAAGATTAAGAAAAACATTAAGCGATTGGGTTATTACAGTTTTTAAAAACTACATATTTCTTAATGGACATATGTTTACATTTACAGATAATAAACTTAGTCTCCTGTCTCATAAAACTCAGACACCACCACTGATGTCTAAACTAAGCAAGACAGTAGAGCCTCATTTTCATATTAAAAATTTAAAACCTAAATCTACCTTAACATTTCCAAGAAAACTTAATAGGGAATGGCTATCAGAAAGCAAAACTTTGTATAAATCACTTTCAAGAAAAGAAACACATCATAGGATTACACTTACAGCTAGTAAGTAGTATCAACTTAAATCCAATAATGACACAAGAATTCAGAGTATCAGCCGGTCCTCTCCTCCCTCCTGAATTACCTGACCAATGGAAGTTTGGCTTTGTTGTTTCAGAAAGCACCGTTTCTTACATTCCAACAATTGCTCAAGATCACGCCACATTTTTACTTGTTTCATATTTGGACCATGACTTTCTCGGACAGCTTTTTGTTCTTCGCGGAGTTTCTATCATAAAAAAAAAATCAAGAATGATTAAATCTCAGTTACAGGGACTTACTTCTATTGCTATAATCAGAAGAATATGGTATAGTTTGTACATTTGATGAATAATAGTTTACTAAACCAGGTTCTCCTATGATGTATGAAAATTAAGAACATAAAAGTTTATTAAGTTTATGATAGGAAATCTGAAGTTAAAAGGAACAGAAAATTGTAAAGAAAGGGAGGGTAAAAAATAAAGGGAATCAGGAAAGTGAACAATATCATGGTGTAGAAAAAGGAATGCAGATTTTGGAGGTCAGAAGATTTGAGTTTCAATCTTGGCTTTGTCACCAGCTTTCAATAAGACAATTTTTCTGGACCTCAGTTTTCTTAATTGTCAATTAAGGATAATAACAGGGCCTAACTGTAAAAGTGTTTGCCTTATAAGATGATTTTTTCACACAGCATAATAGATATGGAAATACTTCATAAACTGCCATGTGTTATATGTTATTTAATACTATATTCTTTCTTTAATCAGTGTATGCTCTACATATCCCTAAATAAATCAATTGTATGCATATATTCCTCAGGGAGAAAGTCTGGCAATTTTTTTTAAAGTACACTATTAAATAGGCCCAAATCCTTATCAGAATTGTTTTTGTTACTAATAGCCTATATAGTTCCAGCTGCCAAAAACTGTTCTACTCAAGACTCTAAAATTATACACAGAATAAGAAAAATTTTCAATAAATTGCAAAAATATACTTTGGTCTTACATTACAGCAAATTGAGGAAGGGTGACTGAAAGGAGGGGAAGCACATAGTCAGAGACAATGAGAGGAAAGGCAGGAGGGAAGGAAATAAAAGAAGAGTAACAGGGAAGATGACAGTGCACACCTAAGGAAACACAGTATGACAGAAATACAGACACTGACACAAGTGTGAGAAATCACCAAGGACAGAAAAATAAGCAAAGACACAAACAGATTACATAGCATTCCCATCTTTTCCTCTTTTAGCATATAGTTGATCTAATAGTTGATAAAAGGACACAAAGGAGAAGGACAGTTGGTGATACCTGCCCAAATAAGAGGCTAAACTAAGCTGAGAATCAGGTTCAAACTACTTACTAAAGTAGACTGCCCTCTCAAACTATGGCTAATGAAAGCAAAGTTAACAGCAAACAGCAATGGGAAACAAAACACAGTTAAGAAAATATAACTTAAATATAATCTGTAAATCTTTGACACAATAACTGGCATGCAAAAACATCTATTTAAGTCTATGTTACAAATAAAATATCCTACAACAAATATTTTTATCCTCATAAACTAAAGCAAAAGTAGTAAGTCAGGTCAAGAATTTTAAGAAATCTGAGCATGACTTTAAGATTAAGGTACTACTCAAACTGTAACTTTTCTTATATTATTAGAATAATTTCCTTGTCAAAAATCCTAACAACCTATAAAAGTTATTTAAAGAACCAAAGACAGGATGTGGGCACTGTCTGTGTCAGAAATATTAAATTTAATTTGCTTCATAACTATGTGTGTTTGAAACCTTAACTTTATGAATACAAGTAACTTTAGTATATATTTTTATGTTACTGTCGCTTAATACAGATTTATTTTGTTGACAGCTGCAATGTACAAAATATACTTGCCACAGATTTCATTGTTCTTTAAATGGGGAGGTGATATGGTAGGGGGAAAACTGCAGCTTTCAGTACAATATACCAATATATGATAGTGTGAATTGTGGCACTATAGGTAGGTCTAATTTCAGAAACTCAGTTGGCTTGAGGAGATCTGTGGATATCCAGTCTATGTTGGTTTGGAAGGCTTAGGCTACCATTACTTTGAAAGGCTAGGTTTGTTCTGTGTTTGCTTTGAAAATTTAGATCTACTCTAGGAGTGAGAGGATTGAGGAGCTTTCTTTCTGAAATGACATAGCATGACAATTGGGAATGAGCTCATCTTGCTGAAATATACTTGATGTCAGACTGCTGCTACCAGTTTTCCCAAAGATCCTGCAGTAAAACTTAACTATACTAGAAGGAGAAAGAATAATCATTAATCAGATTTAGCAAGTAAGTCTGGGACTTTAAAAGGATTCTAAGTTTGAGAAATATTTCTCTACACAGCATCCATCCAAATACTTTGTAAAACAAAATAGAGGAATGTTTTCATATGAAAAAAGTATATCACTTAATGTATGAAATGTTTGGATGAAAGCCAATTAGTGACAATCTTATTAAATTCTAAAACCCCCAAAATCTTTAGTTAAAATATACAGTATATGTGAATGTTTACAAGTTAATTCCAATACATGCTTTCAAACATGAAATTATTTCCTTTGTTTCCTTTAGAGTATGGCATGTTATCCCATAAATGGAATAAGGTGCATAGAACTCCCTATTTCTCTGATGAAATGGAAGGATCAGCTTTAAGGTTTTATTTTATTTCTTACTAACATTAACAAAAAGGACATTTATTTACAAATCATACTGAAAGAAAGGTGAACAGTTTTACATAAATGGCTCATTCCAGATTTGAAACAGGAAGCATACAGGATGAGCCTGGAACATTTTGTCATACCAAAAAATAAGCCATCAAAGTCTGGCAGGATTGTTTCAAAAGGGTTCAGGAGCTGACTTGAAGAAGTTTCCACTGGCCAAACATGGGGCAATTTGAGCACTGATAGGAATAATGATTGCAATAGATTGAAACACATAAAATATGTTAAATCTAGGAGTCATAAAGATATTTTTGAAGGATGATAAAGAACTAACTCATCATTGTGAGAATCAAGCAGTTATTCTGCCTTTCTTACATGAACTGTACCTTAGGGTAGTTAAACAGTTGTTAAGAAGTTGCTGTTTACAGAATTATTCCAGCCAAGAAATGAAAAAGAAAGAACATAATTAGAATGCCAACATTTTGCAATCTCTAATGAATTAATGGCTCTAGGAAGTGATTTTCAATGGCTGCTTACACTACAAAAAGAGAGCCTCTCGACAGAAGTACATATTACTACCTATGACATAGGATTCCTAAATATAAATTTATATTTAACTAAGGTATTTAACTCTAGATCTAACTACCAACCCATAGAACATACTGGGGATAGAAGAACATGCTAACTGACATCACAGGGATGCCATCAGCAAAGTTCAGGATATTGGAAATCCATCAGGACAAGTGCATAAATTATAAAGAAAAAAGATGGAGGCATAACCTAGAGAAAAAGAGACTTAAGAGATATATTAACCAATAGCAATGTATGGACTCTTGTTAGGATCTTGATTTGAACAAATAAACCATTAAAAATTATGAGACAACTGGTGAGTTTAAACACTGGGTATTGGGTTTTATGCCATTATTGTTAAATTATTTTGGCATGATAATGGTATTATAGTATGTTCAAAAAGAGTCTTCATGATACAAACTGAAACACAACCAGATAAAATAATAAGATCTCTGAGATTTGCCTTAAAATGACTTAGGGTGGGAAATGAGTAGGACTATAGATAAAACAAGACTGATTATGAGTTTAATTATTGAAGTTGGGTGATGAGTTCATTATATATTTCCTCTAGATTTTATATAGGCTTAAAATTTTCCATCATAAAAAGTGTGGGTTTTTTAAAGCTTTTTAAAGTCTTTTAAAATAAGTCTATTTAGCAATTACTCCATTGTTTTCCATACCACTTATTTTTCTGAAGCTCACCTTCAGAATATTACTTACAGGCTTATGGGAGCTAATTCAGCTTTTATGTAAAATGATAGATACAGTTGTGCTTCTAACAATGATTCAAACTAGAAAATGTAAATATGGATGAATAATTTTACCATCACCAATTTATTGAGCCAGACTAACAGCTAAACTATATAATTCATTAAGACTGAAACAAAGCCATATTTTTCATTTGTGCTTTCAGAATGGGCAAGCTTCAGTATGTATATAATCATTTCTAGGTTGAAGACTCAAGAGTATTTGAACAGTGAAATTAGATACCCACATACAGTTAGTATTTTAAAAGAAAAACTGCAGCTAAACAATCTCTATGATACTACATGCTGGACAATCCTGTTAAAAAGAAACCTCAGAAGTAGTTGTGAAGGGGGATAAAGATGGCAGTGTGAGAAGTGAGGCAGAAATCTCCTCCCAAAACCACATATAACACAAAAATACAGCAAATACAATTAATCCTGAAAGAGTGACCAGAAAGAAGACTGCAACAGATGGCTTACATCTGAGGGAAAGAGAAGACCTCACGGAAAAAGGTAAAGTAGCAAAGCCGTAATTCAGCGGGACCCAAGTCCTCCCCCAACCCAGCTCACAGGCAGGAGGAAGAGGAAAGGAACAGGGAGGGAGTAGAAACCCAGGACTGCTAAATACCTACCTCTGGATATCTACTTCAGGAGCACAAACCCACGTTACATGGTGCTCTGGAGATTTAGAGGGGTTGGAAAGCAAAGACAGGCAGAATATTCAGAAATACTGAGATTTCAGCTGTTTGTGGAGAACAGGTACCCACAAAAGGGCCACTTTGGGAAAAAAGAAAGGCAGTTGCTTTGAAGGACTTCTCAACAGTGAAAGGGCTGCTAAAGGTACAAGGATTACACATAGCTTGATGCTCAGGAAAAAGGACAGGTGGATGAAATTGTCCTGGCACACTCAGCCCAGCAGGTTGGGAACCTTCAGGAGCTTCACACACTCCCTGGCTGGCAATGCAGCCCCAAGGCTCCCCACCGTGATATGCAGCCTTCTGCTCCTTCCTCCCAGTGGGCACCAGCTCACAAATCTGCTGCCCCTGCTATTGCACCAGGTCAGCTGGAGGGCAGCCCCACCAATGGCAGCATAACGCAGAGCCTTCCCCCTGTGTTACTCAACCCACTGGCCCTGGTGGTGGAGGCAGTTACTGTCACCAGGAAGCAGGAAAGAGCTCTTTACTCCCAGCAGGCACGAGCATCGCTTGCCTGTGACCCCCACCATTGCTCCAGGTGCTGGGCAGCTCCAGAGAGTAGAGCTTCTGGGCACTAGAGGGCACTACCTACACAAAGTTATTATTCCATATTATTAAGTTATGAATATTAAAAGGAAAAGGAACCTTGTTTAATCCAAAATCTCTCAAACACCAGAAAGAGGGCCCAGTGAAATTGAAATCACCCATCTCCTTGATAAGGATTTCAAAATAAAAATCATAAACATGCTCACAGAGCTACAGAAAAATATTCAAGATCTCAGGGACAACACAAGAAAGAGACTGAAACTTTGAAAAATACAGTATCTGAAATGAAACATACAATGGAGGGATTTAAAAGCATATTAGAAGAGGTAGAGGAGATGGTAAATGGAACAGAAATTAGAGAACAGAAATATAAAAAAGCTGAGGTAGAGAAAGAGAAAAAAGGATCTCTAGGAATGACATAAAAATAAGACAACTCTACAACCAATCCAGACAGAACAATATTCATATTATAGGGATACCAGGAGAAGAAGAGAGAGAAAAAGGGATAGAAAATATCTATGAGGAAATCATTGCTGAGAACTTCCCCAGTCTGGGGAAGGAAATAGTCTCTCAGGCCATGGAAGTGCACAGATCTCCCAACACAAGGGACCCAAGGAAGACAACACCAAGACATATATTAATTAAAATGGCAAAGATCAAGGACAAGGACAGAGTATTAAAAGCAGCTAGAGAGAGAAAAAAGATCATGTACAAAGGAAAACCCATCAGGCTATCATCAGACTTCTCAGCAGAAACCTTACAGGCCAGAGGGAGTGCCGTGATATATTTAATGCAATGAAACAGAAGGACCGTGAACCAAGAATACTCTACCCACCAAGATTATCATTTAAATTTGAAGCAGGGATTAAACAATTTCTGTATAATCAAAAGTTGAGGAAGACAAACAATAACAAATGTTGGTGAGGATGTGGAGAAAGGGGAACCCTCCTACACTGCTGGTGGGAATGTATATTAGTTCAACCATTGTGGAAAGCAGTATGGAGGTTCCCTAAAAAACTCAAAATAGAAATACCATTTGACCCAGGGATTCTACTCCTAGGAATTTACCCTAAGAATGCAGGAGCCCAGTTTGAAAAAGACTTATGCACCCCTATGTTTATTGCAGCACTATTTACAATAGCCAAGAAATGGAAGCAACGTAAGTGTCAATCAGTAGATGAATGGATAAAGAAGATGTGGTACATATACACAATGGAATATTATTCAGCCGTAAGAAGAAAACAAATCCTACCATTTGCAACAACATGGATGGAGCTGGAGGGTATTATGCTCAGTGAAATAAGATAGGGAGAGAAAGACAAGTACCAAACGATTTCACTCATTTGTAAAGTATAACGACAAAGCAAAACCGAAGGAAAAAAACAGCAGTAGACTCACAGACTCCAAGAAGGGACTAGTGGTTACCAAAGGGAAGGGGGTTAGGGAGGGCGTGTGGGAAGGGAGGGAGAAGGGGATTAAGGGATATTGCAATCAGCACACATAATGTAGTGGGGGCATGGGTAAGGCAGTATAGCACAGAGAAGACAAGTAGTGACTCTACAGCAGATGCATAGTGACTTCAGTATGGTATGTGGGTGGGACTTGATAATATGGGTGAATGTAGTAACCACAATGTTGCTCATGTGAAACCTTCATAAGACTGTATATCAATGATACCTTAAAAAAAAGAAACCTCAATTTTTAATAGTGAATTAAATTAAGAAACAGATAAAACGATGTGTAGTGAAACATGGTTAGTGTTCACTATGCAACATGGACTTAAAGTCATTGAAGATGATCTTAAAACTCATGTAGATAATTTAATTTTTAAATTTCCAATCTACCAATTTTGGTTTAAATATGAGGAAATGAACTCCCAAGTGGTTAAGGGGTTTGTCTGGAACCACAAACTTAGAGCTGAAACCCGCCTACTTGATGACTGGTCCTGAGTTTTTATAAATACAGGTCTTTCTAAAAAAAGAAAATGACAGAATTGGTATCTTTGAAATGACTGTCAAAATGTGTTGCTTTAAGTTAACTAGAATAATCAATCCATTGTTTATTTAAGCTGATTGTGAAGGCCCTCCTTTACTATCTACTACTTACTTATAGTGTAGTAGGAGTGGCTCAGAGAACTGAGAAAACAAGACTCAATCACACACTCCTATTTTCGGTAGCCTTCATACAAGACTAGAAGGGAGAGAGCTGAATATCTCAAGTAAGGTTTTTCAATTATTTGCATTAAATTAATCAACGTTTGTAAAGGACTTAGCCCAGTGCCTGGCTCATAGTAAGAGTTTTATGTTTATTAAATAAAATAAATGAATAAGTTTATACTTATTTCATAGCAGAGATACCTGAGAATTTGAAAACTTGTAGTTCATCACACGTCATATTGCTTGTTATGCAGAACCTTCTCATGAACTCTTTGTTATTTAAAACTACATTTTTTTCTCAAAAAATCCACGTGCCTTCACTTCGATAAAAGTAAACTCCTAAGGAATCACCTTTGACAGGAATTAAGAAGGATCCAATCTCCCCTTGAAAACTGTACTGTAACCTTTTAAAAAGAGTGACAGTGTCACAACCATGTACTGAAAGCCTGAATTACACATATTTTAAAAAATAAATAATACATTCTTACCTTCCCAAGGTTTTCTTGTTCAGCAATATTTTTGGTATACTGTTCCCTAAGGGTCAACATAATGATTTAGTTTCAATTTATATTACTTCAATTGATTTGATCATACAACTAAATTATAAGTTAACATATCTATCTAAATACAATAGATAATATAGTTTAGAGTGTTGGAGTCAGAATGAAACCCATTATCAAGTACTCTCTTTTCCCATCTCTAGTCAGTTCTTCTAGTAAATAGTAATTTAAAGGGAAAAAAACACATAAAACATTACATAATAAATTAAGAGAATTAAAATGGTAAGTACTATTTCTGGTTGATTAAGCCTTAAAACAATGGCAACCCATTCACTTAAATTATACTTTATTTTTGAAGAGGTTTACAGAAAGGAGAAAGACACACATTTTAAATAAAGATTAAATAGCATCTAACCCTACAATTCCATTTCTAGGAAGTCATTCCACAGAGAAATTTTCATAACTTGAGCATAAAAGCAAAGACTGTTTACTTCACCACTGTCTAAAATAGTGAAAATTTGCAAGCATACTAAATGTCAATAGATGGGGAAATGTTTAAATAGAATATGGCATATCATCCAAAGGAATGATAGAGAGTTATAAAAAGGAATGAGATAGATCTATAAATAATTTAGTAGAAAGAATTCCACATAAATTATTAAGAGGAAAACTATATATATAATTTAATCTTATTTTTGTATATATACACATATAAAATTTTCCCATACATTTGCTAACACACACACACACATACAGACATACTAGTAAATGAATGGGAAAAGAATATGGAATAATGTAGAGCAAAATATCAACAGTAGTTATTTCAGAGGCATGGCAATGTGGCCAATATTCAGTTTCTCTGTACTACATAATCGTTACTTTTTGTTTTTTTAAGTATTTCTTTTATAAGCTAAAACACCTGCCAATTTTTAATGTAAAAATAAAAAATACAAATAACACTGTATTGTATTTTTTAACAAAGTATAATTATATTTTAATACTACATAAGACAAAAAGTGAGGTTTAAAGCACTAAGGACAAGGATTGAAAAATGAAGACAAAGGAACCAATGACAAAGAAGGTAGGAGACTCTGGACCTCAAATTTGGATAGAAAAAGCCTGTTTCTGTTAAAGCTACATAGTAGTATTTAAGAAGAAATTAAACAATACAGAGTTGGGAATCTAAGAAACCATAAACCATGGAGAGAAACTCAAGTAGCCTAAGTGAGGGATGACTTGTACTTAGGCAAGAAGGGAGGCAAACGTGATTAGAATAGAGAGAATGGCAATCAAAAGTACCTGAAGTCCTTACAGAGCTGAAGTGAAGGTAGATTTGTGCATAGGAATGAGGGTGGAAAGGAATAATGAATAAAGTTCAATAATCTTGATAAACTTTCATTTTGCCCTTAAAATTTATGAGACACTAAGTCAAACTGTTTGCCTTCCTAACAGGAGGATGTAATTGACCTATCACCATGTAATTGTGTATCACCAAAGAAGACTGTATGGTTGTAGTTCAGACAGCTTTAAATAATTAATTTATTACTCTGGGCCTGAAAAATGTCCAAGCTGTTTAGAATTTCCATTTATATTTTGTCAAAAAGTCAACAGGCTCATGCTCTTTTCCCATATAACATTAATGTGTAATGTTAATTTATTTAAGAAGTAATTATGGAGCACCTGTTATATACCAAGCATGCTCTGAGGCTTTAAGAGTAAGAAAACAAGACAGGGTCCCTGCCCTGTAGGAACTCAAAACTGTATAATTTCCAAAACACTGCTATATATATTATATTTAACTTGATCTTCTGTGGTATACATTGTTCTTATTTTATAGATGAAGTGATTTGCCCGAGGTCACAAAACTGGGAACTGGAAAAACCAGGTTAGAAAACAAAATTTTATGAGTCCTTCTCTAGTAGTTTGAAAGAAAACATGCTGCCTCTTTAAATATAATTAAAATTTTCAATCTTTCAAAATCAGACTAATTTCTTAGGCATTTGGCCTTAGAAGAAAATATCGTAAAAGTAGAAAATGAGTTAACAGTAAAAATGTTATTTCTATAATATTTTAAACATGTATCAGTGAGTTTAGAGTATAACTAACTCCATTTTATTCATAATAATCTTATGTACTTCTCTAGTCAGGGCACAATATTTTCTCATAGAAAAACTTAAGGAATGGTAAAGGTTTATAATGATTTTTTAAATGATGAAGAATAATACCTGGCTGGAAAACTGATCAGAAAAACTAATAGCTCAAGAACAATATTTCCTTCTTTACTGTTTATATTGATAACTTAGGAAGAAATGGAACTTAATTTCTAAAACTTTTTGGATAGAAAAAGCCTGTTTCTGTTAAAGCTACATAGTAGTATTTAAGAAGAAATTAAACAATACAGAGTTGGGAATCTAAGAAACCATAAACCATGGAGAGAAACTCAAGTAGCCTAAGTGAGGGATGACTTGTACTTAGGCAAGAAGGGAGGCAAACGTGATTAGAATAGAGAGAATGGCAATCAAAAGTACCTGAAGTCCTTACAGAGCTGAAATGAAGGTAGATTTGTGCATAGGAATGAGGGTGGAAAGGAATAATGAATTTACGTTTCAAGAACAAAACTTCTCACATTTGTGAAATATTAGTATTAACCATATAGATTATTTGAGCAAAGTTTATATTCAATGAAGGAATCTGAATAAGTACACTTAATATATTAACAATATTAGAAAAAATATTGTTCTGTTTATAGGATATTTTCAGTGTGGATTGCATTCCACTTCATTATATAAAAAAATTGAGACTTTGTAAGACATTCTATTGCTTTGATTTCTTTTTATAGTATTAATGCCACTAAATATCTCAACTTTAATCTAGAATAAATGTGAATCCTACACTTAGAGTTCTTACTGGGTGGTAAAAGCAAAACATTTTAATTGTGGTAAGGGGCAAAGAAAGCTTATGTTGTTTAATTACTGCATTTTATCACAGCTACCAATTCAACTATAAGTGTATTTTTTAAGGCAGCATTTATTACAGTATGCTACAAGCTAGAATTACCAAAAAAAAAATCACCACATAAGGACTGGTAGTATTTATACAACCTTCCTCATTTTGAAGGCTGGCACATTGCAATCACACAGTTTCTAGCTGAAATGCAGTCACTAATGTTGCCCAATGAGCAGGCAGATAACTAAAGTCCAGGCGTGTGAGACTTGAAACACAGACCAACCTTAATGCTTATAAAAAAGCAACTATGAAATTGTATGTATTTCTGGGGAGGAGGGAATGGGAAGTTATTGCTTAATGATTGTAAGAGTTTCTGTTTGGGGTAATGAAAAAGTTTTGGTTATATATAGTGGTGATGGTTGCACGATATTGTGAATATAATCAATGCAACTGAATTGTACACTTAAAAGTGATTAAAATGGAAAAATTTTATGTTAGATATATTTTGTCACAATAAAAAAAGTTAGCAAGCAAGAAAGAAAATTACATGTATTTCTACTTAGCAGGTCTGGACTATCCAGATATTTAATAAGATTTAATCCTAAATAATATCTTAGCATTATAATTCCATTTTAGTTATAAAACTTCTACAGGTGAAAATAATAAATAACTCAGTGTAAAAACTACAAAATTACTTGCCTAATTGCCTTTCTTTTTTCTTGTTTATCAGAAGAGACATATGCCTTCATCTCATCAGCAGCGCGACAAAGTTGTACTTCTAGGTTCTAAGTGGAAAGACTAAGTTTTAGGTTAAGTCCTTGATAGAAAAACTTCAGAAAAGTTTTTGATGCACTCTCTTTGTCTTACCTTAATCATACAATTTGTATAATGATATCTACTTTCTTCTTGAAGGCATTCTTCACGGAGCCCTCTGACTTCCTACAATATATAATTTTAAAACACAACATTATTGAAAGAATAATCTGATGCAAAGAGGATGACTTTAAATGTACAACAAAAGAAATACCATCAGAGTAATTTCTTTTTCTGTGATTGTAACTTTTTATTGTAATAGACCAGACTGAAGTCTTTGAGATTACTCATATCACTCTAAAACCTACAGGTTCAGTTATTCATTTATTAAGTACCTACTCTGTACCCAGTTCTGGCTAGAGAGAACACATCAGTGAACAAGACAGAAAGGTCCTGCTCTCATTCAAGTAGAGGAAACAGGCTTAAGTATGGAAACATGTAATGAAGTTTGTTTCAGGTAGGGATAGTCCTATGAAGAAAATTCAGCAGTAGAGTAGAATGTGACAGGGTAACTGAGTGCACAATGTTAGATAGGGTGATCAGAGAAGACCTCTAGGAGGAGGTGACATTTAGGCTAAGACCTGATAGATGAAGAGATCAAGGCAAAGAGTTGTGGGGACAATGCCCCAGAGAGAAAAGCACAGGTAAATGCCCCAAAGTGAAAACAGGCTTGGCCCGTCTAAAGTATGAGAAGAAGGACAGTGTGGCTGGAGCCCCAGGGATGAGGAACAGAGCACATGAATATGGAGTTCATGAGGCAGCCAGTGGGGCCTGTGGACCACAGTTTGGAAGTTAGTTTTTTTATTTTAATAGGAAAACTTATAGCTTTTATTTTTATTTATTTGTTTGCATGTTTATTTATTTATTTTGCAATGGTTAATGTACAATTACATAAACATTATGGTTACTACACTTCCCCTATTATCAACCCCATCACAGAGCCCATTACAGTCACTGTCCATCAGCATAGTAAGATGCTCTAGAATCACTACTTGTCTTCTCTGTGTTATACTGCCTTCTACATTATACCTTATCCCTGCCTTCACACCCATCCTCCCCAGTCCCTTTCCCTTTGGTAAATGTTAGTGTATTCTTGGGTTCTGTGAGTCTGCTGCTGTTTTGTTACTTCAGTTTTTTCTTTGTTCTTATACTCCACAGATGAGTGAAATCATTTGATACTTGGCTTTCTCTGCCTGGCTTATTTCACTGAGCATAATTCCCTCTATCTCCACCCATGTTGTTGCAAACGGTAGGATTTGTTTCCTTCTTATGGCTGAATAATATTCCATTGTGTTTATGTAACACATCTTCTTTCTCCATTCATCTACTGATGGACACTTAGGTTGCTTCCATTTCTTGGCTATTGTAAATAGTGCTGCAATAAACATAGGGGTGCATCTGTCTTTTTCAAATTGGGCTGCTGCATTCTTAGGGTAAATTCCTAGGAGTGGGATTCCTGGGTCAAATGGTATTTCTATTTTGGGATTTTTGAGGAACCTCCATACTGCTTTCCACAATGGTTGAACTAATTTACATTCCCACCAGCAGTGTAGGAGGGTTCCCTTTTCTCCACATCCTCATCAACATTTGTTGTTGTTTGTCTTTTGGACGTTGGCTATCCTAACTGGTGTGAGGTGATATCTCATTGTGGTTTTAATTTGCATTTCTCTGATGATTAGTGATGTGGAGCATCTTTTCATGTGCCTGTTGGCCATCTGAATTTTTTCTTTGGAGAAGTGTCTGTTTAGCTCCTCTGCCCATGTTTTAATTGGCTTTTTGCTTTTTGTTTGTTGAGGTGCGTGAGCACTTTATATATTTTGGATGTCAAACCCTTATTGGATATGTCATTTATAAATATATTCTCCAATAGTGAAGGATGCCTTTTTGTTCTACTGATGGTGTCCTTTGCTGTACAGAAGCTTTTTAGTTTGATATAGTCCCACTTGTTCATTTTTGCTTTTGTTTCCCTGGCCTGGGGTGATATGTTCATGAAGAAGTTGCTCATGTTTATGTGCAAGAGATTTTTGCCTATTTTTTTTTCTAAGAGTTTCATGGTTTCATGACTTACATTCAGGTCTTTGATCCATTTTGAGTTTACTTTTGTGTATGGGGTTAAACAATAATACAGTTTCATTCTCTTACATGTAGCTGTCCAATTTTGCCAACACCAGTTGTTGAAGAGGCTGGCATTTCTCCACTGTATGTCCATGGCTCCTTTATCGTATATTAATTGACCATATATGCTTGGGTTTATATCAGGGCTCTCTATTCTGTTCCACTGGTCTATGGGTCTGTTCTTGTGCCAGTACCAAATTGTCTTGATTACTGTGGCTTTGTAGTAGAGCTTGAAGTCAGGGAGCATAATTCCCCTTGCTTTATTCTTCCTTCTCAGGATAGCTTTGGCTATTTGGGGTCGTTTGTAGTTCCATATGACTTTTAGAACTATTTTCTCTAGTACACTGAAGAATGCAGTTGGTATTTTGATAGGGATTGCATTGAATCTATAGATTGCTTTAGGCAGATGGCCATGTTGACAATATTAACTCTTCCTATCCATGAGCACAGGATGTATTTCCATTTATTGGTATCTTCTTTAATTTCTCTCACGAGTGTCTTGTTGTTTCAGAGTATATGTCTTTCACTTCCTTGGTTAGGTTTATTCCTAGGTATTTTATGCTTTTGGATGAAATTGTGAATGGAATTGTTTTCCTGATTTCTCTTTCTGCTAGTTCACTGTTAGTGTATAGAAATGCAACATATTTCTGTGTATTAATTTTGTATCCTGCAAATTTGCTGAATTCAGATGTTAGATCTAGTAGTTTTGGAGTGGATTCTTTAGGGTTTTTTTTAACAATATCATGTCATCTGCAAACAGGGACAGTTTGACTTCTTCCTTACCAATCCAGATGCCTTTTATTTCTTTGAGTTGTCTGACTGCTGTGGCTAGGACCTCCAGAACTATGTTGAATAAAAGGAGGGACAGTGGGCATCCTTGCCTTGTACCCGATATTAAAGGAAAAACTTTCAGCTTCTCACTGTTAAGTATAATGTTGGCTGTGGGTTTGTCATATATGGCCTTTATTATGTTGAGGTACTTGGCCTCTATACCCATTTTGTTTTTATCATGAATGGATGTTGAATTTTGTCAAATGCTTTTTCAGCATCTATGGAGATGATCATGTGGTGTTTGTCCTTTTTTGTTGATGTAGTGGATGTTGTTGATGGATTTTCGAATGTTGTACCATTCTTGCATCCCTGGGATGAATTCCACTTGATCATGATGGATGATCTTTCGATGTATTTTTGAATTCGGTTTGCTAATACTTTGCTGAGTTTTTTGCATCTATGTTCATCAGGGATATTGGTCTATAAGTTTCTTTTTTAGTGGGGTGTTTGCCTGATTTTGGTATTAGACTGATGTTGGCCTCATAGAATGAGTTTGGGAGTATTCCCCCCTCTTCTACTTTTTGGAGACGTTAAGGAGGATGAGTATTAGGTCTTCACTAAATGTTTGATAAAATTCAGCTGTGAAACCATCTTGTCCAGAGGTTTTGTTCTTTGGTAGTTTTTTGATTACCAATTCAATTTCTTCGCTGGTAATTGTTCTATTCAGATTTTCTGTTTCTTCTTGGGTCAGTCTTGGTAGGTTGTATTTTTCTAGAAAGTTGTCCATTTCTTCTAGGTTATCCCGTTTGTTAGCATATAATTTTTCATAGCATACTTTCATAATTCTTTGTATTTCTGTGGTGTCGTCCATAGTGATTTTTCCTTTCTCATTTCTGATTCTGTTTATGTGTGTAGACTCTCTTTTTCCTTGATAAGTCTGGCTAAGCATTTATCTATTTTGTTTATTTTTTTCAAAGAACCAGCTCCTGCTTTCATTGATTCTTTCTATTGTTTTATTATTCTAAATTTTATTTATTTCTGCTTTAATCTTTATTATGTCCCTCCTTGTACTGACTTTGGGCCTCATTTGTTCTTCCTTTCTAGTTTCATTAATTGCGAGTTTAGACTGTTCATTTGGGATTGTTCTTCTTTCCTGAGGTAGGCCTGTATTACAATATATTTCCCTCTTAGCACGGCCTTCACTGAGTCCCACAGGTTTTGTGGTGTTGATTTATTGTTGTCATATGTCTCCATGTATTGCATGATCTCTGTTTTTATTTGGTCATTGATCTATTGATTATTTAGGAGCATCTTATTAAGCCTCCATGTGTTTGTGGGATTTTTAATTTTCTTTGTGTAATTTATTTCTAGTTTCATACCTTTGTGATCTGAGAAGCTGTTTGGTACAATTTCAATCTTTTTGAATATGAGGTTCTTTTTGTGGCCTAGTATATGATCTATTCTTGAAAATGTTCCATGTGTACTTGAGAAAAATGTGTATCCTGTTGCTTTTGGATGGAGTGTCTGTGGATATCCATTAGTTCCATCTGTTCTAATACGTTGTTCAGTGCCTCTGTGTGCTTACTTATTTTCTGTCTGGTTGATCTGTGCTTTGGGTGAGTGATGTGTTGATGTCTCCCAAAAAGAATGCATTGCATACTATTTCCCCATTTAATTCTGTTAGTATTTGTTTCACATATGTAGGTGATCCTGTATTGGGTGCATAGATATTTATAATAGTTATATCCTCTTGTTTGACTGACCCTTTATCATTATGTAACATCCTCCTTTGTCTCTTGTGACTTTCTTTGTTTTGAAGTCTATGTTGTCTCATACAAGTACTGCAACACCTGCTTTTTTCTTCCTATATTAGTTGCATGAAATATCATTTTCCATCCCTTTACTTTCAGTCTGTATATGTATTTGAGTTCGAAGTGAGTCTCTTGTAGGCACCATATAGATGGGTTTTGTTTTTTTATCCATTCAGTAACTCTATGTCTTTTGATTGGTGCATTCAGACCATTTATATTTAGGGTGATTATCGATAGGTATGTACTTATTGCCATTGCAGGCTTTAGATTTGTGGTTACCAAAGGTTCAAGGGTAATTCCCTTACTATCTAACAGTCTAATTTAACTCACTTTGTACATTATTACAAACACAACCTAAAGATTCTTTTTTTTCCTCCTTTTTCTTCCTCCTCCATTCTTTGTATGTTATGAATCATATTCTGTACTCTTTGTCTATCCCTTGGGTGACATTTGTTTAGTCTTAGGAATACTTCCATCTACAGGAGTTCATCCAAAATGCACTGTAGAGGTGGTTTGTGGGAGGTAAATTCTCTCAGCTTTTGCTTATCTGAAAATTGTTTAATCCCTCCTTCAAATTTCAATGATTACCTTGCCAGGTAGAGTATTCTTTGTTAAGGCCCTTCTGCTTCATTGCATTAAATATGTCATGCCACTCCCTTCTGGCCTATAAGGTTTTCTGTTGAGAAGTCTGATGGGTTTTCCTTTATATGTGATCTTTTTTATCTCTCTAGCTGCTTTTAAAAGTCTGTATTTATTCTTGATCTTTGCCATTTTAATTATTATATGTCTTGATGTTGTCTTCCTTGGGTCCCTTGTGTTAGGAGATCTGTGCATCTCCATGGCTTGAGAGACTATCTACTTCCTCAGATTGGGGAAGTTTTCAGCAATAACCTCCTCTGTGACACTTTATATCCCTTTTTCTCTCTCTTCTTCTTCTGGTACCCTTATTATGCAAATATTGTTCTGTTTGGATTGGTCACACAGTTCTCTCAATATTCTTTCATTCTTAGAGATTCTTTTTTCTCTCTGTGCCTCAACTTCTTTGTATTCTTCTTCTCTAATTTCAATTCCATTTACCATCTCTTCTACTACATCTAATCTGCTTTTAAATCCCTCCATTGTATGTTTCATTTCAGATATGGAATTTCTTAATGATTCAATCTTCATCTTAAATTCATTCCTGAATTCTTGAATATTTTTCTGTACCTCCATAAGCATGTTTATGTTTTTTATTTTGAACTCTCTTTCAGGAAGATTGGTGAGTTCAGTTTCATTTGGCCCTTTTTCTGGGGTTTGTGAGATTTTGGTCTGAAATTGTGTTCTTTTGACATTTCATAGTTCTGTGTGGTGCCCTCTATTGCCCAGAAGCTCCAGTCTTTGTAGCTGCTCAGCCCCTAGAGTGAGGTTGGGGTTCATTGGGGAGCGGAGCTGGTGCCTGCGGGGAGGAAAGATCTTTTCCTTATTCCCGTCTGCGGTGCCTGTCTCTAGTATCACAGCCAGTGGGCCGAGCACGCAGGTGTAAGCCTCTGTGCTCAGCGTATCTAGCTGATGTAGAGGGGGCCTCCCTCTGGCTGGCCTGACGCCAGTGCAGTGACTGCTGGTTTGCAAGCCAGTGTTCTCAGGCCAGGAGGAAGGCTCGGCAGGCTGCATGTCACAGTGGGGGGCCTAGGAGCTGAGCAGCTAGCCAGGGGAATGGAGCGCCTGAAGCTCCTCAAAGTTCCCAACCTGCTGGGCAGAGTGCGCTCAGACATCCTTGTCCAGCTCTCCTTTCTCCCATGCAGCAAGCTCTTTGCAACCCCTGCCCCTTCAGCAGCCCTCTCACTGCTACAAAGCCACTCAGACCACTTCCATTTCCTCTGTCACAGAGTGGCCGGATGTGGATTCTGTCCTCCACAAACAGCCAGAATGTCTGTCTCTCAGACACTCCGCCTGTCCCAGCTCCCTAACCTCCAGAGCACCACATGGTGTAGGTTTCTGCTCGCAAAGCAGATCTCCAGGGCTAGGTGGTCAGTAGTCCCAGGCTTCCACCTCCTCCCCACTCAGTTTCTCTTCTTCCCGCTGGTAAGCTGGGGTGGGGGAAGGGCTTAGGTCCTGCCGGATCAAGGCTTTCGTACGTTACCCTGTTTCGTGAGGTCTGCTCTGTTAGTGATGTCTGTATGCAGTCTGGATCAGCCTTCTTTACTGTTGCTGTTTTAGGATTAGTTGTATTAATTAACTTTATTTTCGTACTATTTGTGGTTTTGGAAGTTCTCTGACTCACCTCTCATCTTGAATCTCCTGGAAGTTAGGTTTTAAGTGCTATGGAAAGCCATAAGGGTGGCTTAAGTTTTATACAGGTTTCTTTGGCCACTCTATGGAGAAAAAACCTGAGGCAGTCAAGAGTGGAGGTGGCAGAGCAGTTTCCTGCTGGAGTCTAGGAAAGACATCATGGGGGCCTGGACTTTGGCCGTAGTGGTACAGATTGAGAATTTAGTGTGTACACATCAATTTTGAAGGAATAAAGATCTCTGGACTTAGGAGATGGACTCAGGGGATAAGGGATTTGGGGATTTTTTATATTGATGTAGTGAAAATGCATAGACAGATAGTTTCTGCTAAATTGTTAATATAAACACTGTCTTACCTGTTCTAATTTGGACCGATTGCTTTCAAGGCCTGCTGCACAGCTATCATACTGGGATTTCTTTTCATCACACTCCTGGGTTAGTTCCTAGTATGAAAAGATAAATGATTGAATATATGAAAAACAAAGGCCTAAAATGTGGCTCTGAAACAATGCATGCCCTTGTCAGTCTTGTAACTTAACTCTAAGCTTCTTGGCATACTTAGGAGTTACTTATACAATAATAAGACATTTCAAAATTATGACAGATGAAGGTACTGATAAAAATAATAGCTAGCATGTATTTGCTGTGTGCTAGGCTCTTTATTAGGAGCTGGGGATATAACAGTGAACAAAACAGTCCAAATCCTTTCCCCTCAAATAATGTTAAGACAAGTAAACAGACTGCTGAGGGCTGTGATGGGCAAATGGAAGTATTACAGGAGCATATGGGACTCTCACAGGACATAACCCAGGTGTGGGATGAGTGAGGACAACTTCCTGGAGAAACTGATATCTAAGTTGAGGTATGAAGGATTAGTAAGAATAGTCAAGGGGAAGGTGGACAAGGGGAGGAGAATGTTCAGAAAAAGGAATACTATGTATAAAGGTTTGAAAGCCAGAGAGAAGAACAATTTAGGATGTACAAGTAGTTTATTATACTGGAGTATGTCAGAGAAGTAAGAGAAGAGGCTGAAAGCTTTGGACTGATTAGAACTTTGTAAACCATGTTAGGGTGTTTGAGCTTTATCCTTGACAATAAATAAATCTCACAGAAACCTCTTGAGGTAGGTATTAATATCCCCACACCATGCTTGGAGAAAGTTCAGGTAGGCCACATATCTTGCCAAAGAGTATACTGCTCGAAAGGGGTGTCAGAATTTGAATTCTAGCAATTTGAGTAGTTTTAAACTTCTTCTAATGTAATATTTTAAATTAGATGATCTGAAAATCTTCTGCTATAAATGCTTGATGAAGTAGAGAAAACAAGTGCTGGATAAAGTAGAGAAAACATCTTTCAGATTCAGAGCTGAACTGAACTCTAAAGAAAGTGAGAGGAATTACCAGGGTCAGAAACAAAGAAAGACACCCTGTGGCTACTATCCTTAATGAAGGGTACTGAGAGCTGTCAATCTCTATAACAGAGTGATTATTATATCCAGGCAGGGCAGAAGACAGGATGGAAGTTAGAACTGAGAGCCCCATAGCATCCAAACTATTTTTCAACCTGTGAGTAAAGGGTTAACACCAGGCCTGGACAGATGCAGGCCAGCCTTAGAATGACTTTTGGTTTCACAGCACAGTTCCCTTGGGAACTGCGAGTTAATACAAATAGGTAATGTGTGTGTTTCCTTCGTTATGTGGGACTGCATCTGGTTTGGGTTGACTAGCAAAGTATAAAAGATCAGTGGGAAAAAAGAGCTCTGGTTTTTATTATCAAAGTGACCTGCCTACACCTACGGCTCTCCTGGTGACAGTCATAAGCACCCTAAATGGGAGAAGGGACAACAGAAACTGGTACTTAGGCAGCTGCTGGGCCTCTCAATGAGATGGAGATAATGTTGTAGGTGAAAGTTTTTTTTGTTTTGGTCTGAGTATGATGGCCAAACTCATCAGTTAATGCAGCTTTGCTGAGGCAGAGATGGATAGAAAAAAGAGGCCTGTCCTCAAGCAGATTTGGGATTTGACTTTACCTATATGGTGTAAGAACTCCCAAGCTGACACATTAACTCAAAATTAGCTCCAGCCTTGTGATATTCCTAAAACACCTGGCAGAACAACTGCAAAAGCACTCTGGAGAGACATACCTTACATTGTGGCTTCCAGGATTCAAGTGGCAAAACAGTACAAAGATAAGCTCATAATACAAAAGTATAAACATATAAGGAAACAATCCATCTGAGTGAGAATCAGGAGATATAAAAAAACAACTTAGGATTTTACCCTAAGAATGCAGCACCCCAGTTTGAAAAAGACATATGCACTCCTATGGTTTTTTTAATATATATATATATTTTATTAACATATTATTGATATACATTCTTAGGAAGGTTTCACATGAAAAACAATGTGGTTACTACATTTACCCATATTATCAAGTCCCCACCCATACCCCAATGCAGTCACTGTCCATCCGTGTAGTGAGATGCCAGATTCACTATTTGCCTTCTCTGTGCTACACTGTCTTCCTCGTGACCCCCCACACCATGTGTACTAAACAAGGTACCCCTCAATCCCCTTCTCCCACTCTCCCCACCCACCCTCCCACACCTCTCCTCTTTGGTAACCACTAGTTCCTTCTTGGAGTCTCTGAGTCTGCTGCTATTTTGTTCCATCAGTTTTGCTTCGTTGTTATACTCCACAATGAGGGAAATCATTTGGCACTTGTCTTTCTCCGTCGCTCTTATTTCACTGAGCCTAATATCCTCCATCTCCATCCATGTTGTAGCAAATGGTAGGATTTGTTTCCTTCTTATGGCTATATAATATTCCATTGTGTATATGTACCACACATTCTTTATCCATTCATCTACTGATGGACACTTAGGTTGCTTCCATATCTTGGCTACTGTAAATAGTGCTGCGATAAACATAGGGGTGCATATGTCTTCTTGAATCTGAGAAGTTGTATTCTTTGGGTAAATTCCAAGGAGTGGGATTCCCGCATCAAATGGTATTTGTATTTTTAGTTTCTGGAGGAACCTCCACATTGCTTTCCACAATGGCTGAACTACCTTACATTCCCACCAGCAGTGTAGGAGGGCTCCCCTTTCTCCACATCGTTGACAGCATTTGTTGTTCTTAGTCTTTTCGATGTTGGCCATCCTTACTGGTGTGAAGTGATATCTCATTGTGGTTTGAATTTGCATTTCCCTGATAATTAGTGATGTGGAGCATCTTTTCATGTGTCTGTTGGCCATCTGAATTTCTTCTTTGGAAAACTCTCTGTTCATATCCTCTGCCCATTTTTTAATAGGGTTATTTGGATTTTGGGTGTTGAGGCGTGTTAGTTCTTTATATATTTTGGATGTTAACCCCATTGTCAGATATGTCATTTACAAATATATTCTCCCATACTGTAGGATGTCTTTTTGTTCTGTTCACAGTGTCCTTTGCCACACAGAAGCTTTTTTGTTTGATGTAGTCCCATGAGTTAATTTTTGCTTTTGTTTCCCTTGCTCGAGGAGATGCGTTCAGGAAGAAGTTGCTCATGCTTATATTCAGGAGATTTTTGCCTGTGTGTCGTCTAAGAGTTTTATGGTTTCATGACTTACATTCAGGTCCTTGATCCATTTTGATTTTACTTTTGTGTATGGGGTTAAACAATAATCCAGTTTCATTCTCTTGCATGTAGCTGTCCAGTTTTACCAACACCAGCTGTTGAAGAGGCTGTCATTTCCCCACTGTATGTCCATGGCTCCTTTATCATATATGAATTGACCATATATGGTTGGGTTTATATCAGGGCTCTCTATAGTCTGTTCCATTGGTCTATGGGTGTGTTCTTTTTTTTATCTCTTAATTTTTAATTATTTTATTGAGGGACATACAATACAATGTACAAATCTTAGTGTAGCTTGAATTTTACTACATACATTTTTTCTATAACTATATATGTGTGTTTTTCTATAAATATACAAAAATGTGTGTATTTTTAAAAGGAATGACAAGCCATAGGAAGGAAGGAAATGGTACTGATAGGGAAAAAAAGAGAACAGGGTTGAGAGAATAGATATATAGAAGCTACTCTTCTCTGACTACTTTGAAAGGTTTGATTTTGAAATCAGGTCAATATTATACACTTATAAATAAATTACATTTAAAAAGGAAAAAAGAAATCCCTAAAAATTGAAGCAATGAAACAAATGGCTCTAACTTTATATTAAGTTTGTGGTATAACGCTCAGAAGTGAGCTACTTTTTTTTATTAAGGTATTATTGATATACACTCTTATCAAGGTTTCACATGAAAAAACAATGTGGTTACTACATTTAGCCACATTATCAAGTCCCCACCCATACCCCAATGCAGTCACTGTCCATCAGTGTAGTAAGATGCTACAGATTCACTGTTTGCCTTCTCTGTGCTACACTGTTTTTCCCGTGATCCCCCACACAATGTGTGCTAAACATAATACCCGTCAATCCTCTTCTCCCACCCTCCCACACATCCCCCTTTGGTAACCACTAGTTCCTTCTTGGAGTCTCTGAGTCTGCTAGTATTTTGTTCCTTCAGTTTTGCTTCATTGTTATACTCCACAAACGAGGGAAATCATTTGATATTTGTCTTTCTCTGCCTGGCTTATTTCACTGAGCATAATATCCTCCAGCTCCATTCATGTTGTTGCAAATGGTAGGATTTGTTTCCTTCTTATGGCTGAATAGTATTCCATTGTGTAAATGTACCACATCTTCTTTATCCATTCATCCACTGATGGACACTTAGGTTGCTTCCATTTCTTGGCTATTGTAAATAGTGCTGCGATAAACATAGAGGTGCATATTTCTTTTTGAATCTGAGAAGTTGTATTCTTTGGGTAAATTCCAAGGAGTGGGATTCCTGGGTCAAATGGTATTTGTATTTTTAGTTTTTTGAGGAACCTCCATATTGCTTTCCACAATGGTTGAACTAGCTTACATTCTCATCAGCAGTGTAGTAGGGTTCCCCTTTCTCCACATCGTTGACAGCATTTGTTGTTCTTAGTCTTTTGGATGCTGGCCATACTTACTGGTGTGAGCTGATCTCTCATTGTGGTTTTAATTTGCATTTCCCTGATGATTAGTGATGTGGAGAATCTTTTCATGTGTCTGTTGGCCATCTGAATTTCTTCTTTGGAGAACTCTCTCTTCATATCCTCTGCCCATTTTTTAATAGGGTTATTTGCTTTTTAGGTGTTGAGGAGTGTAAGTTCTTCATATATTTTGGATGTTAACCCCTTGTCGGATATGTCATTTACAAATATATTCTCCCATACTGTAGGATGCCTTTTTGTTCTGTTGATGGTGTCCTTTGCTGTACTGAAACTTTTAGCTTGATGTAGTCCCATGAGTTCATTTTTGCTTTTGTTTCCCTGCTCGAGGACATGCGTTCAGGAAGAAGTCACTCATGCTTATATTCAGGAGATTTTTGCCTATGTTGTCTTCTAAGAGTTTTATGGTTTCATGACTTACATTCAGGTCCTTGATCCATTTCGAGTTTACTTTTTTGTATGGGGTTAAACAATAATCCAGTTTCATTCTCTCGCATGTAGCTGTCCAGTTTTGCTAACACCAGCTGCTGAAGAGGCTGTCATTTCCCCATTGTATGTCCATGGCTCCTTTATCATATATGAATTGACCATATATGGTTGGGTTTATATCAGGGCTCTCTAGTCTGTTCCACTGGTCTATGGGTCTGTTCTTGTGCCAGTACCAAATTGTCTTGAGTACTGCGGCTTTGTAGTAGAGCTTGAAGTTGGGGGCATAATCCTCCCAGCTTTATTCTTCCTTCTCAGGATTGCTTTGGATATTCGGGGTCTTTAGTGTTTCCATATGAACTTTAGAACGATTCTGTCTAGTTCGTTGAGGAATGCTGTTGGTATTTTGATAGGGATTGCATTGAATCTGTCGATTGCTTTAGGCAGGATGGCCATTTGACCACATTAATTCTTCCTATCGATGAGCACGGGATGTGTTTCCATTTATTGGAATCTTCTTTAATTTCTCTCATGAGTGTCTTGTAGTTTTCAGAGTATAGGTCTTTCACTTCCTTGGTTAGGTTTATTCCTAGGTATTTTATTCTTTTTGATGCAACTGTGAATGAAATTGTTTTCCTGATTTTTCTCTCTGCTAGTTCATTGTTAGTGTAAAGGAATGCCACAGATTTCTGCATATTAATTTTGTATCCCACAACTTGGCTGAATTCAGATATTAGATCTAATAGTTTTGGAGTGGATTCTTTGGGGTTTTTTATGTACAATATCATGTCACCTGCAAACAGGGACAGGTTAACTTCTTCCTTGCGAATCTGCATGCCCTTATTTCTCTGTGTTGTCTGATTGCCATGGCTAGGACCTCCAGGACTATATTGAATAGAAGTGGGGAGAGTGGGCATCCTTGTCTTGCTCCCAATCTTAAAGGAAAAGCTTTCAGCTTCTCGCTGTTAAGTATAATGTTGGCTGTGGGTTTGTCATATATGGCTTTTATTATGTTGAGGTACTTAACCTCTGTACCCATTTTGTTGAGAGTTTTTATCATGAATGGATGTTGAATTTTGTCAAATGTTTCTTCAGCATCTATGGAGATGATGATGTGGTTTTTGTCCTTTTTGTTGACGTGGTGGATGATGTTGATGGATTTTCTAATGTTGTACCATCCTTGCACCCCTGGAATAAATCCTACTTGATCATGATGGATGATCTTTTTGATATATTTTTGAATTCGGTTTGCTAATATTTTGTTAAGTATTTTTGCATCTATGTTCACAGGGATATTGGTTTGTAATATTCTTTTTTTATGATGTCTTTGCCTGGTTTTGGTATTAGAGTGATGCTGGCCTCATAGAATGAGGTTGGACGTATTCCCTCTTCTTCTCCTCTTTAGAAAACTTTAAGGAGGATGGGTATTAGGTCTTCACTAAATGTTTGATAAAATTCAGCACTGAAACCATCTTTTTCAGGCATTTTGTTCTTAGGGAGGTTTTTGATTACCAGTTCAATTTCGTTGCTGGTAATAGGTCTGTTCAGACTTTCTGTTTCTTTCTGTGTCAGCCTTGGAAGGTTGTATTTTTCTAGAAAGTTGTCCATTTCTTCTAGGTTATCCAGTTTGTTAGTATATAATTTTTCACGGTATTCTCTAATAATTCTTTGTATTTCTGTGGTATCCGTAGGGATTTTTCCATTCTCATTTCTGATTCTGTTTATGTGAGTAGATTCTCTTTTTTTCTTGAAAAGTCTGGCTAGGGGTTTATCTATTTTGTTTATTTTCTCAAAGAACCAGCTCTTGCTTTCATTGATTCTTTTAATTTTTTATTCTTCTCGATTTCATTTATTTCTGCTGTAATCTTTATTATGTCCCTCCTTCTATTGACTTTGGGCCTCATTTGTTCTTCTTTTTCTAGTTTCGTTAATTGTGAGTTTAGACTGCTCATATGGGAGTGTTCTTCTTTCCTGAGGTAGGCCTGTATTGCAATATACTTTCCCCTTAGCATGGCCTTCACTGTGTCCCACAGATTTTGTGGTGTTGAATTATTGTTTTGATTTGTCTCCATATATTGCTTGATCTCTGTTTTTATTTGGTTATTGAACCATTTATTATTTAGGAGCATGTTGTGAAGCCTCCAAGTGTTTGTGGGATATTTCATTTTCTTTGCATAATTTATGTCTAGCTTCATACCTTTGTGGTCTGAGAAACTAGTTGGTGCAATTTCAATCTTTTTTATTTTACCGAGGCTCTTTTTGTGGCATAATATATGATCTATTCTTGAAAATGCTCCATGTGCACTTGAGAATAATGTGCATTCTGCTGCTTTTGGGTGTAGAGTTCTGTAGATATCTGTTAGATCCATCTGTTCTACTGTGTTGTTCAGCGCCTCAGTCTCCTTACTTATTTTCTGTCTGCTTGATCTGTCCTTCTGACTGACTGGAGTGTTGAAGTCTCCTAGAATGAATGCATTGCATTCTATTTCTCCTTTTAATTCTGTTAGTATTTGTTTCACATATGTAGGTGCTCCTGTGTTGGGCGCATAGATATTTAAAATGGTTATATCTTTTTGTTGGATTGACCCTTTTATCGTTATGTAATGTCCTTCTTTGTCTCTTGTGACTTTCTTTGTTTTGGAGTCTATTTTGTCTGATACAAGTACTGCAACTCCTGCTTTTTTTTCCCCTATAAGTTGCATGAAATATCTTTTTCCATCCCCTCACTTTTAGTCTGTGTATATGTTTGGTTTCAAAGTGAGTCTCTTGTAGGCAGCATATAGATGGGTCTTGTTTTTTAACCATTCAGTGACTCTATGTCTTTTGATTGGTGCATTCAGTATTTACATTTAGGGTGATTATCAATAGGTATGTACCTATTGCCATTGCAGGCTTTAGATTTGTGGTTACCAAAGGTTCAAGGTTAACTTCCTTACTATCTAAGAGTCTAACTTAACTCACTTAATATGCTTTTACAAACAAAACCTAAAGATTCTTTTTTTCTTCTTCCTCCTATTTGTTCCTCCTCCATCTTTTTATATTAGGTATCGTATTCTGTACTCTTCATCTATCCCTTGATTGACTTTGGGGATAGTTCATTTAATTTTGCATTTGCTTAGTAATTAGCTGTTCTACTTTCTTTACTGTGGTTTTATCACCTCTGGTGACAGCTATTAAACCTTAGGAACACTTCCATCTATAGCAGTCCCTCGAAAATACACTGTAAAGATAATTTGTTGGAGGTAAATTCTCTCAGCTTTTGCTTATCTGGGAATTGTTTAATCCCTCCTTCAAATTTAAATGATAACCTTGCCGGGTAATGTATTCTTGGTTCAAGGCCCTTCTGCTTCATTGTGTTAAATATATCATGCCACTCCTTTCTGGCCTGTAACGTTTCTTTTGAGAAGTCTGATGATAGCCTGATGGGCTTTCCTTTGTATGTGATCTTATTTCTCTCTTTGGCTGCTTTTAATAGTCTGTATTTATCCTTGATCTTTGTCAATTTAATTACTATATGTCTTGGTGTTGTCTTCCTTGGGTCCCTTGTGTTGGGAGATCTGTGCATCTCCATGGCCTGAGAGACTATCTCCTTCCCCAGATTGGGGAACTTTTCAGCAATTACCTCCTCAAAGACGCTTTCTATCCCTTTTTCTCTCTATTCTTCTTCTGGTACCCATATAATGCGAATATTGTTCCGTTTGGATTGGTCACACAGTTCTCTCAATATTCTTTCATTCTTAGAGATCCTTTTTTCTCTCTGTGCCTCAGCGTCTTTGTATTCCTCTTCTCTAGTTTCTATTTCATTTATCTTCTCCTCCACCATATCCAATCTGCTTTTAATATCCTCCATTGTGGTCTTCAATGACTGAATCCCCGAAAGGAATTGATTCCTGAGTTCTTGAATATGTTTCCGTACCTCCACGAGCATGCTAATGATTTGTATTTTGAATTCCCTTTCAGGAAGAGTCATGAGGTCAATGTCATTTAAATCTTTCTCAGGAGTTGTATTAATAATTTTACTCTGAACCAGGTTCCTTTGGCATTTTATATTTGTATATGCTGTCCTCTAGTGCCCAGAAGCTCTACTCCCTGGAGCTGCTCAGCCCCTGAAGCAATGTTGGGGGTCACAGGGGAGTTGTACTGGTGCCTGGGGGGAAGAAAGAGCTGTTTCCTGCTTCCCGGATGCTATGCCTGTCTCCAATGCCTGAACAAGTGGGCCGAGCACACAGGTATCAGCCTCTATGCTTTGCATTTGTAGTTGCTGTAAACAGATCTTCTGTGTGGCTGGGCTAATGCCAGGGTAGGGTTTGCCGGTTTGTAAGCCAGGTGGGGCTGGCTGGGAGAAAGGCGCAGTAGGCTGCCTATCATGGAGGGGGTCCTTGGAGCTGTGTAGCCAGCCAGGGAGCTGGAGCACCTGAAGATTGTCTAAGTAGGAAGATTTCTTTTTCCTCCTTAAATATGAGAGTCTATATGGCAAAGCTCCCAACGTGCTGGGCACAGTGCACCCAGACAATTTTGTCTACCTGTCCTCTCTCCTGAGCAGTAAGCTCTGTGCAATCCTTGCCCCTTTAGCAGCCCTCTTGCTAAGGGCTTCCTTGTTAGGAAGTCTCTAAGACTGCCCACCTTTCTTTTGTCCCAGAGCAGCCAGATATGGATCCCTGCTTTCCACAAGCAGCTGGAATCTCAGTCTCTCCAGGAATTCTGCCTGTCTTTGCTTTCCAACCCCGTAATCACGAGAGTATCATGCAAGCATCAGGAAATGTGGGTTTGTGCTCCTAGAGAAGATCTCCGTAGTTAGGTATTCAGCAGTCCCAGGACTCCACTCCCTCCTTGCTCCATTTCTCTTCCTCTGGTGTGGGGGAAGGGCTTGGGTCCCACTGGGCCACAGCTTTGGTACATTACCCTGTTCTGTGAGGTCTGCTCTTTTCTCCAGATGTATGCAGTCTAGCACAGTCCTCTTTCCTGTTGCTCTTTCAGGATTAGTTGTATTAATTATATTTTTGTATTATATATGGTTTTAGGAGGAAGCCAGGGCCTCACCTCTCATGCTACCATCTTTAATCCCTAAGGTTGCACCCCTATGTTTATTGCAGTACTATTTACAATAGCCAAGAAATGGAAGCAACCTAAGTGCCCATCAGTAGATGAATGGATAAAGAAGATGTGGTATATATACACAATGGAATATTATTCAGCCATAAGAAGAAAACAAATCCTACCATTTGCAATAACACAGATGGAGCTAGAGGGTATTATGTTCAGTGAAATAAGCCAGGTGGAGAAAGACAAGTATCAAATGATTTCACTCATCTGTGGAGTATAAGAACAAAGAAAAAACTGAAGGAACAAAACAGCAGCAGACTCACAGAACCCAAGAATGGACTAAGTGTTACCAAAGGCAAAGGGACTGGTAAAGATTGGTGGGAAGGGATGGATAAGGAGAGAAAAGGGGTATTACAATTAGCACACATAATCTAGTGGTGGGGGGGATACGGGGAAGGCAGTATAACACAGAGAAGACAAGTAGTGATTCTGTAGCATCTTACTACGTTGATGGACAGTGACTGTAATAGGGTATGTGGTGGGGACTTGATAATAGGGGGAGTCTAGTAACTATAATATTGCTCATGTAACTGTACATTAATAATAGCAAAAAAAAACAGCAGGACTATAGCTCCAAGAACTTTGGATACTAGAGATAAGTGTATTAATATGCCTAAAATCATTGAAGTTACAAAGGAGAAACTGAAAAGAAAAGATTAGAAAAAGCATAGTAAGTAAAAATAGAAATGAAAAAAATAGTCATTGAAATTAAAAACCAAGTAGATGGAATACAATAAAATTACACACGACTCAGGAAAAGAAAAGCATGAATGAGAATATAGAGCTAAAGAAATTATTTAAAAATCATCACAGAGAGACAAAAACATGGAAATAAAAAGTGAGGTTATGTAATACAGAGCAGGTTTTCTCTATCATTCCCTATATGTCTAACATCTATATCATAGGAGTTGCTGGAGAGCAGACTAGAAAGAATAGGCAAGAGAAAACATGAAGATATTATGTAAAATTTTCCCAGAAATAATGTAAGACAAAAAGCACAAATTCCAGCAGAGAAAATAAGACTAATCCTGTACTTAAGATCATGGTAGTAATACTAGACAACACCAAAGACAAAGATAAGAATATTAAATCCAACTATAAGGAAGACATTACCAAAAAAGCAATGAGAAACTGATAGCAGATCTTTCAATACAAGATAAACCAGAAAGCAATGAAAATATTTTTTTTTTCTGACAAAACCATTATTTAAGAAGAAGAAAAAGTTGGGGAGGGGGTTGATGAGGACTTGATAACATGGGTGAATGTTGAAGCCACAATGTTGTTCATGTGAAACCTTCATAAGATTGTATACTAATGATACTTTAATAAGAAAAAAAAAGAGTTTAGTTAGAATGATGACTTTTTACTAAAAGAACTACTAAGAGAAAACAAAACAAGGAAATATAATTTCAGTAAGAAGGAAGCTGAATCCAGAAGGAAGGATTAAGATATAAGAAGCAATGGTGAGAACTGCTAAATATGTGGGTAAACCCAAAGAGGAAACAACTGCATAAAGTAGTAATTATAACAGTAAAGACCACCCTGACAACTGCTTTTAGAGAAGAATAAAATGGAAATAAAATACCAGACAATAACAACACACATATAAACCAGGAGGTAATAAATTATTGTAAGGTTCTTATATTATTCAGGGAGATGCTGATTAATTTATACTTTATTAAGTCAGTGAAATATATTCAAAATTTTAAGAGTAAACAATATGAGAACAGAAGAAGATAGAAAAGGAAATAAAGGGAAAAAAGAAGATAAAAGAAAACAGAATTGGTGCATTGGAAGGTAGGAAAGAACCAGCAAAGAAAAAACACAGCAATTAGGATGTACATCACAGAAATAAACCCCAGTGTATCAATGGTAAAAGCAAATGTAAATGGCACTAAACTCACCAATTAAAAGACAGATTCCCAATCTAGATGTAAGAAACTATACCAACACAAAACCCAGCTGTATGCTATCCATGAGACATATACAGGACAAAAATAAGGACTCAGAAAGCTGAAAGTAAAAAAATGATACACCAAGCAATACTAATCATAAGAAAGCTAGCATATTTATATTAATAACAGACAAAATAAGACTAATAAATAAATAGCATTACCAGAAATTAAAAGAGTAAAAAGTAATGATAAATAATTTATCAGAAAGTTTTTAAAAAATTAAGGAATCTTTTTAAATTATGGTAAAACATAATAAAAATTGCCACCTTAACTATTTTTTTCTTTATTAAGGTATCATCGATATACACTATTATGAAGGTTTCACAAGAGAAACAATGTGTTTATTACATTCAACCTTAGTATCGAGTCCCCCCCCATACCTCATTGCAGTCACTGTCTATCAGTGAAGTAGGATGCCACAGAGTCCCTATTTGTCTTCTCTGAGCTACACTGTCTTCCCATGACGCCACACACACCTTCTGTACTAAACATAATACCTTAGACCCCTTCTCTCTCCCTCCCGAACCGCCCTGCCACACCCCTCCCCTTTGGTAACCACTAGTCCCTTCTTGGAGTCTGTGAGTCTGCTGCTGTTTTGTTCCTTCAGTTTTGCTTCGTTGTTATACTCCACAAATGAGGAAAATCATTTGGTACTTGTCTTTCTCCGTCTGGCTTATTTGACGGAGCATAATATCCTCCAGCTCCATCCATGTTGTTGCAAATGGTTAGGATTTTTTTCTTTCTTATGAGTGAATAGTATGCCATTGTGTAAATGTACCACATCTTCTTTATCCATTCATCTACTGATGGACACTTAGGGTGCTTCCATTTCTTGGCTTTGGTAAATAGTGCTGCAATAAACATAGACGTGCATATGTCTTTTTGAATCTGAGAAATTATATTCTTTGGGTAAATTCCTACGAGTGGAATTCCCAGGCAAAATGGTATTTCTATTTTGAGTTTTTTGAGGAACCTCCACATTGCTTTCCACAATGGCTGAACTAGCTTACATTCCCACCAGCAGTGTAGGAGGGTTCCCCTTTCTCCATATTGTTGCCAGCATTTGCTGTTCTTAGTCTTTTCGATACTCTCCATCCTAACTGGTGTGAGATGATATCTCACTGTGGTTTTTATTTGCATTTCCCTGATGATTAGTGGTGTAAAGCATCTTTTCATGTGCCTGTTGGCCACCTGAATTTCTTTGTTAGAGAACTGTCTGTTCATATACTCTGCCCATTTTTTAATAGGGTTATTTGTTTTTTGGGTGTTGAGGCATGTTAGTTCTTTATATGTTTTGGGTGTTAACCCCATTGTCAGATATGTCATTTACAAATATATTCTCCCATACTGTAGGATGCCTTTTTGTTCTGTTGATGGTGTCCTTTCCTGTACAGAAGCTTTTTAGTTTGATGTAGTCCCATGTGTTCATTTTTGCTTTTGTTTTCCTTGCTTGAGGAGATGCATTCAGAAAAAAACTGCACGTTTATATTCAGGAGATTTTTGCCTATGTTGTCTTTTTTCATTTTCCTATTATTAACATACAATTACAGGAGGAACATAGTGGTTACTATACTCCCCCTATTATCAAGTCCCCACCACAAACCCCATTGCAGTCACTGTCCATCAGGGTAGAAGGATGTTATAGAATCACTACTTGTCTTCTCTGCGTTATACTGCCTTCCCCGTATCCCACCCCCCCACCCCCATCCCCGCTACATTATGTGTGCTGATTGTAATAGCTCTTTTTCTGCATTATGCCTCCATTGCCACCCACCCTCCCCAGTTCCTTTCCCTTTGGTAACTGTTAGTCCATTCTTGGATTCTGTGAGTCTGCTGCTGTTTTCTTCCTTCAGTTTTTCTTTGTTCTTATACTCCACAGATGAGTGAAATCATTTGATACTTGTCTTTCTCTGCCTGCCTTATTTCACTGAGCATAATACCCTCTAGCTCCAACCATGTTGTTGCAAATGGTAGGATTTGTTTTCTTCTTATGGCTGAATAATATTCCATTGTGTATATATACCACACCTTTATCCATTCATCTACTGATGGACACTTAGGTTGCTTCCATTTCTTGGCTATTGTAAATAATGCTGCAATAAACATAGGGGTGCATATGTCTTTTTCAAACTGGGCTGCTGCATTCTTATGGTAAATTCCTAGTAGTGGAATTCCTGGGTCAAATGGTATTTCTATTTTGAGTTTTTTGAGGAACCTCCATACTGCATTCCACAATGGTTGTACTAATTTACATTCCCATCAGCAGTGTAGGAGGGTTCCCCTTTCTCCACATACTCACCAACATGTGTTGTTGTTTGTCTTTTGGATGGCGGCCATTCTAACTGGTGTGAGGTGATATTGCATTGGGGATTTAATTTGCATTTCTCTGATGACTAGTGATGTGGAGCATCTTTTCATGTGCCTGTTGGCCATCTGAATTTCTTCTTTGGAGAAGTGTCTGTTCAGCTCCTCTGCCCATTTTTTAATTGGCTTATTTGCTCTTTGTTTGTTGAGGTGCATGAGCTCTTTATATAATTTGGATGTCAACCCCTTATCAGATATGTCATTTATGAATATATTGTCCCATACTGTAGGATGTCTTTTTGTTTTACTGATGGTATCCTTTGCTGTACAGAAGGTTTTTAGTATGATATAGTCCCATTTGGTCATTTTTGCTTTTCTTTCCCTGGCCCGAGGAGATATGTTCATGAAGAAGTTGCTCATGTTTATGTCCAAGAGATTATGGCCTATATTTTTCTCTATGAGTTTTATGGTTTCATGACTTACATTCAGGTCTTTGATACATTTAGAGTTTACTTTTGTGTATGAGGTTAGACAATAATCCACTTTCATTCTCTTACATGTAGCTGTCCAGTTTTGCCAACACCAGCTGTTGAAGAGGCTGTCATTTCCCCATTGTATATCCATGGCTCCTTTATCGTATATTAATTGACCATATATGCTTGGGTTTATATCTGGGCTCTCTAGTCTGTTCCACTGGTCTATGGGTCTGTTCTTGTGCCAGTACCAAATTTTCTTCATTACTGTGGCTTTGTAGTAGAGCTTGAAGTAAGGGAGTGTAATTCCCCCTGCTTTATTCTTCCTTCTCAGGATACCTTTGGCTATTTGGGGTCTTTTGTGGTTCCCTATGAATTTTAGAACTATTTGCTCTAGTTCATTGAAGAATGCTGCAGGTATTTTGATAGGGATTGCATTGAATCTGTAGATTGCTTTAGGCAGAATGGCCATTTTGACAATATTAATTCTTCCTAGTGAAGAGCATGGGATCAATTTCCATTTATTGTGTCCTCTTTAATTTCTCTTAAGAGTGTCTTGTAGTTTTCAGGGTATAGGTCTTTCACTTCCTTGGTTAGGTTTATTCCTAGGTATTTTATTCTTTTTGATGCGATTGTGAATGGAATTGTTTTCCTGATTTCTCTTTCTGTTAGCTCATCGTCAGTGTAAGGAATGCAACAGATTTCTGTGTGTTAATTTTGTATCCTGCCACTTTGCTGAATTCAGATATTATTCTAGTAGTTTTGGAGTGGAATCTTTAGGGGTTTTTATGTACAATATCATGTCATCTTCAAACAGGGACAGTTTGAGTTCTTCCTTGTCAGTCTGGATGTCTTTTATTTCTTTGTGTTGTCTGGTTGCGGTGGCTAGGACCTCTAGAACTATGTTGAATAAAAGTGGGGAGAGTGGGCATCCTTAATCTTAAAGGAAAAGCTTAGATCCTCTCTATGTTAAGTATAATATTGGCTGTGGGTTTTCATATATGGCTTTTATTATGTTGAGGTACATGCCTTCCATACACATTTTGTTGAGAGTTTTTATCACGAATGGATGTTGAATTTTGTTGAATGTTTTTTCAGCATCTATGGAGATGATCATGTGGTTTTTGACCTTCTTTTTGTTGATGTGGTGGATGATGTTGATGGATTTTCGAATGTTGTACCACCTTGCATTCCAGGGATGAATCCCACTTGATCATGATTGATGATATTTTTGTTGTATTTTTGAATTCTGTTTGGCAATATTTTGTGGAGTATTTTTGCATGTATTATCATCATGGATATTGGGCTGTAATTTTCTTTTTTTGTGGTGTCTTTGCCTGGTTTTGGTATTAGAGTGATGTTGGCCTCGTAGAATAAGTTTGGGAGTATTCCCTCCCGTTCTATTTTTTGGAAAACTTTAATGAGGATTGGTATGAAGTCTTCACTAAATGTTTGATAAAATTCAGCAGTGAAACATCTGATCCAGATGTTTTGTTCTTAGGTAGTTTTTTGATTAACAATTCAATTTCTCTGCTGGTAATTGGTCTATTCAGATTTTCTGTTTCTTTCTGGGTCAGCCTTGGAAGGTTGTGTTTTTCTAGAAAATTGTCCATTTCTTCTAGATTATCCAGTTTGTTCCCATATAATTTTTCATAGTATTCTCTCATAATTTTTTGTATTTCTGTGGTGTCCATAGCGATTTTTCTTTCTCATTTCTGATTCTGTTTATGTGTGTAGACTCTCTTTTTTTCTTCATAAGTCTGGCTAGGGGTTTATCTATTTTGTTTATTTTCTCGAAGAACCAGCTCCTGCTTTCATTGATTCTTTCTATTGTTTTATTATTCTAAATTTCATTTATTTCTGGTTTAATATTTATTATGTACCTCCTTCTACTGACTTTGGGCCTCATTTGTTCTTCGTTTTCTAGTTTCATTAACTGTGAGTTTAGACTTTTCATTTGGGATTGTTCTTCTTTCCTGAGGTAGGCCTGTATTGCAATACATTTCCCTCTTTCACAGCCTTTGCTGTGTCCCACAGATTTTGTGGTGTTGAATTATTGTTGTCATTTGTGTTCATATATTGCTTGATCTCTGTTTTTATTTGGTCATTGATCCATTGATTATTTAGGAGCATGTTATTAAGCCTCCATGTGTTTGTGGTCTTTTTCATTTTCTTTGTGTAATTTATTTCTAGTTTCATACATTTGTGATCTGAGAAGCTGGTTGGTACAATTTCAATCTTTTTAAATTTACTGAGGGTCTTTTTCTGGCCTAATATATTATCTATTCTTGAAAATGTTCCATATGCACTTGAGAAGAATGGGTATCCTGTTGCTTTTGGATGGAGTGTTCTGTAGATGTCTGTTAGGTCCATTTGTTCTAATATGTTGTTCAGTGCCTCTGTGTCTTTACTTATTTTCTGTCTGGTTGATCTGTCCTTTGGAGTGAGTGCTGTGTTGAAGTCTCCTAAAATGAATGCATTGCATTCTATTTCCCCCTTTAATTCTGTTAGTATTTGTTTCACATATGTAGGTGATCCTGTGTTGGGTGCATAGATATTTATAATAGGTATATCCTCTTGTTGGACTGACCCTTTTATCATTATGTAATGTCGTTCTTTGTCTCTTGTGACTTTCTTTGTTTTGAAGTCTATTTTGTCTGATACAAGTACTGCAACTCCTGCTTTTTTCTCCCTATTAGTTGCAATAAATATCTTTTTCTATCCCTTTACTTTCAGTCTGTGCATGTCTTTGTGTTTGAAGTGAGTCTCTGTAGGCGGCATATAGAGAAGTCTTGTTTTTTTATCCATTCAGTAACTCTATATGTTTTTTGATTGGTGCATTCAGACCATTTATATTTATGGTGATTATCGATAGGTATCTACTTATTGCCATTGCAGGCTTTAGATTCGTGGTTACCAAAGGTTCAAGGGCAATTCTCTTACTATTCTAACAGTCTATTTTAACTTACTTTGTATACTATTACAAACACAACCTAAAGGTTCTTTTCTTTCCTCTTTTTCTTCCTCCTCCATTCTTTGTATGTTATGAATCATATTCTGTACTCTTTGTCTTCCCCTGGGTGACATCTGTTTAGCCTTAGGAATACTTCCATCTATAGGAGTCCCTCCAAAATGCACTGTAGAGGTGTTTTGTGGGAGGTAAATTCTCTCAGCTTTTGCTTATCTGAAAATTGTTTAATCCCTCCTTCAAATTTAAATGATAACCTTGCCGGGTAATGTATTCTTGGTTTAAGGCCCTTCTGCTTCATTGCATTAAATATATCATGCTACTCCCTTCTGGCCTGTAAAGTTTCTGTTGAGAAGTCTGATGATAGCCTGATGGGTTTTCCTTTGTCTGTGATCTTTTTTCTCTCTCTAGCTGCTTTTAAAAGTCTGTCTTTATCCTTGGTCTCTGCCATTTTAATTATTATATGTCGTGAGGTTGTCTTCCTTGGGTCCCTTGTGTTGGGAGATCTGTGCACCTCCATGGCTTGAGAGAATATCTCCTTCCTCAGAGTGTGGAAGTTTTCAGCAATTACCTCCTCAATGACACTTTCTATCCCTTTTTCTCTCTTCTTCTTCTGGTACCCCTATAATGCGAATATTGTTCCCTTTGGATAGGTCACACAGATCTCTCAATATTCTTTCATTCTTAGAGATCCTTTTTTCGTTGTTTGCCTCAGCTTCTTTGAATTTCTCTTCTCTAATTTCTATTCCATTTACCATCTCTTCTGCTACATCTAATCTGCTTTTAAATCCCTCCATTGCATGTTTCATTTCAGATATGGAATTTCTTAATGACTGAATCTCCAACTTAAATTCGTTCCTGATGTCTTGTGTATTTTTCTGTACCTCCATAAGCATTTTTATAATTTTTATTTTGAACTCTCTTTCAGGAAGATTGGTGAGTTTGGTCTCATTTGGCCCTTTTTCTGGGGTTTGTGAGATTTGGGTCTGAACTGTGTTCTTCTGATGTTTTATATTTCTGTGTGGTGCCCACTAGTGCACAGAAACTCTAGTCTCTGGAGCTGCTCAGCCCCTAGAATGATGTTGGGGGCCATAGGGGAGTGGAGCTGGTGCCTGGGAGGAGGGAGGATCTGTTCCCTGATTCCTGTCTGCGGTACCTGTCTCCAGTGTCAGAGCCAGTGGGCCAAGCACACACGTGTAAACCTCTATGCTTTGCATCTCTAGCTATTGTAGGCGGGGCCTCCCTCTGGCTGGCCTCATGCCTGCGCAGTGATTGCGGGTTTGAGAGCAGGTGCCTGCAGGTCAGTAGGAAGGCTTGGCAGGCTGTTTGTCACTGTTGGGGGTCTCGGAGCTGAGTATGCAGCCAGGGGAATGGAACACCTGAAGCTCCTCAATGTTCCCAACTAGCTGGGCAGAGCACACCCAGACAACCTTGTCCTGCTCTCCCTTCTACCATGCAGCAATCTCCATGCAAACCCTGCCCCTTCAGCAGCCCTCTTGCTGCTACGAAGCCTCTTAGACTGCCTGCCTTTCCTGTGACACAGAGCGGCCAGGTGTGGATCCCCTCCTCCACAAACAGCCAGAATGTCATTTTTCAACCAGTCCGTCTGTCCAAGCTCCCCAATATCCAGAGCACCACACACTATAGGATTCTGCTCAGAAACCATATGTCCAGGGCTAGGTGTTCAGCAGTCCCAGTCTTCTACCCCCTGCCCCGCTCTGTTTCTCTTCCTTCCACCGGTGAGCTGGGGTGGTGGAAGGGCCTGGGTCCCGCCAGATTAAGGCTTTTGTATGTTACCCTATTTTGTGAGGTCTGCTCTGTTTGTGAGGTGTGTATGCAGTCTGGTTCAGCCTTCTTTCTTGTTGTTGTTTTAAGGTTAGTTGTATTAATTAACTCTATTTTTGTACTGTTTGTGGTTTTGGGAGGAGCTCTTCGTCTCCGTCTCATCTCTCACACCACCATCTTGAATTCCTCCTCTAAGGGTTTTATGGTTTCATGACTTACATTCAGGTCTTTGATCCATTTCGAGTTTACTTTTGTGTATGCTGATATACAATAATCCAGTTTCATTCTCTTGCATGTAGCTGTCCAGTTTTGCCAACAACAGCTGCTGAAGAGGCTGTCATTTCCCCATTGTATGTCCATGGCTCCTTTATCATATATTAATTGACCATATATGCTTGCATTTATATCTGTGCTCTCTAGTCTGTTCTATTGGTCTATGGGTCTGTTCTTGTGCCAGTACCAAATTGTCTTGATTACTGTGGCTTTGTTGTAGAGCTTCAAGTCCACGAGCATAACCCCCCTGCTTTATTCTTCCTTCTCAGGATTGCTTTGGATATTCGGGGTCTTTTGTGGTTCCATATGAATTTTAGAACTATTTTCTCTAGTTTGTTGAAGAATGCTGTTGGTATTTTGATAGGGATTGCATTGAATCTGTAGATTGCTTTAGGCAGGATGGTCATTTTGACAATATTAATTCTGCCTATCCAGGAGCATGCGATGAATTTCCATTTGTTAGTGTCCTCTTTAATTTTTCCCATGAGTGTTTTGTAGTTTTCAGAGTATAAGTCTTTCACTTCCTTGGTTAGGTTTATTCCTAGGTATTTGTATTTTTTTGATGCAATTGTGAATGGAATTGTTTTCCTGATATCTCTTTCTGCTAGTTCATAGTTAGTGTATAGGAATGCAACAGATTTCTGTGTATTAATTTTGTATCCTGCAACTTTGCTGAAGCCATCTTAACTATTTTTAAGTGTTCACTTCAGTAGTCTTAAGTACACTCACACTGTTGAGCAATCAACCACCAGAACACTTTTCTTCTTGCAAAACCGAAACTCTATATATTAAACAACTCCCCATTCACCAGGAAGTTTTGAACAACACATTTAAGAAGTTTGACCTGCCAAATACACGGGCAACCCAATACTCAACAACTGGAAAATACATTCCTTCTAAGATCAAGTCACTAAAAAAATTAGGTTGGCCTCTGCTCTGTCCATGGCCACACTTAACCCCAGAGGACTGTGCAGCTTTATTTTTAAAATCTCAAGGAAATAAAGAATGATGTAAGGGTTTTTGCTTAGTCAAGCTGTTTTTGAAATCTTTAAGGCAAAAAACTCTTAACATGGGCAAGAACTCATCAGGAAATATTGTTCTTAAGAGCCTTTTTTTGAGAACTCTACTAGAGGACAAATCACAGACAAGGAAAAGTAGGAAAAGGGAAGGGAAAGGATTGGTAATGAGCACTGAATCTAATAATTACATGTTTAATACTAAAAACCGACGTGGGAGTTAGGCTAATACAACAGAATGTAAATGTTACATGCCCTGACAATGCAGAAATGATACAACAAAATCTGCAGGGAGGGGAAGGGGAAGGGAAAAAGAAGGTGGAAGGCAGAACAAGTAAACAGGTTTCATCAATTTTTAATTGCTGGGGATGCGTGGGGAACATCAAAAGATATAACTTAAAGCTGACTTGATATGACTATCAAGTCATAGTATAAGCATATTCAAAGTATAACAGTAAGGAAGACAATAGAAATCATTTTATTGAGTAATATCAGGTGCTAGAGGAGAGGGAAGGGAAAGGGAAAGAAGAGGAAGTATACTAATTTCATCACTGCTCACAGTGGGCATTAAAAGATACTATCTACTGAAATGGTTGATTAATGCTGGAGTTACAAATGTAATAACCCCTAGAGCAAAACTACAAGGCAGAAAGCTCATGCACACATACACATACAAAGACGGAGAAAGAGAGACACAGAGAGAGAGAGGGAGAAAATGAACAGATGATTTTTTTCCAGGCTTTAAAACTGTAAGCAAAACATAGAATGCACTAAGATTAAATATGGCCACATATCAATAAATATAAATGGGTTAAACTAATCTATTAAAATAAGCCCTTCAGATTAAACAATTTCCAGACAAACGAAAGTTGAGAGACTTTGCCTCTCATAAACCACCACTACAGGATATCTTAAATGGACTGCTCTAGATGGAAGCACACCTAAGGCTAAAAAGATGTCACCAGAGAAAATAAAATCATAGCAAAGAAAGCAGACCATCCAAATACTAACTAAAGGCAAAGAATAAAACACCTATTATAGAAAGAATGGAGGAGGAGGAATAAGAAGGGAGAGAAATAGAGAAACATCAGACTGTGTTTACAATAACTTAACAAGAAAGTTAAGTTAGATTGTTAGATAGTAAAGAAGCAACCCTTGAACATTTGGTAACCACGAATCTAAAGCCAGCAATGGCAATAAGTACATATCTATCAATAATCACCCTAAATGTAAATGGACTGAATGCACCAATCAAAAGAAACAGAGTAACAGAATGGATAAAAAAGCAAGACCAAGCAAGAAACAGAAAAACTAAACAGACCAATCACCAGCGATGAAATTGAATTGGTAATCAAAAAACTACCCAAGAACAAAACCCCCGGGCCTGATGGATTCACCTCTGAATTCTACCAGACATAGAGAAGAAATAACACCCATTCTCCTTAAAGTTTTCCAAAAAATAGAAGAGGAGGGAATACTTCCAAACTCATTCTATGAAGCCAGCATCACTCTAATACCAAAACCTGGCAAAGACCTCACCAAAAAAGAAAATTACAGACCAATATCCCTGATGAACGTAGATGCAAAAATACTCAACAAAATATTAGCAAACCGAATTCAAAAATACATCAAGAGGATCATACACCATGATCAAGTGGGATTCACCCCAGGGATGCAAGGATGGTACAACATTCGAAAATCCATCAACATCATCCACCACATCAAGAAAAAGAAGAACAAAAACCACATGATCATCTCCATAGATGCTGAAAAAGCATCTGACAAAATTCAGCATCCATTCCTGATTAAAACTCTCAACAAATGGGTATAGACGGCAAATACCTCAACATCATAAAGGCTATATATGACAAACCCACAGCTAACATCATACTTAATGGGGAGACACTGAAAGCTTTTCATCTAAGATTGGGATCAAGATAGGGATGCCCACTCTCTCCACTGTTATTCAACATAGTACTGGAGGTCCTAGCCACAGCAATCAGACACAAAAAAGACATACAAGGCATCCAGATTGGTAAAGAAGAAGTCAAACTGTCACTATTTGCCGATGACATGATACTGTACATAAAAAGCCCTAAAGACTCCACTCCAAAACTACTAGAACTAATATCTGAATTCAGCAAAGTTGCAGGATACAAAATTAACACACAGAAATCTGTTGCTTTCCTATACACTAATGATGAACTAACAGAAAGAGAAATCAGAAAAACAATTCCATTCACAACTGCATCAAAAAGAATTAAGTACCTAGGAATAAACCTAACGAAGGAAGTGAAAGACCTGTACTCTGAAAACTACAAGACACTCCTAAGAGAAATTAAAGAGGACACTAACAAATGGAAATGCATCCCATGCTCTTGGCTAGGAAGAATAAATATTGTCAAAATGGCTATACTACCTAAAGCAATCTACAGATTCAATGCAATCCCTATCAAACTACCAACAGCTTTCTTCAATGAACTGAAATAAATAATTCTAAAATTCATAAGGAACCACAAAAGACCCCGAATAGCCAAAGCAATCCTGAGAAGGAGGAATAAAACGGGGAATTACGCTCCCTGACTTCAAGCTCTACTATAAAGCCACAGTAATCAAGACAATTTGGTATTGGCACAAAAACAGACCCACAGACCAGTGGAACAGAATAGAAAATCCAAACATTAACCCAAACATATACAGTCAATTAATATTTGATAAAGGAGCCTTGGATATACAATGGGGAGATGACAGCCTCTTCAGCAGCTGGTGTTGGAAAAACTGGACAGCTACATGTAAGAGAATGAAACTGGACTACTGTCTAGCCCCATACACAAAGGTAAACTCAAGGTGGATCAAAGACCTGAATGTAAGTCATGAAACCATAAAACTCTTAGAAAAAAACATAGGCAAAAATCTCTTGGACATAAACATGAGCGACTTCTTCATGAACATATCTCCCCGGGCAAGGGAAACAAAAGCAAAAATGAACAAGTGGGACTATATCAAGCTGAAAAGCTTCTGTACAGCAAAGGACACCATCAGTAGAACAAAAAGACATCCTACAGTATGGGAGAATATATTCATAAAAAACGTATCTGATAAAGGGTTGACATCCAAAATATATAAAGAACTCATGCACCTTAACAAACAGAAAGTAAATAATCCAATTAAGAAATGGGCAGAGGACATGAATAGACACTTCTCCAAAGAAGAAATTCAGATGGCCAACAGGCACATGAAAAGATGCTCCACATCGCTAATCATCAGAGAAATGCAGATTAAAACCACAATGAGATATCACCTCACACCAGTGAGGATGGCCAACATCCAAAACACAAACAACAACAAATGTTGGCGAGGATGTGGAGAAAAGGGAACCCTCCTACACTGCTGGTGGGACTGCAAATTAGTTCAACCATTGTGGAAAGCAGTATGGAGGTTCCTCAAAAAACTCAAAATAGAAATACCATTTGACCCAGGAATTCCACTCCTAGGAATTTACCCTAAGAATGCAGCAGCCCAATTTGAAAAAGACAGATGCACCCCTATGTTTATTGCAGCACTATTTACAATAGCCAAGAAATGGAAGCAACCTAAGTGTCCATCAGTAGATGAATGGATAAAGAAGATGTGGTACCTATACACAATGGAATATTATTCAGCCATAAGAAGAAAACAAATCCTACCATTTGCAACAACATGGATGGAGCTAGAGGGTATTATGCTCAGTGAAATAAGCCAAGCCGAAAAAAACAAGTATCAAATGATTTCACTCATATGTGGAGTATAAGAACAAAGAAAAAATACTGCAGGAAGAAAACAGCAGCAGACTCACAGAACCCAAGAACGGACTAATAGTTACCAAAGGGAAAGGGACTGGGGAAAATGGGCAGGAAGGGAGGGATGGGAGGGAAAAAGCGGCATTATGATTAGCAGATGTAATGTTGGGGGGGTATGGGGAGGGCAGTACAACTCAGAGAAGACAAGTAGTGATTCTATAGCATCTCACTACGCTGATGGACAGTGAATGTAATGGGGTTGGTGGGGGGGACCTGATGAAGGGGTAGTTTAATAATCGTAATATTGCACATGTAATTGTAAATTAATGATAATAAAATAAATTATATTAAAAAAAATGCCATGGCGGGGGACGGCTCAAGATGGCGGTGTGAGTAGGGCAGTGGAAATCTCCTCCCAAAACCATATATATTTTTGAAAATACAACTATTCCTGAAAGGGAGACCAGAAGATACAGTACAACAGCCAGGCTACATCTACATCTGTGAGAACTCAGCATCTCATGAAAAGGGTAAGATACAAAGACGTGACCCGGCGGGACTCGAGCACTCCCCCCACCCCAGCTCACTGGTGGGAGGAAAAGAATCAGAGTGGGGACGGAGTAGAAGCACAGGACTACTAAATAACTAGCCCTTGTAATCTGCACCAGGAGCACAGGCACATATTACATGGTGTATTGGAGATTAGAGAAATCGAAAAGTAAAATCTGAGACAGAGACTGCCAGTGGGTCCCCAATGCCAGCTACCTTGGGACAAAAGAAAAGCGGGTGCTTTTAAAAGTCTTAAAGGGACAAGGGCTTAACAGTTAGACAAAATCGTCCCGGCACACTTAGCCCAGCAGGCTGAGAATCTTAAGTAACTACAGGTACCCTAACCCCCTGGGTGGCAATGCAGCTCCGAAGCCCCTCACAGTGATAAGCAGCCTGCTGTTCATTCGCCCCTGCCAGTGCTGCAAGCAAACCAGCTGACCCACCACAGCTGTGGAGCAGTCAGGGACCAGCCCCGCCCACAGCAACCACACAGAGTCTTCTCCCAGCGCTCAGCTAACCAGGACAGAAACAGAGACTGCTGCTGGCATGCAGCTGCCCAGCACAGACAGAGGAAGATGGAGCAAGGTCTGGAAGGCACGAAGGGGCGCTGTTCTCATAGAAGAACACACCTGGTGGGTCTGTGACTCCCTGCAGCACTCTAGGCTATCCCAAGGGCCACCCAGCCCAAGGCAGGTCAGGAGATTATCCCAGAGACTTCTCCCAGTGTGCGGATAACCGGCACAGGCAACGGAGAAGGGCAAGGCAACCAGCAAGCAGGAAGGGACTTTGTTCTCTCAGCGGACACACGTGCCACCTGCTGGCGATCACTTCTATCACCATGAAAAGGCAGAAGAATGTGGTCCAGTCAAAAATCACTCAGACTGGAAATCACACACTCTCGTCAACATATGGTGTCGGCAAAACTGGACAGCTACATGTAAGAGAATGAAACTGGATTACTGTCTAACCCCATACACAAAAGTAAACTCAAAATGGATCAATCCTGAATGTAAGTCATGAAACCATAAAACTCTTAGAAAAAAACATAGGCAAAAATCTCTTGGACATAAACATGAGCAACTTCTTCATGAATATATCTCCCCAGGAAAGGGAAACAAAAGCAAAAATGAACAAGTGGGACTATATCAAACTAAAAAGCTTCTGTACAGCAAAGGACACCATCAGTAGAACAAAAAGACATCCTACAGTATGGGAGAATATATTCATAAATGACATATCTGATAAGGGGTTGACATCCAAAATATATGAAGAACTCATGTGCCTCAACAAACAAAAAGCAAATAATCCAATTAAAAAATGGGCAGAGGATCTGAATAGACACTTCTCCAAAGAAGAAATTCAGATGGCCAACAGGCACATGAAAAGATGCTCCACATCACTAATCATCAGAGAAATGCAAATTAAAACCACAGCGAGATATCACCTCACACCAGTAAGGATGGCCAACATCCAAAACACAAACAACAACAAATGTTGGCAAGGATGTGGAGAAAGAGGAACCCTCCTACACTGCTGGTGGGAATGCAAATTAGTGCAACCATTGTGGAAGGCAGTATGGAGGTTCCCTAAAAAACTCAAAATAGAAATACCATTTGACCCAGGAATCCCACTCCTAGGAATTTACCCTAAGAATCCATCAGCCCGGTTTGAAAAAGACATATGCACCCCTATTTTATCGCAGCACTATTAACAACAGCCCAGAAATGTAAGCAACCTAAGTGTCCATCAGTAGATGAATGGATAAAGAAGATGTGGTACATATACACAATGGAATATTATTCAGCCATAAGAAGAAAACAAATCCAGACATTTGCAACAACATGGATGGAGCTAGAGGGTATTATGCTCAGTGAAATAAGCCAAGCGGAGAAAGACAAGTATCAAATGATTTCACTCATATGTGGAGTATAAGAACAAAGAAAAAAAAACTGAAGGAACAAAACAGCAGCAGACTCACAGAACCCAAGAATGGACTAACAGACACCAAAGGGAAAGGGACTGGGGAGGATGGGTGGGAAGCGAGGGACAAGGGGGAAAAAGGGGCATTATGATTAGCAGACATAATGCAGGGGGTGGGGCATGGGGAGGGTTGTACAACTCAGAGAAGACAAGTAGTGATTCTATAGCATCTCACTAAGCTGATGGACAGTGACTGTAATGGGGTATATGGGGGGGAGTTGATAATCAGGTGAGTCTAGTAACCATCATGTTGCTCATGTAATTGTAGGTTACTGATACCAAAAAAAAAATACCATGGCATAATAATGATATTCAACCATGCCCACTATAGGCACAATAGTGTAAATATTCAATACTGATTTTTAAAAAATATGTAACCATAGTGAGGAACTGAGATGAGTATGATGCTAAATCCTCATCCACCATAATAGAAAATCAAGAAAAAGCTCTAAATTTGATGAATAAAAAATGCAGTGGTATATTCATATTATTTTGAAGTAAGAACATATGTAAATGCTGGAGTAAAATGGTAGAAGAGTCAAAGGTTCTTTTCTCGGCAAAAGGGGGACAGGGCGGGGAAAACAAATGTATTCTGTTAGACAAAAGGGCAGACAACCCAATTGAAAAATGGGCAAAAGACTTGAACACACTTCATAAAAAAGAATAGACAAATGATCACTTACTACGTTACAAAAGGTGCTCAACTTCATTAATCATCAGGGAAAAGCAAATTAAAATGACAGAGAGAGATTACTACATACCCACCAGCATGGCTGGAATGAAAAGGGTATTAAGTGTTGGTGAGGATGTGAAGCACTTGCAAACAGGAGTGAGAACTGGTACTATCGCTTTGGGAAACCGTTTGACAATATTTACCAAAACTGAACATATACATATCCAGCAATTCTACTCCTATATATCCAACAGAAATGTGGACACATTTTCATCAAAAGGCATGTATAAGACCTCAAATGGCAGCACTCTTTTTAATAGCCAAAACTAGAAACTAGAAATGACCCAAAATGTCCACAAGTAGTAGAATTAATAAGCAAATTGTGGTAATTCATAAAATGGATTATTATACCAATGAGAGTTAAAGAACTCAACTACATTTGTAACATGTACGAATCTCACAAATACTGAGCAAAAGAAATCAGACATAAAAGATGTATAATTTTGTTTATATGAAGCTCAGAAATAGATAAACTCTATGTTACTGAAGTCAGCATCGTAGTTAGTCTTTGGACACGTAGAAATTGGGAAGGGGCGTACGGTGGGCTTCCAGGATTCTGGTAATGTGCTGTTCGTTCAGAGGGCACAAGTTACCTAGGTATATCCCCTTTAATGCAAATTCATCAGGCTGAACAAGCTATAGGATTTGTTCACTTTTCTCTTTGTATATATTTCAATAAAAATTATACTTTAAAAAGAAAAAAATATACCATGGCAAACAAGGGAAATATGATATTTAAACATTAAAGTAAGTAAATGCAATGTGTACTACAATTCTGACCATGTGAAAAAGTATATATGAGAGGACAAGAATAAAAGGTGAACATTGTTCAGATGTTAGTAATAGGATAATGGGTGGGGTACAAAAGATGTCAAAGTACCCAACATACCTATAGGCTCTCCAAAGGGAAAATTCTCTAAGCAGTCATTCTTGGTACCCTATCACCCTCCTTTCTTCTCAACCCACCCTTATCCACAAGCATAGCTGCTGAGACTAAGGATAGACCCCCTGATCTGACCTGAGGGTAGCCAATAGTGCATGAGGTAGTTTGGCATGAAAAATTTGTCCAAAAAGAGAGATGCTGCACCAGGAATTTGAATTAAAAAAATGCAGAGAAAACAGGGCACTTAGTAATGAAAAGTTTAACACAAAATATGTAGAAAGAAAGGCCATAGTGTGAGATATGAACAATGAAGAGATGAGGAGCCATAAGCAAACTGTGGTTACAAGTTCACCAATCCAAAGAGTAAGGAGAAACTATAAGCTAGAGAAAAGAAAGAGAGGTAACAAATCTGGCTGATGGAAGGAAGAGAGTGAGAAGCCAGTAAAAAGAGATTCACTGAGTCATGTACTATCAGTGCAGTATTAGAACTTGGCTCCGCCATTTAGCAGCTGTAACTTTGGGTAAGTCCCTTACCTCTTTGTGCCTTTATTGGCTCATCTGTCTAAAGGGAAGCCCTAACATACTGGGTGTTTGTAAGACCTCAATGAATAAATTAACAGTGCTGGGCACATAGAAAACACTTAAGAAATCTTATTAGTATCATATTCATCATCATTATCCACAAGCTCCTGCTGCTAAGGTTCCTGAAACTTCCTTGAACCAAAATGCTCTCTGGTTACAGTACCTCTCTACCTGTTCCAGATGGATTATGGTCCTGATCCTTGGAGTTTCATGACAGGACATTTTCTTTATTGTCCTAAATATCCTTTCAATAATACTATCCTTTAAAGTGTAAATAGATTTAATAAAAGAACACTGACAAACAGATTTATTAGCTTACTATTAGGGATAATTTTTTATCATCACTAGAAATACATATAACCCAACTCCAAGTTGCTTACTCAAGAAAAGCATTAAGAAAATCAATGAATCAGAATGTGTCCATGAAAACAATTCTTGATGTCCTCAATCTGAAAACAATGCCCCAAAAACTCCCTCCTGAAACCTTTCCTTCCTGACAATCACTTTACTGGCTTTCTCTTTCTTTATCAGCTAAGTATCTGATTCTATTTTTTTCCATATTGTTCGTAAGTTGGGTTATCTTTTGTTTTTCTTGAATTTCTTCATATGTTTGTCCCATCTCACCTATTAGAACATGAACTCCAGAGAACAGGGACTTGCCTCTTCCATTTCTCTTGTGATGGCTGTAGTGTTCAAAGCAGGAGATTTCAAATAAGATGATACAGATGCCAGGGTCAAGCCCCAACTCTCTCATTTCCTACATGTCTATTTGGATAGGTCACTAAACCTGTCTTAGACTCCATGGATTTTTCTATAAAAAGGAGGTGATATTAATCTGATTTCAAAGTCCATGTGATTTTTCACTCTGCTTCTCTGACTCTGATGGATGGCATTCATTAAGAATTTTATAGTTCTATCCTCAGGCACATGTATTACAGCTCACATTCAAACCTAAAATCACCACATGGAGAGGGATAAAATAACAACTGCTAATGTCAAATGGTGGGGGCCATGTGATCTGAATTTGTCAAGGGCATTTACCTTCTAACATTTAATCTCTAAAGCAGTGGTTAGAATTAGCTACCAAATAATGTATTTCATCATTTATCATAAATATCATAGTCTGTCCCCCACCATGCTCCCCAGCAAAGTAAGTCCATTAATCTCAAGTGACTCATCACAATTTGTTGGCAGACTGAGCTTTTACCTGGCCACAGAAGAACGTGGCTTTATATTTATAGCTCTGACATGCATATGACTTAAAGCAAAAATTTCATCTGGTTACACATGTGATTTCAGCTTAAATTCCTTTTCTTTCTTTTCTACCTCCAAAAATTTATGACAAAACAAAGAGCATAAATTAAACAAAAACCTTTGCAGGTCACATTATTAATTTCCTTTGCAGAATCATATTAATATAATCATCATCATCATGTTTTCTACAAATTACCAAATAAAATATTCAGGATTCTAATTGGTATATCTGAACAAGACGGAATATTAAAAGTATCACAAAACCAAGTTCACTTACTTGACATTTCTGACGCAATTCTCGTAGTTCTTTTATAACTGGGGCTAGAGCTGACTTCTTTTCAGAAACCAGTGAATTCAGTTTTTTTACCTGTCATTTAAACAAAACACATGACATCTAAAAAAAGAATTCAAAAGAACAAAAATACTACATAAAGATATTTATTACAGTGTTATATACAAGAGTAAAAAAAAAAAACTATAAATTACTTCAATGCCAAACATTGGGGAAGTGATTTAGAAAATGTTGATTCCTCAGTAAGATAAATACCACTTACCTGTTCAAAATGTCAATTATTAAGACTGCAAGCCATTATGAGAAAATATTTATAATCTAACATTGAATGATCAAAATAAATTATAAAATTGCCTATATACTACAATCATGTTGTATTATGTTAAAAATATAATTATGTAGGTTATATATATATAAACATGGACGAAATGATATTCAAAATAATAACCTGCATGGCATAAGTAATGACCAATCAGAATGGACACCAGCCATAGGGATGAACAAGACAGGGTCTTAGAGGTCTCTGCAGTGCCAGAAGTTAACTTGTTTAGCAGTAAGACTGCGGTGAGAACCAGAGGGCTCTGAGCAAGTGGCCAGTGTGGGTAAGACATGCAGAGGTAGGTACTCTGAGAGTTTGGGGCAGCAGCTATTTACCAGTAAGTATGGAAAGATTTCAATATTTTAATGCCTTATGAAGCTTACCAGTGCATTTTAGCTGAATAGCAGCTCTGAATATGGAAAGTTACTAAAGATATACACAAAATAATTTTAGTGTGGTATGATCGAGGAAAACTTATTTTTTATCTTACATATTTCTTTAATGTTACTTAATTTTTTTTAATTAAGGTATCATTGATATACACACTTATGAAGGTTTCACATGAACAACATTGTGGTTACTACATTCACCCATATTATCAAGTCCCCCCCATACCCCACTGAAGTCACTGTCCATCAGTGTAGTAAGATGCCACAGAGTCACTACTTGTCTTCTCTGTGCTACACTGTCTTCCCCATAAGCCCCCACACACCATGTGTACTAACCATAGTACCTCTCCATCACCTTCTCCTTCCTCCCCACCCCAACCCCTCCCCTTTGGTAACTGCTAGTCCCTTCTTGGAGTCTGTGAGTCTGCTGCTACTTTGTTTCTTCAGTTTTACATCATTGTTATACTCCACAAACAAGGGAAATCATTTGGTACTTGCCTTTCTCCACTTGGCTTATTTCATTGAGCATAATACCCTTTAGCTCCATCCATGTTGTTGCAAATGGTAAGATTTGTTTTCTTCTTATGGCTGAATAGTAGTCCACTGTGTATATGTACCACATCTTCTTTATCCATTCATCTACTGATGGACACTTAGGTTGCTTCCATGTCTTGGCTATTGTAAATAGTGCTGCGATAAACATAGGGGTGCATATGTCTTTTTGAATCTGTGATCCTGTTTTCTTCAGGTAAATTCCTAGGAGTGGAATTCCTGGGTCAAATGGTATTTCTGTTTTTAGTTTCCTGAGGAACGTCCATATTGCTTTCCACAATGGTTGTACTAATTTACATTCCCACCAACAATGTAGGAGGGTTTCCCTTTCTCCACATCCTTGCCAACATTTGTTGTTGTTTGTCTTTTGGATGGTGGCCATCCTAACTAGTGTGAGGTGATATCTCACTGCGGTTTTAATTTGCATTTCCCTGATGATTAGAAGTGTGGAGCATCTTTTCATGTGCCTGTTGGCCATCTGAATCTCTTTGGAGAAGTGTCTGTTCAGTTCCTCTGCCCATTTTTTAATTGGGTTATTTGCTTTTTGAGTGTTGAGGCACGTGAGCTCTTTATATATTTTGGATGTTAACCCCTTACTGAATATGTCATTTACAAATATATTATCCCATACTGTAGGATGCCTTTTCGTTTTACTGATGGTATCCTTTGCTGTACAGAAACTTTTTAGTTTGATGTAGTCCTATTAGTTCATTTTTGCTTTTGTTTCCCTTGCCCAAGGAGATACATTCAGGAAAAAGTTGCTCATGTTTATATTCAAGAGAGTTTTGCCTATGTTTTCTTCTAAAAGTTTTATGGTTTCATGACTTATATTCAGGTCTTTAATCCATTTTATTTTTGTGTATGGAGTTAGACAGTAAACCAATTTCATTCTCTTATATGTAGCTGTCCAGTTTTGCCAACACCGGTTGATGAAGAGGTTGTCATTTTCCCACTGTATGTCCATGGCTCCTTTATCATATATCAATTGACCATGTGGGTTTATATCTGGACTCTCTATTCTGTTCCATTGATCTTTGGGTCAGTTCTTGTGCCAGTACCAAATTGTCTTGATTACTGTTGCTTTGTAGTAGAGCTTGAAGTCAGGTAGCGTAATCCCCCCTGCTTTATTCCTCCTTCTCAGGATTGCTTTGGCTATTTGGGGTCTTTCGTGGTTCCATATGAATTTTAGAACTATTTGGTCTAGTTTGTTGAAGAATGCTGTTGGTATTTTGATAGAGATTGCATTGAATCTGTAGATTGCTTTAGGCAGGATGGCCATTTTGACAATATGAATTCTTCCTATCCATGAGCACGGGATGTGTTTCCATTTATTGGTATCTTTTTTAATTTCTCTCATGAGGGTCTTATAGTTTTCAGAGTATAGGTCTTTGACTTCCTTCATTATGTTTATTCCTAGGTAATTCATTCTTTTTGATGCAATTGTGAATGGAATTGTTTTCTAATTTCTCTTTGTGCTTGTTCATTGTTAGTGTATAGGAATGCAACAGATTTGTTTATTAACTTCGTATCCTGCAACTTTGCTGAATTCAGATATTAGATCTAGTGGTTTTGGAGTGGATTCCTTAGGATTTTTTACGTTACAATATCTTGTCATCTGCAAACAGTGACAGTTTAACTTCTTCTTTACCAGTCTGGATGCCTTGTATTTGTTTGTGTTGTCTGATTGCCATGGCGAGGACCTTCAGGACTATGTTGAATTAAAGTGGAGAAAGTGGGCATCCTTCTCTTATTCCCAATCTTAAAAAAAAGGCTTTCAGTTTCTTGCTGTTAAGTACAATGCTGGCTGTGGGTTTGTCATATATGGCCTTTATTATGTTGATGTACTTGCCCTCTATACCCATTTTGTTGAGAGTTTTTATCGTGAATGGATGTTGAATTTTGTCAAATGCTTTTTCAGCATCTATGGAGATGATCATGTGGTTTTTGTCCTTTTTTTTGTTGATGTAGTGATGATGTTGATGGATTTTCTAATATTGTATCATCCCTGGAATAAATCCTACTTGATCATGATGGACGATATTTTTGATGTATTTTTTAATTCAGTTTGCTAATATTTTGTTGAGTATTTTTGCATCTGTTCATCAGGAATATTGGTCTGTAATTTTCTTTTTTGTGGTGTCTTTGCCTGGTTTTGGTATTAGAGTGTTGCTGGCCTCATAGAATGAGTTTGGAAGTGTTCCCTCCTCTTCTACTTTTTGGAAAACTTTAGGGAGGATGGATATTAGATCTTCATTAAATGTTTGATAAAATTCAGCGGTGAAGCCATCTGGTCCAGGAGTTTTGTTCTTAGGTAGTTTTTTGATTATCAATTCAATTTCTTTGCTGGTAATTGGTCTGTTCAGATTTTCTGTTTCTTTCTGGGTCAGCCTTGGAAGGTTGTATTTTTCTTGAAAGTCGTCTATTTCTTCTAGGTTACCCAATTTGTTAGCATATAATTTTTCATAGTATTCTTTCATAATGCTTTGTATTTCTGTGGTGTCCATAGTGATTTTTCCTTTTTCATTTCTGATTCTGTTTATGTGTGTAGACACTCTTTTTTTCTTGATAAGTCTGGCTAGGGGTTTATCTATTTTGTTTATTTTCTCGAAGAACCTGCTCCTGCTTTCATTGATTTTTTCTATTGTTTTATTCTTCTCAATTTTATTTATTTCTGCTCTAATCTTTATTATGTCCCTCCTTCTATTGACTTTGGGCCTCATTTGTTCTTCTTTTTCTAGTTTCATTAATTGGGAGTTTAGACTTTTCATTTGGGATTGTTCTTCTTTCCTGAGGTAGGCCTGTATAGCAACATACTTCCCTCTTAGCACGGCCTTCACTGCGTCCCACAGACTTTGTTGTGCTGAGTTATTGTTGTCATTTGTCTTCATATATTGCTTGAGCTCTGTTTTTATTTGTCATTGATCCATTTATTATTTAGGAGCATATTAAGCCTCCAGGTGTTTGTGGGCTTTTTTGTTTTCTTTGCACAATTTATTTCTAGTTTCATACCTTTGTGGTCTGAGAAGCTGGTTGGTACAATTTAAATCCTTCTGAATTTATTGAGGCTCTTTTTGTAGCCTAGTATGTGATCTATTCTCAAAAATGTTCCATGTGCATTTGAGAAGAATGTGTATCCTGCTACTTTTGGGTGGAGTGTTCTGTAGATGTCTGTTAGGTCCATCTGTTCTAAAGTGTTGTTCAGTGCCTCTGTCTCCTTACTTATTTTCTGTCTGGTTGATCTGGCCTTTGGAGTGAGTGGTGTGTTGAAGTCTCCCAAAATGAATGCATTGCATTCTATTTCCCCTTTTAATTCTGTTAGTATTTGTTTCACATATGTATTTGCTCCTGTGTTGGGTGCATAAATATTTATAATGGTTATATCCTCTTGTTGGACTGACCCCTTTATCATTATGTAATGTCCTTGTCTCTTGTGACTTTCTTTGTTTTGAAGTCTATGTTGTCTGATACAAGTACTGCAACTCCTGGTTTTTTCTCCCTATTGTTTGCATGAGATATCTTTTTCCATCCCTTCACTTTTAGTCTGTGTATGTCTTTGGGTTTGAAATGTGTCTCCTGTAGGCAACATACAGACAGGTCTTGTATTTTTATCCATTCAGTGACTCTATGTCTTTTGATTGGTGCAGTCAAACCATTTACATTTAGAGTGATTATCGATAGGTATGTACTTACTGCCATTGCTGGCTTTAGATTCATGGTTACCAAAGGTTCAAGGGTAACTTCCTTACTATCTAACAGTCTAATTTAACTCACTTAATATGCTATTACAAACACAATCTAAAGGTTCTTTTTTTCCTCCCTTTTTTTCCTTCTCCATTCTTTATATATTAGGTATCATATTCTGTACTCTTTATCTATCCCTTGCCTACTGCTCTTTCAGGATTTGATGTATTTGCTGTATTTTCATATTATATGTGGTTTTGGGAGGAGGTTTTTGTCTCACCTCTCACGCCACCTTCTTTAATCCTCTCTCAATGTTACTTAACTTTTACACACTTTCAAAACCACAGAATTCGTAAACTATTACAAGTTGAACATCTTCACTAGAATGGATAGACAGAGGAAAGAATATAAAGTAAACAATATGCAGAAATGAAAATGTGGATGTTACACTGAAAACAGAACAAACACGAAAACAGCTCCCTTATAGCTGCACAATAATACAAAACTTAAAAAAATGTGTAATCACCATTTCTGACATGTCATCCAGTGTTCGTCCTTTCATTTCATCGACTTCGCTCTTCAGTGCAGATACCCTTTCTAGCTCTTCCTGGGTGTAACTATATCCAGATATACCCTTTTTATCCTCAGTAGTTTGCTAAAAGTAAAAAATTAAAATAAGTACCAAAAATAAGGTCAATGGAATGAATGTCAAAACCTCAGTGATTCCGTAAGAAGTATACAGACCTAACACATAGCAATAAAATTGTAAATAAATTAGTTTAAAGGACAATTTTTATTGACTTCAACAAGAATTACATACCTTTATATGTTATAAACTTACACTGAATTTTACTATGGTATCTTATAGTGCATAGGAAGTATTTCTATTTTTAGACTTTAGAATAATGCTAAATACTGTACTTGGTACAGAATATAAACCAAGATGCACTCAGTAAGTATTTGGTGTATAAATGAATTCTCAAGTGATCAATTACACTTGCATTCACTCACTCATCCAATATTTATTATATACCTAAATGTGTCACCACAACTGTAGATTACAGATATACAGCAGTGAACAAAAGAGTAACAAAAATCCCCCCCACCCTGCACCCCCACAGCTCTGACTTCTAGCGAGAGTAAACAAGTAATATCTAGACAAGTAAAATATATATGGTGTAAGGAGAGAGTGGGGTTGAAATCTTAAATAACAGGGTGGTTAGAGATGGTCTTCCTGAGAGGATGACATATGAGCAAAGCCCTGAAGGAAGTAAATGAGAAACCACATAGACACCCAGGGGATCAGCAAGTGCAAAAAACATGAGGCAGGAAGCATATGTGGCATTTTCAAGAAATAACTAGCAAACCAGTGTAGCTGAAAACGGAGTGAGAATGAGGTGGGGGTATGAAGGGATCATACAGCACTCAGCTGGTTTGCTGGGAGAGTCTCAGTTTCTATTTACTGTCCTTTGCATTCTCAGAAGTGTCCTAGTTTAGATGATAAAATATATTGTTACCTTATTTTTAGGCCAATGAAAGAGCTTGGACTTTTAAAAATGAGATGGGAGGCTTGTTGGATGGTTCACAGTAAAGGAATTTTTAATCACTTTAACATCTGTGCTGAGATCAAACTATAGAGGGAAATGGTGGTGTCAGGGAAGCCAGTTAGAAGACTATTCCAATAATTCAAGTTAGAGATGAGGGTAGAGTGAATCAAGTGGTGGTGGTAAAGGTAATGAGAAGTGGTTCTCTGTATATTTTGTATATTACTTCAACAAGATACTAAAACAGATTAGATGTGGGGTGTGAAGGAATGTGAGACATAAAGTGTGACTCTAAGGTTTCTGCTCTGAAGTACTGAGAGGACAGAGCTGCCATTTGTTGAGATGAAGAAGACTCAGGAAGACCAAGTTTGAAAAGGGAGTAATGAAGATTAGAAGTTTAGCTTTGGACATGAAATTTGAAATGTCTAGTAGATATCCAATAGAAAGGTAAAGATGTTATATGTATAATATTGGAATTTGAGGAGAAATCTAGGCTGGAGATATAAATTTGTGAGTTGTCTGCATAAAGAATGTCTTTAAAGCCACGAAACAGGATAAGATCACCAAGGGAATAAGGGTAGAGAAGAGATCTAAGGGCTAAGTCTGGGGAATTCCAACATTTAGACCTTGTAGAAATGAGAAGAAGTCAGCCATGGAGTAGTAACATGAGTGTTGTTAAGGGAGAAGAACCAGGAGACTGTAAAAATTTTACAGCAAGAGGCTGTGATCTACTATGTCAAACACTGCTAGTAGGTCAAATAGGACAAGGACTAAGGATTGACCACTGGATTTAGTAATATGAAGGTATTGGTGACCTTGATAAGAGAACTTTCGGTGAAATGGTAGGTATGTTTGAAAACCTGACTGGAGAGGGTTCAAAAGAGGAAGGAAGACCAAAAGGAAAGAAAGACAAGGAGAGAGGGAATGGAAAAGAGCTGGAATTTGTGGCTGCCAATAAGACTGGGACTCCTAAGAAAGGAGTAGAGGGAACAACAGAGTATTAGCCAAAAATTCTGGATGCAGTTTCCTCCTCAGGCATTACCAAATCCTAAGCTGTGCACAAGCAGAGTAAGACTCCCAGAAACCAGGTGGAAATCAGCAGATACTGAAGAGCTGAGCAAGGATTTCAAGATCTTATAATGCTAGGGAGATAGAAATTCAAGACTTGTCAAAGTGTACTGGTATGTCCCAATGTCGCAGGTTATCAGCTGAAACCCAGAAGGGCAGCTCCTTGGGAGTAAGGGCTATAACCTAGGAGTAAAAGCTAGGCCCTAGGACTAAGGACTACTTCCTAGGAGTAAAGCTGCTATAGGTATAAGGGCCGCATCTTAGGAGTAAGAGAAACCTGGAAAAATACCAGCTCTAACAAACAGGAACAAGGTGGTCTACAAGAAAAAAAATAGCATGGGATCTCTCTCACTAATCTAGCTACTGCCCATTGCCAAAGGTCTGACGTGGCAGCATCAGAGGCCAATCCAGAGCTCTGGGTATGGAATCATATACCTTGAAGAAGCCAATCATCTTTCCACCCTGAAGAGAGCAACATTTCATCCTAACAGGCTGACCCATGTTCTGGGTAAGGGTTTGCTTTTCTTACCCACAGTGCTTCAGCCAGTACTACTATCCAAGGGTTCGGAATGTCTGGAATTCCACATAATATCACCGCATACCAAGGGACCTACTTCATGGCAAAGATATGGTGGTGGCACATGAATATGGGATTCAGTCATTGTATCACATACCATACCATGCAGAAAGCTAATGGCCTGACAGAATAGTAGAAGGGCCTCAAGAAGGTACAGCTAAGGTGCCATCTTGGAATTAATAGCCTGTAAGGATGAGTTCTATTCTTCAGGATGGAGTGTACATCTTAAACCAATGCCCACTATATAGTGCTATGTTCCAGACAGACAGAATATATCATTCATCAGAATTCCCATTTATACACTTAGGGAATTATGCTTCCCTTCTTGACAACTTTAGGCTCTGTAGGTTACAGATATTCTGGGTTCCAGAGTGGGTATGCTTCCATCAGGAGACACTTTAAGAGGTGTCTAAACTTAATGCTCTGACTACCATCACTTGGGTTCCTCATGCCCATAGACCAGGAAGCAAAGAAAAGAGTTATTATATTGGCGGGACATCATAAGGCTGTACAGATTCTGCTATATAATGGGGGCAAACAGGAGTATGTCTGGCACTCAGGTGATCTATTAGGGCATTATCTTGGTACTCCCACACCCAGTTTAACAGTTAATGGGTAAATACGGCAACAACCATAGCCTTCTGAGGGCATGGTTATAGAGTCTCACACCTCTCAAAGAGGAGGAACTGGGTCATCCCATTGAGTAAGTCATCTAGACCAGTGGAGGTGCTAGCCACAGGTGAGGGAAATCTCAAATGGATAGTAAAGAAAGGAAAAACTGAATATCACTTATGTCCTTGGGACCAAATGTAGCAATGAGAATTTTAATTTGTCCCACTAACCCTCCTCCTATAAATTTTCCAAGAAACAGTAACCAACCAGAACCATGTAGAAGTTATACCTGGATGGAATGAATTTACATGAGAAAAACAAGTGGATCTCAGTAGTGCAAGAGGTGGATTGTAGTGGATGTTGTATGTGTCCCACTCAGACCTTATCTGCAAGCTTCTCTAAGTGTTAACTGCTAATGGCTCACAGTTGCTCCCTTCTTTAGAGAATGCCCTTAGCCCAATGGAAGCTGCCTGATAGATTACATTCCACCACAGCCAATGGCTGACTGATATAGAAGTATAAAAAGCCAGACTCCTTGCCTCAAGGTTGAATCAACAACATGGTGCAACTTGTGCTCTAAAGTTCCTCATGAGATCAAAATGAAGCTGTTTCTGTCCTTGCTTAGCTTTTTTCTGCTGCCCTCTCTGTTTCCCTCATTCCTCTTCTGAAGGCACTTCCTCTCTTAATAAATCACTTGTACAAAGTATTCCCTTCTCAGGCTCTGCTTCTAGGGACTCTAACTTAAGGAAAAATACAAAGAAAAAACTGACGCAACTAAATGGAGAAACAGACAAATCAATAATCATAGAGATTTTAATACACTTCTCTCAATAACTGATGCAACAAGCAGACAAAAATATCAATAGGAATATAGAAGATTTGAATATCATGGTTAACATACTTGACTGAATTGAAATATATAGAACACCATCCCCAACTGCAGAATATACATTCTTCTCAAATGTGAATGGAACAATTGTCAAAATACACCATTTGCTGGGCCATAATGCAACACTCAACAAATTTCAAAGGACTGAAATCAGAGTATGTTCTCTGGTCACAGCGGAAATAAGCTAGAAATCAGTAACAGAAAGGTAACTAGAAAATCCCCAAATGTTTGGTTTTATGCAATAATCCATTTTTCAAAGAAATCACAATGGAAATTAGAAAATATTTTGAAGTGAACAATAATGCAGTTACTACATATCAATTTTTAAAGTAGCACCATTGGAATCTGTGTTTGATGCAGAGTAAATTTTCAATATTGAGTGAGTTAGAAAAGTTCATAGTGCCAGATAACCACAATTGGTTGAAACTTCATTTATCTCTACCAGATTATTGCTAGCTGGTAAATAATTTCCCATGGGTGAAAAAAAAAAAGCCAAACCAAGAAAACTCAGAGGAACTGGCACGCACAATGAGAATAGCTTTGCTGTTAGAGGGATTGCTCTGGATTTAACTCTTTTATGATAACCAAGGCACACATATGTAAGGAACAAGCCTGCAGGTAAACTTCCGTATAACACCTTCCCTGGATATTTCTTTCCAAACTCCATGAAAGTAGCTGCTTAGAAATTTCTGCCCAACAAGCAATGATAAATTAAGTATTTAAGTCATTCTCTTGGTGTGATAATTTTGCTCATATTAACCAGCTAACCAAAAGAAAAACCTACATGGAATTCATATTCTATTAATTACCCCCAAATCAGCACATATAAGTTAGTGCTTACTGCTATATTAAAAATAAACTAATCAGCTTATATGACATCTCTCTAATTTACCAGAGAAAATTATTAATTTTATAGTTTCCCAGTAAAAACAATGACTTCAGTATAAAGTTATAACCTGTAAATCTCCTGGCATTTGTATTTCTAGCACTCCAAGATAATATAGTATTACCAGTTGATGTTGAATATTCTCATGATGTTGCTTAAGAAGTTCTTCTGTCCTCTGCAAGAGACCAAATTCAGCTTTAAATTCAGCTATTATCTGATGCTTCTTTTTGAAAACTGTACTCTTGCTTCGAAGTTTACTGACATATCGTTTGAACTGTGAAAGAACACAATATGTAATATAGTTAGTAGAAAACTTGCTAAATATATAACATCAGTGTATTAGAAAAATTTTAGTGCCTACTGTCCAACATGTATCAAAAGGATATAATAAAAACTTAGTTTTATTAAAAAACTTGGAAAGACTTGCTCAATTAAAGTACTTTGTGTATGTTTTTATTTTTTGGACCCATTTAAATATTGTAAATCTTTCTGTAAACGCTGTTCATTTGGGCTTACAAATAAGGATTAGGAAAATAGAAACTCAACCCTATAAAACTAAGAAGGTTAAAAAAAAAGTAGGACAAGTAGTGGCTCTAAAGCATCTTTCTATGCTGATGGACAGTGACTGTAATGGGGATGTGGTGGGGACTTGATAATGGGGGGAATCTAGTAACCACAATTTTGCTCATGTTATTGTATATTAATGAAACCATAAGAAAAAAGGTAGGAGACAAATTCTGCTGTGGTCTTACCATAATATACATACAAAATATACATAATACATACAAACTATGTATTGTACTATTTTGGTAGCATCAGATCTACTGGGATTAATATAGCCAACCAGAAAAGGCAACAATTGTAACTACTATTTATTTATCAGTTAAGAAATGTACTGTGACCATATACCCCAAGAAGCATTTGAAACATTGGGATGAAACTTATCCCAAATATCAAAAAGTTAAGAATATTCCAAGTTAGTAGGAACTCAAAGTTGCTTAATTCAGCTATTTAAATACTAATAATATTAATATTATAACCACTCTAATGAAAATACCCATTATTAATACCAAGTCGTTTGAAAAAGCAAATGAAATAAACAGTACTTAAAAGAATTCATTTGATTAGTACTATTTATTAACCATTATGTTCTGTATGTAACTATTACTAACTATTATGTACTGTGCCAGACACTGAGAATATAACTCTAAACAAGATACACACAGATCCTGCCTTCATCAAGCTTAAGGAATAGTGGGGAAAACAAACACTGAATTTATGTTTACAACCATTGTGAACATTACGAAGAAGAAAAGGGGCCCTGAGTTTAACCTGGATTGGGATTTAGGGGAGGTGGATTATGGCAACCTTCTCAAAAAAATTATATTTAAGCCAAGACTGAAGATGTAGGAGTGAGTTAGAGGAAGGAGGAAGAGGCAGAGACCATTTCAGAAAGAGGTAGTAGGTGCAAAGATCCTGAGGCACTGGCTCATTTAAAGTATTGCTTGAAATGAAAAGCAAATGCCAGAAGAAATTTCTGTCATTTCTGAAACAGAACATAACATTAAAAAAGAAATTTCCTCTTATGTACTGTTAGTAATAATTTTCAGATTTTTTTTACTAAGTGATTTTTTTTTCTCTACTCTTTTATAACTACATGACAAAGAAAAATTTCACAGTAAAAATGTGGCCTATCATGTTTAAACTTATCACTTCAAAACAAAAGTAAGCTTCCATATTACTGGATATGAGATAATTCTTTGAGAATCTTAGTCTTTTTAATGCCCAGTCCTTTTTAAGGATAATTTGTGCGGTAGGGTTATAAACAATTTTATAAATAATAAAGGTAATGAACATACTAATGAAATTTTGGAAAACCAGTATTCCAACACAAGCTCTATTTCTACATTTCTATGTTATTTTTCCTTCTTTTAAGGCTGTCTAAAATCAGTAACTCTAAATTATAAAGGTAGTAAAATAGGAAGTACAACATTTCTAAAATTTAGGTGTTTTTCCTTTTTTTTTCTTAGAAGAATCTGATGGAGAATTCATGTACCCTGAGTCTTTTTCTTTTTTACTGAAGTATCATTGATATACAATCTTATATTGGTTTCAAATATACTACACAGTGGTTCAACAGAGGTGTTTTTCTTCTTAAGTACTTGGTTGATTCCTGAATATACACAGTCCTTAAAAAAGTAATATTAAAAATTCTTCACAAAAAAATAACCTTCTAATCCTAGTTTAGACATCTTTTAAAATGACTCAAATTTTAAAAGAAATGAAGAGCACATTGTGTTTTAGAGGAAGGAAGTTCAAAATATTTTTCTACCCATAAATAACTTAGTTTTAATATTAAGAAATCCAGCCCACACACAGCAAATTATCAATGGTTGGATTACAGAAACAGTTTAAAATTTTAAGTCAAACGAGTGTACCTAGAGTCTAATAACTTGCAATTTTTCCTTTTAAAGAATAACTGTGTAAGCCTGACATAACCACAGACTCAGAATCCCTAGAGTAAGTATATGTTCTATTAAAAGTGTCCTGGGCAAAGTGCCCAAAATGAAATCAACCCTGTTCATCTGCTATCCTCTGTATTATCTAGGCCAGTTTCCCCCTTCTATATCTTGCTGTGCTCCAGAACTATTTTTAAAAGCTCAAAGCTATAAATGTTTTTGGTGAAAGAACAAACCCACCAATTACTCAATGTGCTCTATGCTGATTGGTTATTATTTGACTTGCATTGGACAAAACACCTAGGGGAAGGGTAGTCAGGGTCATCTCAATGACAATTCCATACAAAATTAAGCAATAAGTGGCCATCAAGGCACTCCAAGGTCTCTACCCCAAATGAATTAGAGGAAAGAAAACACGTTATCAATGTTTTTCTTCCATTGGAAATTTATCCAATCATTTGGATTTTAGGTTCTTTCTGAATTTTCAAATTACATATATAAAAAAACCATGATGAATATACTAAGCTAAATCTTCAGACATATTCTTAATAGTTTCTATAGGACATATTTCTAGAAATGGTCAGAAGGTAATAGAGTTCTTATACATTCTGCCAAATTGACCTTCAAAGGCTATTTATAGTACTTTTTATAATTGCCAATTTGAAAAGCAAAATAGTATCTGACCTTTTATTTGCATTTCTTTATTAGGGAACTTTACTCTTTGACATGTTCATTGTGCATCTGGGTTTTTTTTTAATGACTTGCTGTCTTTGGCCCATTTTTTTATTGGAGACTTTAACTTTTTCCTGTGGTTCTGTAATAGTGATTCTCAAACTTTTTGGTTTCAGGAATCCTTTATATACTTTAAAAATTATTGTAGATGTCAAAAGAATTTTGTTTATGTGGACTGATGGCATGGCAAACTTGAGGGAAAAGAACAGAATTCTTTCTTCTTATTATTAACAGACCCCTTACTTCATAACATATAAAAATCAATTCCAAATGGATTATTGACATAAATGTAAAAGAACTAAAAATCTTTTAGAATATAGGTCTATATCACTATGATTTTGAGATAGGAAAGGATTTGTTAAACAAGACACACACAAAAAGCACAAACTGAAAATACATGATTGGTAAACTTAACTTTGCTAAAATTAAGAACTTTTGTTTATCAAAATATGTATTAAGAGATTAAGAATATAAATCACAAGTTGAGAGAAACACATTTACAACACATGAAACCAATAAATAAGAGAAAGGCAAAAAATTTTGATAGAAAAATGGGTAAAATACTTGAACAGCTAATTCATAAAAAACAAAACCCAAAATGGCCAATAAACATATTAAAAGATGTTCAACCTCTATTAATAGTCAATTAGTAATACAAGTTAAAACTACATTAAGATACCATTTTAATACCCACTCAATTAGCAAAAATAAAAATTCCTTCAATACTAAGTGTTGGAAAGAAGTGGTGGAAGTGGGGAATATATAACTTAGAACAATAGTTTGGAAAACAAATTGGTTTATCAAGTAAAGTTGACATTTATGCCATCACCCTGTTCCCCTCCAACTCCATTCCCACGGACAGGAGGGCTTCTCAAATTTATTTATGGTGATGGACCTGTTTTTAAAATTTCTAATTGCTGCAGACTGGATACTTTTATAAAATAATAAAATGTTTAGGCAACATCAAATTGCTCTAAATGTTTCTAAATGATTCCTCTCAACTTTACAAGGTCCTGGATTAGTAACTAATAATTTATGGACTGGAGTTGGTCTTTAGACCACACTGAGCAGTACTGCTCCACAGCAGAGCTTCCTAAATGGGGCATGCTCCAGTGCTCATGTGGCACAAATATTATGGGCATGCCAATGTATTAATCCACTCAGATTCTCAGCGGCTGGGCAAGATATTATAAAGAACTTCCAGGCCAGTTCTAAGCAGCCTTGTCCTTTTACTTCAGTAAGCTAAACAGGGATCATTTTCTTTAAGTGCCATAGGTGAAAAAAGTTAGGAAACACTGCCCTGGAGAAACTCTTGTTCATGATCATTGAGAGACATGCATAAGAATGTTGACAGAAACACTGGAATGGCAAAAGCTGGAAAACAAGCCACAATAAATAGTTGTATATTCATATAATACATATATACAGTGACAATAAACAATTAACATGTTCAACAAATTACAGGAAAAAGGGAGATTCAAGATGGCGGCGTGAGAGATGAAGCAGAGAACTCCTCCCAAAACCACAGATAGAGCGAAAATATAGTTAATGCAACTAACCCTAAAACAGCAACAGGAAAGAAGGCTGGACCAGACTGCATACAGACGTCACAAAAAGAGCAGACCTCACGAAACAGGGTAATGTACCAAAGCTTTGATCCAGTGGGACCCAGGCCCTTCCCCCACCACAGCTCAACGGCAGGAGGAAGAGAAACGGAGTGGGGAGGAGGTGGAAGCCTGTAACTGCTGAACACCTAGCCATGGAGATCTGCTTTATGAACAGAAACCTACATTGTGGGGTGCTCTGGAAGATGGGGAGCTGGGACAGGTGGAGTAGTTGAGAGACAGATTCCAGCCATTTGTGCAGGATAGAATCCACACCCGGCCGCTCAGGAATGAGGGAAAGGCAGGTGGTCTGAGAGGCTTCATAGCAGCAAGAGGGCTGCTGAAGGGGCGGGGTTTGCACAGAGCTTGCTGTCAGGGAGAAGGGATGGGGGACCAGGTTGTCCGGGCACACCCTGCCCAGCAGATTGGGAACTTTGAGGAGAGTCATGTGCTCCATCCCCATGGCTGGCTACTCAGCTCCGAGGCCCCCACTGTGATACACAGCCTGCTGAGCCTTTCTCAAGGCCTGATGGCACCAGCTCCCAAACCGGCAGTCACTGAACTTGCGTCAGGCCAGTTAGACCTGGGAGACTTCAACACACCACTCACTCCAAAGGACAGATCAACCAGACAGAAAATAAATAAAGAGACAGAGGCACTCAACAACATATTAGAACAGATGATTGAATGGACATCTACAGAACACCCATCCAAAATAACAGGATACACATTCTTCTCAAGTGCACATGGAACATTTTCAAGAATATATCATACCCTGGGCCACAAAAAAAACCTCAGTAAATTCAAAAAGATTGAAATTGTACCAACCAGCTTTTCAGATCACAAAGATATGAAACTACAAATAAATTACTCAAAGAAAATGAAAAAGCCCACAAACACATGGAGGCTTAATAACATGCTCCTAAATAATCAATGAATCAATGACCAAATAAAAACAGAAATCAAGCAATATATGGAGACAAATGACAACAATAATTCAACACCACAAAAATCTGTGGGAGGCAGCAAAGGCCGTGCTAAGAGGGAAATGTATTGCAATACAGGCCTACCTCAGGAAAGAAGAACAATCCCAAATGGAGAGTCTAAACTCACAACTAACAAAACTACAAAAGAAACAACAAATGACGCCCAAAGTCAGTAGAAGGAGGGATATAATAAAGATTACAGCAGAAATAAATAAAATTGAGAAGAATAAAACAATAGAAAAAAAAATCAATGAAAGCAGGAGCTAGTTCTTCGAGAAAATAAACAAAATAGATAAACCCCTACCAGACTTATCAAGAAAAAAAGAGAGTCTCCACACATAAACAGAATCAGAAATGAGAAAGGAAAAAAATCACTATGGACACCACAGAAATACAAAGAATTATGAGAGAATCTCTGCAAAATTATATGGGAACAAACTGGATAACCTAGAAGAAACAGACAACTTTCTAGAAAAATACAACCTTTCAAGGCTGACCCAGGAAGAAACAGAAAATCTCAATAGACCAATTACCAGCAAAGAAATTGAATTCGTAATCAAAAAACTACCTAAGAACAAAACCTCCGGACCAGATGGTTTCACTGCTGAATTTTATCAAACATTTAGTGAAGACCTAATACCCATCGTCCTTAAAGTTTTCCAAAAAGTAGAAGAGGAGAGAATACTCCCAAACCCATTCTACGAGGCCAACATCACTCTAATACCAAAACCAGGCAAAGACACCACAAGAAAAGAAAATTACAGACCCATGTCTCTGATGAACACAGATGCAAAAATACACAACAAAATATTAGCAAACCTAATTAAAAAATACATCAAAAAGATCATCCATCATAATAAAGTGGAGTTCATCCCAGGGATGCAAGGATGGTACAACATATGAAAATCCATCAACATCATCCACTACATCAACAAAAAGAAGGACAAAAACCACATGATTATCTCCATAGATGCTGAAAAAGCATGCAACAAAATTCAACATCCATTCATGATAAAAACTCTCAACAAAATGGGTATAGAGGGCAAGTACCTCAACATAATAAAGGCCATATATGACAAACCCACAGCCAACATTATATTTAACAGCGAGAAGCTGAAAACTTTTCCTTTGAGATTGGGAACAAGACAAGGATGCCCACTCTCTCCACTTTTATTCAACATAGTTCTAGAGGTCCCAGCCACAGCAATTAGACCACAGAAAGAAATAAAAGGCATCTGGATTGGTAAGGAAGAAGTCAAACTGTCCCTGTTTGCAGATGACATGATATTGTACATAAAAAACCCTAAAGAATCTACTTCAAAGCTATTAGATCTAATACCTGAATTCAGCAAAGTTGCAGGATACAAAGTTAATACACAGAAATCTGTTGCATTCCTATACACTAATGATGAACTAGCAGAAAGAGAAATCAGGAAAACAATTCCATTTAGATATGCATCAAAAAGAATAAAATACCTAGGAATAAACCTAACCAAGGAAGTGAAAGACTTATATTCTGAAAACTACAAGACACTCAAGAGAGATTTTAAAGAAGATATCAATGAGTGGAAACACGTCCCATGCTCATGGATAGAAAGAATTAATATAGTCAAAATGGCCATCCTGTCTAGAGCAATCTAGAAATTCAATGCAATCCCTATCAAAATACCAATAGCATTCTTCAACGAACTAGAGCAAATTGTTCTAAAATTCATATGGAACCACAAAAGACCCCGAATAGCCAAAGCTATCCTTGGAAGGAAGAATAAAGCGGGGGGAATTACACTCACTGACTTCAAGCTCTACTACAAAGCCACAATAATCAATACAACTTGGTCCTGGCACAAGAACAGACTCATAGACCAATGGAACAGACTAGAGAGCTCAGATATAAGCCCAATCATATATGGTCAGTTAATATAAGATAAAGGGGCCATGGATATACAATGGGGAAATGATAGCCTCTTCAACAGGTGGTGTTGGCAAACTGGACAGCTACATGTAAGAGAATGAAACTGGACCATTGTCTAACATCATACACAAAAGTAAACTCAAAATGGATCAAAGACCTGAATGTAAGTCATGAAACCATAAAACTTTTAGAAAAAAACATAGACACAAATATCTTGGACATAAATATGAGCAACTTCTTCATGAACATATCTCCCCAAGCAAGGGAAACAAAAGCGAAAATGAACAAATGGGACAGTATCAAGGTGAGAAGCTTCTGTACAGCAAAGGACACCATCAGTAGAACAAAAAGACATCCTACAGTATGGGAGAATATATTCATAAATGACATAACCGATAAGGCGTTGACATCCAAAATATATAAAGAACTCACGTGCCTCAACAAAACAAAAGCAAACAATCCAATTAAAAAATGGGCAGAGGATCTGAATAGACACTTCTCCAAAGACGAAATTCAGATGGACAACAGGCACATGAAAAGATGCTCCACATCACTAATCATCAGAGAAATGCAAATTAAAACCACAATGAGATATCACCTCACACGAGTAAGGATGGCCAACATCCAAAACACAAACAACAACAAATGTTGGCGAGGATGTGGAGAAAGAGGAACCCTCCTACACTGCTGGTGGGACTGCAAATTAGTTCAACCATTGTGGAAAGCAGTATGGAGGTTCCTCAAAAAACTCAAAATAGAAATACCATTTGACCCAGGAATTCCACTCTTAGGAATTTACCCTAAGAATGCAGCAGCCCAGTTTGAAAAAGACATATGCACCCCTATGTTTATCCAGCACTATTTACAATAGCCAAGAAATGGAAGCAACCTAAGTGTCCATCAGTAGATGAATGGAAAAAGAAGATGTGGAACATATACACAATGGAATATTATTCAGCCATAAGAAGAAAACAAATCCTACCATTTGCAACAACATGGATGGAGCTAGAGGGTATTATGCTCAGTGAAATAAGCCAAGCAGAAAAAGACAAGTATCAAGTGATTTCACTCATATGTGGAGTATAAGAACAAAGAAAAAAACTGAAGGAACAAAACAGCAGCAGACTCACAGAACGTAAGAATGGACTAACAGATACCAAAAGGAAAGGGACTGGGGAGGATGGGTGGGAAGGGAGGGACAAGGGGGAAAAGGGGCATTACTATTAGCAGATATAATGTAGGGGTGGGGCACGGGGAGGGCTGTTCAACTCAGAGAAGACAAGTAGTGATTCTATAGCATATCACTACACTGATGGACTGTGATTATAATGGGGTATATGGGGGGGAATTGATGATATGGGGAATCTAGTAACCATAATTTTGCACATGTAATTGTAGATTAACGATACCAAAAAAAAAAGTGGTACCTATGCTGATGGATCTACAGAGAAATATGTAAGAGCTAAGGGAGAAAGTCTGGAGAGACATTACAGAAATGAAATAATCCACTGATGGACTCAAGAGCAGACTGGACGAGGTACAAGAGACTGTTAATGGAATAGAAATCAGAGAATAGGAGTACAGAGAAGTTGAGGCAGAGAGAGATAAAAGGATCTCTAGGAATGAAGGAATATTAAGAGAACGGTGTGACCAATCCGAAAAGAACAATATTCTCATTATAGGGTACCAGAAGTAGAAGAGTAGAGAAAAAGGGATAGAAAGTGTAGTTGAAGACGTAATTGAGGAAAACTTCCCCAAACTGGGAAAGAAATAGATTCTCCGACCATGGAAGCCCACAGATCTCCCAACACAAGGGACCCAAGGAAGACAACATCAAGACATATAATAATTAAAATGGCAAAGATCAAAGACAAGGACAGAGTATTAAAGGCAGCTAGAGAGAGAAAAAAGATCACCTACAAAGGAAAACCCATCAGACTATGATCAGACTTCTCCACAGAAACCTTACAGGCCAGAAGAGAATGGCATGATATATTTAACGCAATGAAACAGAAGGGCCTTGAACCAAGAATACTGTATCCAGCACGATTATCATTTAAATTCGAGTGAGGGATTAAACAATTCCCAGAGAAGCAAAAGTTGAGGGATTTTGCCTTCCACAAACCACCTCTACAGGATATCTTAAAGGGACTGCTCTAGATGGAAGCACTCCTAAGGCTAAAAAGATGTCACCAGAGAAAATAAAATCATAGGTAAGAAAGCATACCATCCAAACACTAACTAAAGGTAAAAAGTAAAATCAACTATCCACAAAAACAGTCAAAGGAAACGAAACAGAGTACAGAGTAAAACACCTAGCATATAAAGAATGGAGGAGTAAGAATAAGAAGGGAGAGAAATAAAAAATCATCAGACTGTGTTTATAATAGTTTAACAAGAGAGTTAAGTTAGACTGTTAGATAGTAAAGAAGCTAACCTTGAAACTTTGGTAATCACGAATCTAAAGCCGGCAATGGCACTAAGTACGTATCTATCGATAATCACCCTAAATGTAAATGGACTGAATACACCAATCAAAAGACACAGAGTAATACAATGGATAAAAAAGGAAGACCCATCTATATGCTGCTTAAAAGAGACTCACCTCAAACCCATAGATATACACAGACTAAAAGTGAAGGGATGGAAAAAGATATTTCATGCAAACAACAGGGAGAAAAAAGCAGGTGTTGCATTACTTGTATCAGACAAAATAGACTTCAAAACAAAGAAAGTAGCAAGAGATAAAGAAGGACATTATATAATGATAAAGGGGTCAGTCCAACAAGAGGATATAACCATTATAAATACATATGGACCCAACACAGGAGCACCGACCTATGTGAAACAAATACTAACAGAATTAAAGGAGGAAATAGAAAGCAATGCATTCCTTTTAGGAGACTTCAACACACCACTCACTCCAAAGCATAGATCAACCAGACAGAAAATAAGTAAGGACACAGAGGCACTGAACAACACATTAGAACAGATGGACCTAACATCTACAGAACTCTACACCCAAAAGCAGCAGAATACACATGCTACTCAAGTGCACATGGAACATTTTCCAGAATAGATCACATACTAGTCCACAAAAGAACCTCAGTAAATTAAAAAATATTGAAATTCCACCAACCAACTTCTCAGATCACAAAGGAATAAAACTAGAAATAAATTGTACAAAGAAAACAAAAACGCTCACAAACACATGGAGGCTTAACAACATGCTCCTAAATAATCAGTGGATCAATGACCAAATTAAAACAGAGATCAAGCAATACATGGAGACAAATGACAAAAATAGCACAAAGCCCAACTTCTGTGGGACACAGCAAAGGCAGTTCTAAGAGGAAAGTATATTGTAATCCAGGCCTATTTAAAGAAGGAAGAACAATCCCAAATGAATAATCTAAAGTCACAATTATTGAAATTGGAAAAAGAAAACAAATGAGGCCAAAAATAACCAGAAGGAGGGACGTAATAAAGATCAGAGAATAAATAAATAAAATTGAGAAGAATAAAACAAAAGAAAAAAATCAATGAAACCAAGAGCTAGTTCTTTGAAAAAATAAACAAAATAGATAAACCCCTAGCCAGACTTATTAAGAGAAAAAGAGAATCTACACACATAAACAAAATCAGAAATAGGAAAGGAAAATCACGATGGATACCACAGAAATACAAAGAATTATTAGAGAATACTATGAAAATCTATATGCTCACAAGCTGGAAAACCTAGAAGAAATGGACTTCTTAGAAAAGTTCAACCTTCGAAGACTGACCACGGAAGAAACAGAAAATCTAAATAGACCAATTATAAGCAACGAAATTGAATCGGTAATCAGAAAATTACCAAAGAACAAAACCCCCGGGCCAGATGGATCCACAGTTGAATTTTATCAGACATACAGAGAAGACATAATACCCATTCTCCTTAATGTTTTCCAAAAAGTAGAAGAGGAGGGAATACTTCCAAACTCATTCTATGAAGCCAGCATCACTCTAATACCAAAACCGGGCAAAGACTTTACCAAGAAAGAAAGTTACAGACCAATATCCCTGATGAACGTAGATGCAAAAATACTCAACAAAATATTAGCAAACAGAATTCAAAAATACATCAAGAGGATCATACACCATGACCAAGTGGGATTCATCCCAGGGATGCAAGGATGGTACAACATTCGAAAATCCATCAACATCATCCACCACATCAACAAAAAGAAGAACAAAAATCACATGATCATCTCCACGGATGCTGAAAAAGCATTTGACAAAACTCAACATCCATTCATGATAAAAACTCTTAACAAAATGGGTATAGGGGGCAAGTACATCAACAAAAAAAGGTCATATATGACAAACCCACAACCAACATCATACTTAACAGCGAGAAGCTGAAAGCTTTTCACCTAAGTTCGGGAAGCAGACAGGGAGGGATGCCCACTCTCCCCGCTGTTATTCAATATAGTACTGGAGGTCCTAGCCACGACATTCAGACAAGACAAAGAAATACAAGGCATCCAGATTGGTAAAGAAGAAGTCAACTTGTCACTATTTGCAGATGACATGATATTGTATATAATAAACCCTAAAGACTCCACTCCAAAACTACTAGAACTAATATCTGAATTCAGCAAAGTTGGAGGATACAAAACTAATACACAAAAATCTGTTGCTTTCCTATACACTAACAATGAACTAACAGAAAGAGAAATCAGGAAAACAATTCCATTCACACTTGCATCAAAAAGAATAAAATACCTAGGAATAAACCTAACCAAGGAAGTGAAAGACCTATATGCTGAAAACTACAAGACACTCTTAAGAGAAATTAAAGAGAACACTAAGAAATGGAAATTCATCCCATGCTCTTGGCTAGGAAGAATAAATATTGTCAAAATGGCTATACTACCTAAAGCAATCTACAGAATCAATGCAATCCCTATCAAAATACCAACAGCATTCTTCAATGAACTGGAACAAATAGTTCTAAAATTCATATGGAACCACAAAAGACCCCAAATAGCCAAAGCAATCCTGAGAAGGAAGAATAAAGCAGGGGGAATTATGCTCCCTGACTTCAAGTTCTACTACAAAGCCACAGTAATCAAGACAATTTGGTACTGGCACAAGAACAGACCCACAGACCAGTGGAAAATAGAGAGTTCAGATATTAACCCAAACATATACGGTCAATTAAAAAACGATAAAGGAGCCATGGATATACAATGGGGAAATGATAGCCTCTTCAACAGCTGGTGTTGGCAAAACTGGACAGCTACATTAAGAGAATGAAACTGGACCATTGTCTAATCCCATACACAAAAGTAAATTCAAAATGGCTAAAAGACCTGAATGTAAGTCATGAAACCATAAAACTCTTAGAAAAAAATATAGGCAAAAATCTCTTGGACATAAACATGAGTAACCTCTTCATGATCATATCTCCCCGGGCAAAGGAAAGAAAAGCAGAAATGAACAAGTGGGACTATATCAAGTTGAAAACCTTCTGTACAGCAAAGAACACTATCAGTAGAACAAAAAGGCATCCTACAGTATGGGAGAATATATTCATAAATGACATATCCAATAAGGGGCTGACATCCAAAATATAAAAAGAGCTCATGCACCTCAACAAACAAAAAGAAAATAATCCAATTAAAAAATGGGCAGAGGATCTGAATAGACACTTCTCCAAAGAAGAAATTCAGATGGCCAACAGGCACATGAAAAGATGCTCCACATTGCTAATCATGAGAGAAATGCAAGTTAAAACCACAATGAGATATCACCTCACACGAGTAAGGATGGCCAACATCCAAAACACAAACAACAACAAATGTTGGCAAGCAAGGATGTGGAGAAAGAGAAACCCTTCTACACTGCTGGTGGGAATGTAAATTAGTTCAACCATTGTGGAAAGCAGTATGGAGATTTCTCAAAAAACTACAAATAGAAATACCATTTAACCCAGGAATTCCACTCCTAGGTATTTACCCTAAGAGTACAGCAGCCCAGTTTGAAAAAGACAGATGCACCCCTAGGTTTATCGCAGCACTATGTACAATAGCCAAGACATGGAAGCAACCTAAGTGTCCATCAGTAGATGAATGGAAAAAGAAGATGTGGTACATATACACAATGGAATATTATTCAGCCATAAGAAGAAAACAAATCCAGACATTTGCAACAACATGGATGGAGCTAGAGGGTATTATGCTCAGTGAAATAAGCCAGGCAGAGAAAGACAAGTACCAAATGATTTCACTCGCCTGTGGAGTATAAGAACAAAGAAAAAACTGAAGGAACAAAACAGCAGCAGACTCACAGAACCCAAGAATGGACTAACAGTTAACAACGGAAAAGGGACTGGGGAGGATGGGTGGGAAGGGAGGGATAAGGGGGAAAAAGGGGCACTATGATTAACAGATATAATGTGTGTGGGAGGCACAGGGAGCGCTGTTCAACTTAGAGAAGAGAAGTAGGGATTGTATAGCATCTCACTATGCTGATGGACAGTGAGTGTAATGGGGTATGTAATGGGGACTTGATGATGTGGGGAGTCTAGTAACCATAATGTTGCACATGGAATTCTAGATTAATGATACCAAAAAATAAAAAATAAAAAGAGTAGAAATAACACAAGAAAATTTCCCAGAACCAAAGGACATGAGATCCCAATGAAAGCAAAAAGTAGTTATATTAAGCCCATAATCTTAAAATTTTAGAAAATCAGAAGTAAAGAATGGATCCCCAAAATTTGAAGAGGTAATATAACAATAATAGTAACAATGAAAAGTCACAGATTTGAAAGATGTCAGAGAAATGTTATTTCAAATCCTGGCCCACCACTTAAAGTGACCTTGTGCAAGTAACTTTTTTGTCTTTATATATCAATTTCTTCAACTAAAAAAATAAAAAGGAGATAATATTTATCTCAGAATGATATGAAAATGTATGTAAGTCAATCAGCATAATACCTAGTGTAACATTCAATAAATAGGAACTATTATTGTTATAATTAATTATGCTATAATGAGTAATTAAAAAATACAAATTCTTGACCTAAATATTTCCAATTATTAATAATCAAAATTGCTACCATTTAGTAGCCAATTCTTGAATATACTTTATTACTGTGTAAGGGATTTTTATAACCTTTGAGAATGAAAACATATAATGTTAAACATTATAAAATGAACAATTATTTGTCTAAAATATGAGGTAGTTTTAAAATAAGATATATAAATTGTACTAAAATTCTCTAAGAAATTGGATAATGGATAATGATTAATAATGTCTGTCACTCTGTTCAGAGTCAGTTAAAGAATACCTAGAAAATGAGATGATTAGTGTTCCTTCTAAATTCTAAAGAAATTTTTAAAATGTCAAGTATTTAGAATGAGCACAGAAGTAAAGTTCTAGGTGCGATGAATGCTCTTTAGAAGTAAAGTAGAATAATCACTACTATAAGCAACTACAAATCTATATACTCTTGAGTACCACTATGTGAACAATTTTATCTGTGTCTACAAACCAAGACTGGGAGAGAATTAAGAAATAAAAATAGTTGTGTTGGGCAGGTAGGGTTATGAGTGAATACTTTGAGATTAATTTCTTTAATATTTTTAAAAATTAATTTTTAATTATTAAATATTTAAAAAATAATTTGTAAAAGAACTCTGGCATAGAAGATAAGCAACAAATCCTTGGAATGTTAAGTGCGCCACAGCAGGTCAATCAAGCAAATTTATCATTAACGTGAACTACAAAGCTTGCCACTGTGCAGGAAGGCCCTATTACATAGCATAGCAGCTATTACTAATCATTTGGACCAATATACTTTTGTAATCTAAATTTGTCATTTACAAAAGAGCAGCCATCATTTTAGATGCTGAGAGCAATAAGATCAATACTTACAGTGCTAGATTTTGGCTTCAGGACCAGTATTACAGACTCAGCTCCTCTGTGGTCAAAATAGAATTTGCTAGATATTCTTTCTCTTCTTATCTGTTTAATGTGTTTTAGAAACTTTAATAGTAATGATCATAATCTGGGTTAGCTTTTTAAATGGACAAGGCAGCTTATTTCTCTAAGTATATAATCATTTACAAGTGCTTTTCAAGCTTATCTAAAACTCAAAAGTATTATTAGATTTCAGATATCATTCTGGATATTTATGTGGAAACGAGAATCTCTGCTCCTGCTGCAAATTTTCCACCTCAATAACTGGCTTGAAAACTATTTCCACAGTAATCAGCTATGAGGACTTTACAAGGCAACCATACAATAAACACTTTATATTCTCAAGAAGCACAGAGAACTATTAAAAAAGGCGGGAGGGGCTATTTCGTTTTTAGAGAAAGAAACCTATAGAGAAATGAATACAGCTCACCAAAGTTCAGCAAGTTAGAAAAACTAGACTAGAATGAGTACTCTCGTACTCAAATCTTGTTAGTCCAATATCCTTACTATTTCCCATTTCTTAATTAAATCACATCTTTGTCAATTATTTCATCAATGATTTTTAAGCACAGAAAACTAGAGAAATAGGCCAGAGATAGTTAGGTGTCACATGAGATAACATCAACCATTCAAAAGCAGCATGAATATGCCCAGTGGCCACATTTTTTTCTCCCATTTGTCTTGTATTGTCTGAATTCACACTTGCAGAGCATCTGAAAAGGCCATTTTTTCATGTCCTGCTCCAGTACATCATCTGAACTCCCTGAAGTCTGATCTCAGAGTTGCTATTATTTGTTTTAAGATCTTGCCTTAAAAATTTCTTAAAAATATTTCAAAGCAACTTTCATTTTCTGCTAAAATAAGTCTTTTCAAATCACCCACCGCAACTAGTGCCATATATAAATACACATACAAATACATTTCTAACCTTTTCCAACCTGTTAGTGTTACATTTTTATCTTTAAATTAGAAAATGTCACCAAGCCAAGCATAAACAATGCAATTACCTACATATGGTAGTGGATAGTTAACTGCTAATTCTTTTGAGAGAGTCTATAATAAGCAATATGATATATGCTCATAGAAATTTGTCTTAAATGAAACTTGTGGCATAGGAACATCCATCTGTGAAATACAGTTAATCACACCATCCAAGGTCTCTGTGTTTCTATTATAAATCAAATCACTACCACACAGCTGTTACTATATCTCTAATGGGTTTTTCAATTGCTGTCCAAGCAGTTAACTCTCAAAAATTTTTTCTATGAAAAGTTTACAAACCTTTGGTTAAAACTGGGTCATTACCTAGACTGCATGCATGATACACTACTTCTATTACAGTGAACTGAGCCAAGTTTATTTGATTCTGTTTTGCTCCCTCTCTCGGGAAATTTTAGGGGCCTCAGGTCCTGCTATGAACTCTAAAGAGTGTAATGTGATTTGAAAGGCTCTAAAAATATCACAGGTTTGCCTGGGCTCACTTAGAAGGGTGGCTGATTCAATTACAAGTGTCAAAATTTGATTCCTAATTTTTCGGGATCTGACAGCTGCAGCAAATCTTGCCAGGATTCCCTTATATTCATTGTGCCTCCCTTTGAAGTATTACTTCATAATCTTTGCAATTTAGCTCTAGGATTTCTGTTAGTAGCTGTAGAATGAATTGGTTGGACCTTTCTAAAGTTACTTATAAATATTATTTGACCAAGCACATTTCTTAAGTAGCCATAACTGCTGTAATGGTTAGGAGAGAAACCACATGGACTCTATACTCATACACCATAAACCAGGAGTGACCTTTCAATGCATGAAATGCCAATGGGACCTTAGCCATAAGTTCATTAGTTGCCATTAAAAAGTTCAAAACCAAAAGGCATGCCTTCATTTGAATGACAGCTTTGAGAAGGTTACTGATAGTGCGTCAACTGGGGCTGATTTTTGTTTGCTTTTCCAAATAATCAAAGCACAGGTTCAGAGATATCAAGGTGATAAAGACCGTAAAGATCAGTAGGTACGTAGCACTAAAAGATGTACAGGCTCTATTCTCTGCTCTTCATTAAGTGAGACAAAGTCATTGAGCTTGGATTGCTGCCTGTGAAATGGCAAAAATCGTACTTACCAAAAAAACTGATGGGAGGCTACCAAATTAAATGGCAAATTTAGGTTTGTGGTCAGGTATTTAAAAATAACTCTACCTATATAATGAAAGAAACAATTATGGTTAGGATGAAGAGTTACATATTAATAATTTTTCCTATTAATTGAAGCCTACTAAAAAGTGCCAAGATATATTTAATATTATCGTCTTTCTGATGAAAAGATATATATACTTAGATTAGATAATACATTTTCATTCAGGTTTTCCACACACTTGCCAAGTGTCTAAACATGCCAGGTACTAAGTAACTCATGGTGAAGAAGAGATATGTCCCTGCCACCTTGGAACTTACTGGTTTCTTAGGGGAAGCAGAAATTGAACAAGTGACCATAAGTGCACTGTATATCACAAGATATACAGAGTCCCATGGAAGTACACTTCAGGGTCGTGGAGCGTGAGCTGGGAAAACAATAACAGGGTATGCTTCCTGGGAGATGCGGTACTTAACCTCTTTACGTTATCTTAAAAAATCATATTGATCATAGCAACATTTTATTAACAACTCAGAATCACAATAATGGCCATTAACTATTATACTATGCTCTAATACTAGGTTTTCTATCTCCTCTCACACTGAATACAGCAAAAATATTTCTATATAAACACTTAAAAAATATTGCAAGTTGTGGAAAACTAAGGTCACTTAATATTAAAATCCTGACCCAATATTTGAAATTATCCTAACTTGGAATAACAGCAATAATTTGCACTTAGAAGTTCTAAGAGAAAATCACATAGGATTCTAACTTAGGAGGGAATTACTGGGTCATATGGTAATTCTGTGTTCAACTTTTTGAGGAATTGCTATACTGTTTTCAGTGGCTGTACCCACTTTATAGACAAGGAAACTGAGGTAAAGAGGAGTTAAGTAACATGCTAAGGTTGAACAGCTGATAGGTAACATAGCAGAGATCTGCACACAGGAGTTGTGGTTCCAGAGCTGATTCTGTTAACCTCTACAGAATAGCCTCTTCATTTACTGACATGGAAAAATCTTCAGGACATTTTATTAAAAACAGGTTGCACAATATATGCAGTAAAATACCATTCATTTAAAAAAACCCACAAAACAATATTATCTATATCTTCAGAGTAGGGACTGAAAGGATATACAAAACTGGTAATAGTGGTTTCTCTTTGGAAAAGGGACTGAGGGACTGGGATTGGGGATAGGAGGTAGTTAAGGGAGACTTGTTTTATGTGTATTGCTAGAATTTTATACCATGAGAATGTATTTAGGTATTACTCATATAACCATATATTTTAACATTAAAAACCCAAAACATTGATCCAATCTAATCTTTTTTTCTACTCAATGCACACATTACTTCTAAATGTCCCTCATCCAGCTCTGTTAGGATATTTTAAATGGTGGAGCCCTCTCCTTCACCAAAGCAGCCTGCTTCATTACTGAAGAAAACTTAAGTGGTAGATATTTTTCCTTATGGTCAAGCAAATATTTCTCTCTAACCACAGTCCATTAGTTCTAATTCTGCCTTCTGTTAAATAAACAAGAATACTACTAATCCATCTGTAACAGGGTCCCCAAGACCACCCCCAGGTTCAATAATTTGCTAGGAGGACTCGTAGGACTCAGCATATATATTCATACTCTTGGCTATGCTTTGCCAAGAAAAGATACAAAGCAAAACCAGCAAAGGGAAAAGGCACATGAGGTGAAGTCCAGAGGAAGCCAGGGGCAAGCTTCCAAGAATCTTCTTCCTTAACTTCCCCAGCAATGAGTTGTAACAATATGTGTGAAATGTTGCCAACCAAGGAAGCTCATTAGAAACTCAGCACCCAAGGTTTTTACTGGGGACTGGTCACGTAGGCATCCTCTGCCCAGCCCATACCAAAATTCCAGACTCCAGCAGGAAAGCAGATGTTCAACATGAGCCACACACTTTGCATATACATTTTAGGCATGGTAAGTCATTCTTTCTAGAGAATGGTGGGAATCCTAAAATCCAAGTCCCCATATGCCAGGCAAGGGCCAATCTTGCAAGCAAGGTTTTCTAAGAATAGCAGTTTTAGGCCTGCTATGTTAACTCTTTCTGCACACCATCTTTCCATAATCCTTTTGATATTTAAATGTAATTCTATTATGCCTTGCTTTATTTAGTTTTTTTGTTCTCAGTTAATGTATTATCAATCATTTCTATGAAAATTTTCACTTTTCATCTTGGTCACCCTCATTTGGACTCTGGCTTGATTATTTTCCTCTTAAAACATGACACTATGTAAAATAATATTCCAGGCATAATTTCACCATAAGCAGGACATTATATTTGTATTAATGGAGTAAAATTTTTTTAACTGCATTACTAATGGCTCATGTTTTGAGCTGACATACAAAACCTGAATTCTCTGACATTATATTTATAATCCCATTAACACATTTTAGTTTAAGCACAATGCTCCTATCTACCAAAATGATTTTGAGTTGTAATTTTATCTTCTGTCTCAGGTTGACTATTCCTTCTAGCTTCCTATCATGTGAAAATGATTAATAAGAGTTCTGGAGCCAAACTACCTCAATTCAAATCATAGTGCTACTACTTACTAGTAATGTGATCTTGGGTAAGTTAGCACAAATCTGTGTGTCTCAGTAACCTTATTTGTAAAAACTAGGAATAATAATCCTATCTATCTCATAGAGGTGTGCAATGAAATAAATGAGATAATACATATGATAAGCCTAGTATGATGTCTGGTAGGATTTACACTCAAAACAACTTCAAGAGCTTGTGTTCTTACCCATTCCACTATATACTGTCTCTCAGCATGTGGTAACATATGGCTCACAGGAATGATTCCTTTCAGATGCCAGATGTTGTATGTTGACTGTGTTTCTTGGAAGCTTTGACATCCATTATTTTCAGGTGTTCTTCCTAACAACAATGAAGAGCAAGCACCCCCATTTTACAGGTAGAGAAGTGATTTGCTCAAGGTCAATAGGAACATGTGAAAGAGAACTGGATTTCAGCTTGACTACTTAATAGTTCTGTGAATCTATAATCTCCCTGAGCTTCACTCAATTGTAAAATGTAACATCTCTTAGAAGAAGTAAAGAAATATATGTTTGGAAAGCATCTAACAAAAATTTGGATAAAAAGTGCTCAGTAGAGGCGCTCAAGATAGTGGCGTGAGTAGGGCAGTGGAAATATCCTCCCAAAACCATATATATTTTGAAAATACAGCAAATACAACTATTCCTAAAAGACAGACCAGAAGATACAGTATAATAGCCAGGCTACATCTACATCTGAGAGAACTCAGCATCTCACGAAAAGGGTAAGATACAAAGGCATGATCTGCCGAGCACACCCCCACCCCAGCTCACCAGTGGGAGGAATAGAATCACAGTAGGGAGGGAGTGGAAGCAGAGGACTTCTAAATAACCAGCCCTAGTTATCTGCACTGGGAGCACAGATACACATTGCATGGTGTGCTGGATATTACAGAAACAGAAACGTAAATTCTAAGATGGAGACTGCGAGCAGGTTGCCATGGCCAGCTCCCCTGGGACAAAAGAGAAGCAGGTGCTATAAAAGTCTTAAAGGGACAAGGGTTTAACAGGTGGACAAAATTGTCTCGGCATACTCAGTCCAGCAGGCTGGGAATCTTAAGGAACTTCAGGCGCCCTAACCTACTGGGTGGCAATGCATCTCCGAAGCCCCTCAGAGCGATATGCAGCCTGCCGTTCATCCTGCCCCACCAGCACTGCAAGCAAACTGGCTGACCCGTCATTGCTGTGGACCAGCCAGGGAGCAGCCCTGCCCACAGCAACCACACAGAGTCTTCACCCAGCACACAGCTAATTGGACCAGACCCAGAGGTTGCCGCCAGCACGCAGCTGCCCAGCACAGACAGAGGAAGCCAGCGCAAAGTCCGGAAGGCATGAAGGGGTGCCGTTCTCGCAGAACACACGCTACACGCCTGTGAACCTAGGCAGTCCCTAGGCCATTCCGAGGGCCGCCCACCCACGGCAGCACAGGGAATTAACCCAGAGACTGCTCCCTGTGTGTGGGTAATTGGCACAGGCAGCGGAGAAGGGCAAAGCAAACAGTAAGCAGGAAGGGATTTTGTTCTCCCAGCTGACACACGCGCCACCTGTCAGCGATCACTTCTATCGCCATGAAAAGGCAGAAGAATCTGCTTCAGTCAAAAATCACTCAGACAACCCCAGAGAGAGGGCCTGGTGAGATAGATGTAACCAATCTTCCTGAAAAAGAATTCAAAATAAAAGTCATAACCATGCTTATGGACCTGCAGAGAAATATGCAAGAGCTAAGGGATGAAGTCCAGAGGGAGATAACAGAAATGAAACAATCAATGGAAGAACTTAAGAGCAGACTGGATGAGGTACAAGAGACTGTTAATGTAATAGAAATCAGAGAACAGGAATACAGAGAAGCTGAAGCAGAGAGAGATAAAAGGATCTCTAGGAATGAAAGAATATTAAGAGAACTGTGTGACCAATCCAAACAGAACAAGTCACATTATGTGGGTACCAGAAGAGGAAGGGAGAGAAAAAAGGGGTTGAGACTGAATTTGAAGAAATGATTGCTGAAAACTTCCCAAAGGTGCGGAAGGAAATAGTCTCTCAGACATTGGAAGCCCACAGATCTCCCAAAACAAGGGACCCAAGGAGAACAACACCAAGACACATAGTAATTAAAATGGCAAAGATCAAAGACATGGACAGGGTATTAAAGGCAGCTAGAGAGAGAAAAAAAGATCACCTACAAAGGAAAACCAATCAGGCTATCATCAGACTTCTTAACAGAAACCCTACAGGCCAGAAGAGGATGGCATGATATATTTAACGCAATGAAACAGAAAGGCCTCAAACCAAGAATACTGTATCTAGCAAGATTATCATTTAAATTTGAAGGAGTCATTAAACAATTTCCAGATAAGCTAAAGTTGAGGAAATTTGCCTCCCACAAACCACCTCTACAGGGTATTTTAAAGGGATTGCTCTAGATGGAAGTACTCCTAAGGATAAATAGATGACACCAGAGAAAATAAAATGAGAGCAAAGAAAGCAGATCAACTAAATACTAACTAAAGGCAAAAAATAAAATCAGCTATCCACAAAAGCAGTCAAGGGAAACACAAAAGAGTACAGAATAAAACACCTGACATATAAAGAGTGGAGGAGGAAGAATAAGAAGGGGGAGAAATAAAGAATCATCAGATTGTGTTTATAAAAGTGTAATAAGTGGGTTAAAGTTAGATGGTTAGGTAGTAAACAAGCTATCGTTGAACCTTTGGTAACCACGAATCCAAAGCCTGCAATGGCAATAAGTACATATCTATCAATAATCACCCTTAATGTAAATGGACTGAATGCACCAATCAAAAGACACAGAGTAACAGAATGGATAAAAAAACAAGACCCATATATATGCTGCTTACAAAAGACTCACCTCAAACCCAAAGACATACACAGACTAAAAGTGAAGGGGTGGAAAAAGATATTTCATGCAAACAAGAGGGAGAAAAAACCAGGAGTTGCATTACATGTATCAGACAAAATAGACTTCAAAACAAAGAAAGTAGCAAGAGATAAAGAAGAACATTACATAATGATAAAGGGGTCAGTCCAACAAGAGTATATAACCATTATAAATATCTATGCACCCAACACAGGAGCGCCGACATATGTAAAACAAATACTAACAGAATTAAACGAGGAAATAGAAAGCAATGCATTCATTTTAGGAGACTTCAACACAACCCTCACTCCAAAGGACAGATCAACCAGACAGAAAATAAGTAAAGACACAGAGGCACTGAACACCACACTAGAACAGATGGACCTAACAGACATCTACAGAACTCTGCACCCAAAAGCAACAGGATACACATTCTTCTCAAGTACACATGGAATACTTTCCAGAATAGACCACATATTAGACCACCAAAAGAACCTCAGTAAATTCAAAACATTGAAATTCTACCAAACAACTTCTTAGATAACAAAGGTATAAAAATAGAAATAAATTGTACAAAGAAAACAAAAAGGTTCACAAACACATGGAGGCTTAACAACATGCTCCTAAATAATCAATGGATCAATGACCAAATTAAAACAGAGATCAAGCAATTTATGGAGACATATGACAACAACAGCACAATGCCCCAACTTCTGTGGGACACAGCAAAGGCAGTTCTAAGAGGAAAGTATATAGCAATCCAGGCCTATTTAAAGAAGGAAGAACAAACCCAAATGAATAGTCTAAATTCACAATTACTGAAACTGGAAAAAGAAGAACAAACGAGGCCCAAAGTCAGCAGAAGGAGGGACCTAATAAAGATCAGAAAAGAAATAAATAAAATTGAGAAGAATAAAACAACAGAAAAAAAATCAATGGAACCAAGAGCTGGTTCTTTGAGAAAATAAACAAAATAGATAAACCCCTAGCCAGACTTATAAAGAGAAAAAGAATCTACACACATACACAGAATCAGAAATGAGAAAGGAAAAAATCACGACGGACACCACAGAAATACAAAGAATTATTAGAGAATACTATGACAATCTATTGCTAACAAGCTGGATAACCTAGGAGAAATGGAAAACTTTCATGAAAAATACAACCTTCCAAGACTGACCAAGGGAAGAAACAGAAAATCTAAACAGACCAATTACCAGCAATGAAATTAAATCGGTAATCAAAAACTATCCAAGAACAAAACTCCTGGACCAGATTGATTAACCGCTGAAGTTTATCAGACATTTAGAGAAGACATAATACCCATTCTCCTTAAAGTTTTCCAAAAAATAGAAGACGGAATACTTCCAAACTCATTCTATAAAGCCAGCATCACTCTAATACCAAAACCTGGCAAAGACCCAACACAAAACAAAATTACAGACCAATATCCCTGATGAACATAGATGCAAAAAAACTCAACAAAATATTAGCAAACCGAATTCAAAAATACATCAAGACAATCATACACCATGATCAAGTGGAATTCATCAAAGGGATGCGAGGATGGTACAACATTAAAAAATCCATTAACATCATCTACCACATCAAGACAAAAACTACATGGTCATCTCCATAGATGCTGAAAAAGCATCTGACAAAATTCAACATCCATTCATGATAAAAACTCTCAACAAAATGTGTACAGAAGGCAAGAACATCAACATAATAAATGCCATATTTGACAAACGCACAGCCAACATCATACCTAACAGTGAGAAGCTGAAAGCTTTTCACTTAACATTGGGAACAAGATAGGGATGCCAACTCTCCCCACTTTTATTCAACACAGTACTGGAGGTCCTAGCCACGGCATTCAGACAAAACAAAGAAATACAAGGCATCCAGATTGGTAAAGAAGAAGTCAAACTGTCACTATTTGCAGATGACATGATATTGTACGTAAAAAACCCTAAAGATTCCACTCCAAAACGACTAGAACTAATATCTGAATTCAGGAAAATTGCAGGATACAAAATTAATACACAGAAATCTGTTGCTCCCCTATACATTAACGATGAACTAGCAGAAAGAGAAATCAGGAAAGCAATTCCATTCACAATCGCATAAAAAAGAATAAAATACCTAGGAATAAATCTAACTAAGGAAGTGAAAGACCTATACCCTGAAAACTACAAGACACTCTTAAGAGAAATTAAAGAAGACACTAATAAATGGAAATTCATCCCAGGTTCTTTGGCTAGGAAGAATAAATATTTTCAAAATGGCTATACTACCAAAAGCAATCTACAGATTCTATGCAAACCCTATCAAAATACCTACAGCATTATTCAACAAACTAGACCAAATAGTTCAAAAATTCATATGGAACCACAAAAGACCCCAAATAGCCAAAGCAATCCTGAGAAGGAAGAATAAAGCAGGGGGGATCTCGCTTCCCAACTTCAAGTTCTACTACAAAGCCACAGTAATCAAGACAATTTGGTACTGGCACAAGAACAGACCCACAGACCAGTGGAACAGAATAGAGAGTCCAGATATTGACCCAAGAATATATGGTCAATTAATATCCGTAAGGAGCCATGGATATACAATGGGGAACTGACAGCCTCCTCAAGAGCTGGTGTTGGAAAAACTGGACAGCCACATGTTAAGAGAATGAAACTGGATCATTGTCTAACCCCATACACAAAAGTAAATTAAAAATGGATCAAAGACCTGAATGTAAGTCATAAAACCATAAAACTCTTAGAAAAAAACATAGGCAAAAATCTCTTGGACATAAACATGAGCAACTTCTTGAACATATCTCCTCAGGCAAGGGAAACAAAAGCGAAAATGAACAAGTGGGACTATATCAAGCTGAAAAGCTTCTATACAGCAAAAGACACCATCAATAGAACAAGAAGGCATCCTACAGTATGGGAGAATATTTTCATAAATGACATATCTGATAAAGGGTTGACATGCAAAATCTATAAAGAGCTCACACACCTCAACAAACAAAAAGCAAATAATCCAATTAAAAAATGGGCAAAGGAGATGAACAGACACTTCTCCAAAGAAGAAATTCAGATGGCCAACAGGCACATGAAAAGATGCTCCACATCACTAGTCATCAGAGAAATGCAAATTAAAATCACAATGAGATATCACCTCACACCAGTTAGGTTGGCCATCATCCAAAAGATAAACAACAACATATGTTGGCACGGATGTGGAGAAAGGGGAACCCTCCTACACTGCTGGTGGTAATATGAATTAGTTCAACCATTGTGGAAAGCGGTATGGAGGGTCCTGAAAAAACCAAAAATAGAAATACCACTTGACCCAAGAATTCCACTCCTAGGAATTTACCTTAGGAATGCAGCAGCCCGGACTTCTGGGAAGACGGCGGCATGAGCAGGGCGGCAGAAATCTCCTCCCAACACTATACTTATCTACGAAAACACAGCAAATACATCTATTCCTAAAAGAGAGACCAGAATACACAGGAAAGCACACAGTGTGCAGCTACACCCGAGAGGACTTGGCACCCCAAGAAGCGGTCTTAAAGAGCCCAACTGACATACGTGGCAAGTACCAGTGGCCAATTCTATAGCCATGAAAAGACACAGGAATATGGTTCAGACCAAAATCAACCAGACAACCCCAGAGAGGGAGCCTGAAGGGATGGAAATGCACAGTCTTCCTGAAAAAGAATTCAGAATAAAAGTCATAACCATGCTAATGGACCTACAGAGAAATGTGCAAGAGCTGAGGGAGGAAGTGAGGGAACTGAGGAAAGACAATGCAGAAATCAGACAAGCGATCGACGGGCTTAACAGCAGACTGGATGAGATGCAAGAGACTGTTAATGGAATACAAATCAGAGAACAGGAATACAGAGCAGCTGAGGCAGAGAGAGATAAAAGGATTTCTAGGAATGAAAGAATATTAAGAGAACTGTGTGACCAATCCAAACAGAACAATATTCGCATTATAGGAGTACCAGAGGAAGAAGAGAGAGAAAAAGGGATAGTAAGTGTCTTTGAAGAAATAATTGCTGAAAACTTTCCCTCGCTGGGGAAGGAAATAGTCTCGCAGTCCACCGAAGCCCACAGATCTCCCAACACAAGGGACGCAAGGAAGACAACACCAAGACACATAATAATTAAGATGGCAAAGATCAAAGATAAAGACAGGGTATTAAAGGCAGCTAGAGAGAGAAAAAAGATCACCTACAAAGGAAAACCCATCAGACTATCATCAGACTTCTCAACAGAAACATTACAGGCCAGAAGAGAATGGCATGATATATTTAATGTTATGAAACAGAAGGGCCTCGAACCAAGAATATTGTATCCAGCACGATTATCATTTAAATATGATGGAGGGATTAAACAATTTCCACACAAACGAAAGTTGAGAGAGTTTGCCTCTCATAAACCACCACTACAGGATATCTTAAATGGACTGCTCTAGATGGAAGCACAGCTAAGGCTAAAAAGATGTCACCAGAGAAAATAAAATCATAGCAAAGAAAGCAGACCATCCAAATACTAACTAAAGGCAAAGAATAAAACACCTAGTATACAAAGAATGGAGGAGGAGGAATAAGAAGGGAGAGAAATAAAGAAACATCAGACAGTGTTTACAATAACTTAACAAGAAAGTTAAGTTAGATTGTTAGATAGTAAAGAAGCAACCCTTGAACCCTTGGTAACCACGAATCTAAAGCCAGCAACGGCAATAAGTACATATCTATCAATAATCACCCTAAATGTAAATGGACTGAATGTACCAATCAAAAGACACAGAGTAACAGAATGGATAAAAAAGCAAGACCCATCTATATGCTGCCTACAAGAAACTCACCTCAAATCCAAAGATATACACAGACTAAAAGTGAAGGGATGGAAAAAGATATTTCATGCAAACAACAAAGAGAAAAAAGCAGGTGTTGCAGTACTTGTATCAGACAAAATAGACTTCAAAACGAAGAAAGTAGCAAAAGATAAAGAAGGACATTACATAATGATAAAAGGGTCAGTCCAACAAGAATATATAACCACTATAAATATATATGCACCCAACACAGGAGCGCCAGCATATGTGAGACAAATACTAACAGAATTAAAGGAAGAAATAGACAGCAATGCATTCATCTTAGGAGACTTCAACACACCACTCACTACAGAGGACAGATCAACCAGACAGAAAATAAGTAAAGACACAGAGGCACTGAACAACACACTAGAACAGATGGACCTAACAGACATCTACAGAACTCTACACCCAAAAGCAACAGGATACACATTCTTCTCAAGTGCACATGGAACATTTTCCAGAATAGACCACATACTAGGCCACAAAAAGAACATCAGTAATTTCAAAAATATTGAAATCCTACCAACCAACTTCTCACATCACCAAGGTATAAAAATAGAAATAAATTTTAGAAAGAAATCAAAAAGGCTCACAAATACATGGAGACTTAACAACACTCTCCTAATCAATCAATGGGTTAACGACCAAATCAAAACAGAAATCAAAGAATATATGGAGACTAATGACAACAACAACACAAAGCCACAACTTCTGTGGGACGCAGCAAAGGCAGTTCTATGAGGAAAGTATATTGCAATCCAGGCCTATTTAAAGAAGGAAGAACATTCCCAAATGAATAGTCTAAAGACACAATTACTGAAATTGGAAAAAGAAGAACAAATGAGGCCCAAAGTCACCAGAAGGAGGGACATAATAAAGATTAGAGAAGAAATAAATAAAATTGAGAAGAATAAAACAATAGAAAAAATCAATGAAACCAAGAGCTGGTTCTTTGAAAAAATAAACAAAATAGATACACCCCTAGCCAGACCCATTAAGAGAAAAAGAGAATCTACACACATAAACACAATCAGAAATGAGAAAGGAAAAATCACGACGGACCGTACAGAAATACAAAGAATCATTAGAGAATATTATGAGAATGTATATGCTAACAAGCTGGAAAACATAGAAGAAATGGACAACTTCTTAGAAAAATACAACCTTCCAAGACTGACCAAGCAAGAAACAGAAAAACTAAACGGACCAATCACCCGCAACGAAATTGAATTGGTAATCAAAAAACTACCCAAGAACAAACCCCCGGGCCTAATGGATTCACCTCTGAATTCTACCAGACATATAGAGAAGAAATAACACCGATTCTCCGTAAAGTAGAAGAGGAGGGAATACTTCCAAACTCATTCTATGAAGCCAGCATCACTCTAATACCAAAACCTGGCAAAGACCTCACCAAAAAAGAAAATTACAGACCAATATCCCTGATGAACGTAGATGCAAAAATACTCAACAAAATATTAGCAAACCGAATTCAAAAATACATCAAGAGGATCATACACCATGATCAAGTGGGATTCATCCCAGGGATGCAAGGATGGTACAACATTCGAAAATCCATCAACATCATCCACCACATCAACCAAAAGAAGAACAAAAAACACATGATCATTTCCATAGATGCTGAAAAAGCATTTGACAAAATTCAGCATCCATTCCTGATTAAAACTCTCAACAAAATGGGTATAGACGGCAAGTACCTCAACATCATAAAGGCTATATATGACAAACCCACAAGTAACATCATACTTAACGGCGAGAAGCTGAAAGCTTTTCATCTAAGATCAGGAACAAGACAGGGATGACCACTCTCTCCACTGTTATTCAACATAGTACTGGAGGTCCTAGCCACAGCAATCAGACAAAACGAAGACATACAAGGCATCCAGATTGGTAAAGAAGAAGTCAAATTGTCACTATTTGCAGATGACATGATACTGTACATAAAAAACCCTAAAGATTCCATTTCAAAACTACTAGAACTAATATCTGAATTCAGCAAGGTTGCAGGATACAAAATTAACACACAGAAATCTGTTGCTTTCCTATACACTAATGATGAACTAACAGAAAGAGAAATCAGAAAAACAATTCCATTCACAATTGCATCAAAAAGAATAAAATACGTAGGAATAAACCTAATGAAGGAAGTGAAAGACCTGTACTCTGAAAACTACAAGACACTCCTAAGAGAAATTAAAGAGGACACTAAAAATGGAAATGCATCCCATGCTCTTGGCTAGGAAGAATAAATATTGTCAAAATGGCTATACTACCTAAAGCAATCTACAGATTCAATGCAATCCCTATCAAACTACCAACAGCTTTCTTCAATGAACTGAAACAAATAATTCTAAAATTCATATGGAACCACAAAAGACCCCGAATAGCCAAATCAATCCTGAGAAGGAGGAATAAAACAGGGGAATTACACTCCCTGACTTCAAGCTCTACTACAAAGCCACAGTAATCAAGACAATTTGGTATTGGCACAAAAACAGACCCACAGACCAGTGGAACAGAATAGAAAATCCAAACATTAACCCAAACATATACAGTCAATTAATATTTGATAAAAGTGCCTTGGATATACAATGGGGAGATGACAGCCTCTTCAGCAGCTGGTGTTGGAAAAACTGGACAGCTACATGTAAGAGAATGAAACTGGACTACTGTCTAGCCCCATACACAAAGGTAAACTCAAGGTGGATCAAAGACCTGAATGTAAGTCATGAAACCATAAAACTCTTAGAAAAAAACATAGGCAAAAATCTATTGGACATAAACATGAGCAACTTCTTCATGAACATATCTCCCTGGGCAAGGGAAACAAAAGCAAAAATGAACAAGTGGGACTATATCAAGCTGAAAAGCTTCTGTACAGCAAAGTACACCATCAGTAGAACAAAAAGACATCCTCCAGTATGGGAGAATATATTCATAAAAAACGTATCTGATAAAGGCTTGACATCCAAAATATATAAAGAAGTCATGCACCTTAACAAACAGAACGCAAATAATCCAATTAAGAAATGGGCAGAGGACATGAATAGACACTTCTCTAAAGAAGAAATTCAGATGGCCAACAGGCACATGAAAAGATGCTCCGCATCGCTAATCATCAGAGAAATGCAGATTAAAACCACAATGAGTTATCACCTCACACCAGTGAGGATGGCCAACATCCAAAACACAAACAACAACAAAGGTTGGCGTGGATGTGGAGAAAAGGGAACCCTCCTACACTGCTGGTGGGACTGCAAATTAGTTCAAGCATTGTGGAAAGCAGTATGGAGGTTCCTCAAAAAACTCAAAATAGAAATACCATTTGACCCAGGAATTCCACTCCTAGGAATTTACCCTAAGAATGCAGCAGCCCAGTTTGAAAAAGACAGATGCACCCCTATGTTTATTGCAGCACTATTTACAATAGCCAAGAAATGGAAGCAACCTAAGTGTCCATCAGTAGATGAATGGATAAAGAAGATGTGGTACATATACACAATGGAATATTATTCAGCTATAAGAAGAAAACAAATCCAGACATTTGCAACAACATGGATGGAGCTAGAGGGTATTATGCTCAGTGAAATAAGCCAGGCAGAGAAAGACAAGTACCAAATGATTTCACTCGCCTGTGGAGTATAAGAACAAAGAAAAAACTGAAGGAACAAAACAGCAGCAGACTCACAGAACCCAAGAATGGACTAATAGCTACCAAAGGGAAAGGGACTGGGGAAAATGGGTGGGAAGGGAGGGATAAGAGGGGAAAAGGGGCATTACGATTAGCAGATGTAATGTTGGGGGTGGGGCACGGGGAGGGCTGTACAACTCAGAGAAGGCAAGTAGTGATTCTATAGCATCTCACTATGCTGATGGACAGTGACTGTAATGGGGTTGGTGGCGGGACCTGATGAAGGGGTAGTTCAATAACCATAATATTGCACATGTAATTGTAAATTAATGATAATAAAATAAATTATATTAAAAAAAAAAAGAATGTAGCAGCCCAGTTTCAAAAAGACATATGCACCCCTATGTTTATCGCAGCACTATTTACAATAGCCAAGAAATGGAAGCAACTTAAGTGTCCATCAGTAGATGAATGGATAAAGAAAATGTGGTACATATACACAATGGAATATTATTCAGCCCTTAGAAGAAAACAAATCCAGACATTTGCAACAACATGGATGGAGCTAGAGGGTATAAGCCAGGCAGAGAAAGACAAATATCAAATGATTTCACTCATCTGTGGAGTATAAGAACAAAGCAAAAACTGAAGGAACAAAACAGCAGCAGACTCACAGAACCCAAGAATAGACAAACAGTTACCAAAGGGATAGGGACTGGGGAGGATGGGTGGGAAGGGAGGGATAAGGGGGATAAAGAGGCATTACGATTAGCACACATAATGTAGGGGGGCAGGCACGGGGAAGGCGGTACTACTCAGAGAAGACAAGCAGTGATTCTATAGTGTCTTACTACGCTGATGGACAGTGACTCTAATGGGGTATGTGGTGGGGACTTGATAATGGGGGGAGTCTAGTAATCATAATGTTACTCATGTAATTGTACATTAATGATAGCAAAATTTAAAAAAGTGCTCAGTAAATGTTAGCTTCCCCCTTTCTTCATTCTCCTATTTGTGCCTCCTGACATAGCATTCTTTCCAAACACCACGCTATTTATTACTTCTCGATACCCTCTCACCAACTGTGTTAACAGATGGATGGCAAAGAACATGATTTCTTGGTGATTACCATGTGATATCAAGTGAAACCTCAGTGAAGTCCAGTTATATTATAGAATTTTAATATAATTTTAAATATACCAAACCTCCTCCCTTTTGTCCATATGGTCTATCACTTTATCAAAGTAGAAAATAAAACTGGTCTACCAACATTTATTCTTCATAAAATTATGCTTAATGTTCCCCAATACCTTCTGTTCTTTTAGGTAACTGCCAAATGATTTATTTGACTGATTGTAGTTTTTGACCAGGTATTACTTAAAATTTGATCTCATCATTTCCAAAGTTATCTTTTTCCCCTTAAAAAAAAGTATGCCTTTTGGGTCATCACTTACTTTTCCTATTCACCATAATATGTCAAAAATAAAAGCTAATTGGTTCTTTTCTCTCACATTTGCATAGAAGGAATATCTAATACTGAATCATAAGCACTATTCATATCAAATGTGGCCAAAACAATTAGTATTTCTTGTCAATTGGGTGGCATTTTCTTAAGAAAAGATGAATATGGTAGGGGGGAGCATGGTGTCTTATGAAGCAAAACTGCTGAATAATCTTTTTTTTTCTGGGATAGCAAGGATATCATGAAGCATATCCTCTTGGCTTCCAAATATCATTTAAAATACTCCCATGTCTTAAAGCAATCTGAAAGTAGATGTTAAAAGCCAAAGGAACTTTTCAGTCAAATGTTGACTTCTGAAATATACCACTTCGCCAATAAGCTAAAGGGCATAATGGGAGGCCACAATCAAAAAAGCAGCACAGAGAAAAGTGGTACCATGTGTCTAGCAGAATGAACGTTCACTGCCAATTTCCAACAGTATGAATTCATTACCTTTTCAAAGTTAAAAATGAGGTTTGGACAGTAGCAGCTTTTCAAAGTAGCTTTTACTGAGGACTAGTAACTAATATAAATAAGCTGAGGAGGTGGTGAAGTATTGGCAATGTTTAGGAATTAAAAATATGACCTATCATTTGATTTGCTAAAAAAAGCACTGAGCTGCAGTATTTACAGAGAAGACAAGTAGTGATTCTATAGCATCTTACTACGCTGATGGACAGTGACTGTAATGAGGTACATGGGGGGGACTTGATAATAGTGGGTCTAGTAACCATAATGTTGTTTAAGTAATTGTATATTAACGATACCAAAATAAAAAAATAAAAAATAAAATAAAAATAAAAAAACAACAAAAAAAAGCACTGAGCTGAAGACAAGATATTTTGCTTCATTTATTCAGTCTTTCCTGAGCTAACTTTATAAACAGGGGAGGGGAATTATACTTTTGGTGAGTAAGTTTATTCATCTATAAATGACAATATTATTTGTCCTACTACTGTCATGAATCTGACAGGATAAATGACATAACAGCTGTTAAGAATTGTTCAAGAGTCAGAGGGCCTGGAGATGCTTCTGGAAGGAATACCATGATGGCTGCCCAAGGAGAACCCCAGGTCCAGTTCATATTTGTATTGGTTGGTGATGGTGGTACTGGAAAAACTACATTTGTGAAATGTCATCTGACTGCTGAATTTGAAAATTTGGAACATTATCCCGTAAAATCACTAAGATCTTTGTCATTATGCACCAAAAATATTTCAATATTATTGCAAAGAGTTTTCAGCTATTGTTTTTTTTTCTGAAATTTGACATTTATGTATTTTGGTGTTTTTTTATTTTGGTATCATTAATGTACAATTAATGAGCAACATTATTGTTACTAGACTCCCCCCTTTATCAAGTCCCCACCACATACTCCATTACAGTCACTGTCCATCAGTGTAGCAAGATGCTATAGAATCACTACTTGTCTTCTCTGTGTTGTACCACCTTCCCCATGTCCGCCCCCCTACATTATGTGTGCTAATCATAATGCCCCTTTTTCCGCCTTATCCCTCCCTTCTCACCCAGTCTCCCCAGTCCCTTTCCCTTTGGTAACTGTTAGTTCATTCTTGGGTTCTGTGAGTCTGCTGCTGTTTTGTTCCTTCAGTTTTTGCTTTGTTCTTATACTCCACAGATGAGTGAAATCATTTGATACTTGTCTTTCTCTGCCTGGCTTATTTCACTGAGCATAATACCCTCTAGCTCCATCCATGTTGTTGCAAATGTCTGGATTTGTTTCCTTCTTATAGCTGAATAATATTCCATTGTGTATATATACCACATCTTCTTTATCAATTCATCTATTGATGGACACTTAGGTTGCTTCCATTTCTTGGCTATTGTAAATAGTGCTGCGATACACATAGGGGTGCATTTGTGTTTTTCAAACTGGGCTGCTGCATTCTTAGGGTAAATTCCTAGGAGTGGAATACCTGGGTCAAATGGTATTTCTACTTTAAGTTTTTTGAGGAACCTCCATACTGCTTTCCACAATGGTTGAAGTAATTTACATTCTCACCAGCAGTGTAGGAGGGTTCCCCTTTCTCCACATCCTCGCCAACATTTGTTGTTGTTTGTCTTTTGGATGTTGGCCATCCTAAATGGTGTGAGGTTATGAGTTTTCAGTTTTAAACAAACAGGTTTATAAATAATTATTGACAAACTAAAAAAGTTAAAAAATTAATGATTTCAAACAAAAACAACACTCATATTCTTATCCCATTAGATATCTCAACTTACTTCATCTCCCTTCAAAACTTCAGTGCCATCAAATTCACGGGTCTGATTTGTCTTCACGGACACCTCTCTCTCTAAGCTGGCTAACTTCTCCTTTGCTTCCTTTAGTTCCTCTGCTTTGGCTTCTTTTATACGAGAGATGATGGATGCCTAATTGAGCATTAAAAATATGAATGTAAAAAAAGACATACAATCAGCTTTATCTTGTGAAATTATCTATTTTTTAGATTTTATCAAGGTAAATTTTCAGTATGTCACTACTCCTGACCAATGCCCCTTGCCCTCCTACCCATCATCACCAGTTAAATATTTAGTGTAAGTATGCAGTGTATATTGAATATCAACCTAAGAACATTTTGGAATACAAAAGTTCTGAAAATATAGGACATATTAGTTGAGAAACAAAAATGCAATTATAATAAAAATATTATAACATTGTCAAGTAATACTTAAATACTAATAATGAAAATACATTCTAGGTAGGTAAACAGAAGATAACACTAAGTCTATTGTTTTTCTGCATGGTGGGTATCTTTTCATTGGAAGAAAACAAGAATGCTTTATTCTCAAAACTACAACAGAGATCATCTTATACAAATTTATTTTTTAAATGAAATATGATAGCATCTATTATATTGGGGTGTTCTAATAATTAAAATGCATGTTCAAAATCAAACATCTGACTCAGCAGAATTATGCAAATGTCTACACAATACAAGTGAATACAGCATTATATACTAGTTAGCAACTCTTAAGGGATTTCCTTAAATGAACCATGGCTGTACTAGTTTAAGAAAAACATTGGCCAAACTGTCTTCTTAAGTGAAATAATACTTTCACTTAATATTTCCTTCAAACAAATTTGACAGGAAAGGCAAAATCGTTAGTGCAAACCCTTTAAAAATTCTATTTTCCTACCTGTTTAAAAAATGAAAAGATGGGTGATGAAGGAATGTTTCTTTCTATAGAATTATTCCAGCCAAAAAAAGAGAGAAGGAATGATAAGAGTACCAGAATTGTATAGGAATTGATGGTATATTTCCTTAACATAATAAATATAAGCAAGCCTTGGTCCAAACTAGGGTCTTACTTAAAAAGGAAACAGAAGGGTATCTCCCATTAAAATCTAGAATAAGATAAAAATGCTCACTACTTCCAGTACAACTTAATATTGTGTTGAAGGTATCTGCTCATAACATTAAATAAGAAAAAGCAACTAGAAGCATAGAATTTGAAGGGAAAAATTACAATTTTCATACTATATGATTATGTACCTAAAAAAACAAAAGAATCTCTGTGATAACTATAGCAAACAAAACAATAGCTTTCATAGATTAACAAATCAGTCAGAAAACACAAGGAAAGAAAAGCTCTGAATTATAAAAGCAAAAAATAAAAATATTTTTGGGAGAACTATTACGAGCAAAACTATTAAACACTATTGAAAGTCAAAGAAATAAACTGGAACAAATGGAAAGACATGCCATGTTTTTAGGAAGACAATATCACAAAGAAGTAAATTTTGAGGTAATTGGTAAATATACAGCAACCCAAATAATTTAAAAATTGTACTTTTTTTCTTAGAGTTAGATAAGTTGATAATGAAGCTTATTTGGAAGAATATATAGACAAGACTTGTAAAGAAAATGCTGAAAAGGTAAAGCAATTGGGGATGAAGGCTACTTTTATTAGATATTAGAACTTGATTATAAAACTTCTGTAAATAAAAGTTATTAAGAGTACATGAATAGACAGACTAATAGAACAATAGAAAACCTAGAAATAAATCAAACAGCATTTTAAAATTTAAAATAAAACAAAGCGTAAAAGAAAGCATTACCCTTTGATGTAGATCTCACTTCTGGGAACATATCCATTTGGGAAAAATGAACTTTTCACTGACTTGTATTGGGACAACTGGATAATTGGATAGCCACATACAATAAATACCAAACACCATAAAAAATCCTAAATTGATCAAAGATTTAAATATAAAAATTAAATCACAGAAGTCCAAAAAAAAGACAATTTGAATAAATTTCTCTATAACTTCAAGGGGGAAAAATGTTCCTAATTATGACTTAAAACCTGAAATAATATAAATAATTGATTAATTTGATTCCACAAAAATAAGGAACTTTCCCATAGGCAAATTAAAAAGGCAAATACCAAACGAGGTGAAAATGTTACACTTAAAAGCCAGACAAAGAATAAATATCCCTAGTATATAAAGAAAAAAAGCCAATAACTCTACAGAAAAATGAGTATAAATATGAAGGGGCAAGTCACAAAAAAGAAAAATGTGAAAAGATGTTCAACCTTGTACATAATAAGATACATGAAAACTAAACTATCATAGGATGCCATTTCTCATTTATAAAGATGGAAAAAAATCTGAAAGTTCAACAACTCTTGGTGAGATCGTGAGGAAATAAGCACTCTCATACATTGCAGGTGAGAACATGAAATGCTACAATCCCTATGGAGAGGAATTTGCAACATCTAGCAAACCTACCCTTTGATGTAAATCTCACTTCTGGGACTACATCCTAAAGATACACTGGCAAAAAATTATGCAAAGGCATAAACAAAAAGCTATTCATTAAAGCATGATTTATAATAGCAAAAGAATAGCTACAACCCAAAGTCCATCAAGAGGGGATTGACTGAATGAACTGTGATATACCCACTCAATGGAGTACTATGTGACCATGAACAGGAACAAGTATAGCTATTAGGATGGCTATAATAAAAAAAAGGCAGCTAATAAGTTGTGGGGAAAATTGAAGTTCCTATGGCCAGGATCCTCACCTGAACCTAAACTACTTGATGATGTAATTTGCCTACTGCTAGGCTACTGCTTCCATACCTGTAGGCAGTAAGCTATTATTGACTGAGTCAATATATAAAGAGTTCTGCCCAGTGCTCTGGGCAGAGGCAGAGATGAAGGAGGATCACAGACCTGAAGACTGTTGGATGGAGACATAATTCTAGTGCTTGACCTTTCACCAGGAGAACAAAGCCGGGTAATAAACCCTTTTACTCTGAGAATGTTCTATTGTCATTCCTTTAGTCCAAGGGCTAAAACCCACTGGCAAGACAATTGGCGACATCGGCAGGACTCATCGTTGACTGAAGAACAGAACAGGCTGCCTTTATGGGAAGGGTGCTTCAGCTGCTCCTATGAGTGGGGAAACAATAGAGTGTCCCCCAATGGGCATGTGATCTGAGGTGGCTTGCCTCCTAGAGGATGGGCCCCACCCCAGGACTGGAGGCAGGTGGAGGTGACACCTGAGGCAGTAGAGGTGGCCCTTGGTATAATAAGGAGGTCCTTTGAGAAACAGAGTGCCTGTGAAGTGGCAGGAACTGTGGGTTGGCTGTTTCTCATAGTCTTAAAAAAGTCTACAGATGAGGATGAACCCCTGCAAAAAAACACAGAAAGAGGCAGTGCAAGAATGTGAGCTATGAGGTGCAGTGGAGGAGGTAAAAGATTCTTTACAGAATGAGACAGCAGCACTGCAAGGTGTTCTGAAGGAGGCAAAGGCCATGGATAAGAAGGACGTACTCCTGAAGGAAGGACAGAAAGAGGCAGCACAAGAATGACAGCTGCAAGGTATTGAGGTGAAGGTAAGAGAGCTGTTGAAGACTGAGCTAGTGTTGCTGTGAGGTACTGGAGAAAAGGTAAAGGGTGTAGCAGAGGAGGCACTCAGGGGAGTAGAGAGAAAGATGCCATCAGCCCTGCAAATGGAGGAGTTGGGGGAAGGATGAAGGGGTAGTACCAGAGGTACTGACCCACCTCGACTGAAAGCATGCCCAGTGATTATAAAGAAAATAAAGACACAGCAACCGAGGGTTCCTCTGGGAGAGGAACAACCCCCTCCCCAGGTCATGGAGCTTTCTATCCCCCACCCCTATACTCAGGCTGAGCTGGTGGATTTGGGCTCCCAGTTTTGTCAGAAGCCCTCAGAGTCAATATCAGCTTGGCCTCTGTGTCTTTGGGATGGGGGTGGATGGAATTATTCTGTCTGGATCAGAGATGGGAAAGGTGGCTTCCCTGACAGTTCATCCTTCTGTGAGGCAGCAATTACAAAATGCACACCAGACCCCAGGAAATCAATCCCTCCTAGATTGGCTTATGGTTGTGCTTCATGCTGTGTGGCCCAATCAGGGTGATTTACCATCCTTCCCCCCAGATGGCAGACATACTGAGCTCCAACAGGTATTAGAGGAACTAGGCATGAAAAATCCCATCTATAATCCAGAGAATAATGGCCCAGATGAGGAGCCTTTTACTGCAGGGATGAGAAATGTGCTTCAAATGGCTCCCACATCCCTCTTTGGGTCACTAGTGGCCATTCTTGCCCCTCACTTAGGGCAGTCCATAAGTGAGGTTACCCATACAGTAACAGACTTGGGAAAGGCTGAAGCATGAGAGCACGGAAAGAAATAAGGTTTGCTACTCAGAGGAAGAACTTAAAGGGCCCCATGAAGGTTTAAGGACCCAGATGTGGATTGATTTAATAGAGCAGGAGCAGACAGAAGGAAATTAGATCAGAAGACAAAGAGAATCTTACTGGAGCTGTGGCAACAACTGAAATCAGAGCAGCAGTTCTAGCCACTGAGAATGAAGAGGCAGAGGCCAGAGACAGAGCCACAAGTCTTACCTGTGTGTTTGCAAGACTTTCTGCTAGAGAGTGAGCCAACCTCGCCTGAACCCACACAGGAAGATGATTGGGGGACACAGTTTGATTGAGGGGAAGGTTGAGATACTCACCCTGAGGGACCAGGGGGGACCAGAGGCCATATGTTGAAATATCTATCCATTGGCCTCCAGTGAACATACAGTGTGTCCTGGCTCTGGTAGACAAAGGAGCTGAATGTTCACTGATTTATGACAACCCTGAACAGTTTCCCAGGACCCCCACTATCATAGATGGATATGGGGGTAAGGCTATCAGAGTGTAATGAGCCCAAATCCCTATGGGAATAGGGCATCTACCCCAAAAGGAGTATACTGTGTATATCTCTCCCATCCCCAAATATATTTTGGGGACTGATATCCTGCAGGGCCTATGGTTGCAGACCACTGCAGGTAAGTTCAGAACTGAGGATACATGTGGTAAAGGCAGTTCTGAGGGGACATGCTAAGCACCCACCCATAGCTTTGCCTGTGCCTTGGGGGGTGACTAATATCAAACAATACAAATTGCCCAGGGGGAATAAAGAAATTGAGAAAACCCTCAAGGAACTAGAAAAGGTGGGTATTATAAAGTCCATCCATAGTCCTTTCAAATCCCCAGTGTGGCCAGTAAAAAAGCCGAATGGCTCCTGGCATATGACCGTGGATTACAAAGAACTGAATAAAGTCATATCCTCTATGCATGCTGCCATCCTCTCTATTGCAGACCTCAGTCACAAACTAGGAACATATCATATTGTGGATCTTGCTAATGTCTCCTTTTCCACTGACATAGAGCAGGAAAGTCAGGAACCAAATGTGCCTTCATGTGGGAAGGAAGGCAATGGACTTTCACTGTCCTTCCGCAGTGGTATTTCCACAGCCCCACCATCTGCCACGGACTTGTAGCCCAGGACTTGGCAGCATAGAGAACTGCCAATGGTGTGGCTGTACCACTATATTGATGGTATTATGCTCACATATGGTTCTTTTTCAGATCTAGAAGGTACAGCACCGAGACTGCTGCAACATCTACAGGAGAAAGGATGGGCTGTGAACAGCACTGAGGTTCAGGGACCTTGTTTGTCAGTCAAATTCTTGGGGGTCAACTGATTGGATAAGACTAAAATTATACTAGAAGCAGTCATAGATAAAGTCCAGGCCTTTCCTATCCCTATAACTGTGGCATTCTTACAGGAATTTTGGGGTCTTCTAGGCTACTGAGGAGTGTCCACCCTGCACTTGGCACAAATTCTGAACCCTTATACCATTTGGTACAAAAAGGCATCAGGTGGGATTGGAATGAAACATATGCATCTGTCTTTACTACAGCAAAAGGTTGGACTGGAATGAGACATGAGCATCTGCCTTCACTACAGCAAAACGGGCAGTTAAGGCTGTGTAGGCCTTGAGTGTGATAGACCCATCTAAGGCTTTGTGAGCTAGATGTTCATGTAACTGAAGACCGTTATGGCTGGGGCCTCTGGCAGCAGCTTGAATGAACTCGCCTACTTATTAGATTCTGGTTGCAACTCTGGAAAGGAACAGAGGTACTGTATGCCTTAAAAGAAAACAATTGGGTGCCATGTATCATGCCTTGCTGGCTACAGAACCCATCACTGGAACGGCCCTGATAAAGGTAATAACCACCTGTCCCACTGCAGGGTGGATAAGAGACTGGACCCAAAAGCCATGGAATGGTGTGGCAAATATACTATATTTGTATACCTATATATACACCTATACTGCCAAGTGGGGTGCATACCTACAGCAGCATAGCATTCTCTCTACTAGCCCCTTGACTGAAGAACTCCAACACTTATTGGGCCCTGCAAAAAATACTAGTGAAAGGGACAATTATTTACTTTAGAACCATTAGTAACAGAGCCCTTATTGGGAGGGAAGAGCCCCAATACCTGAAGATGCATGATACACAGATGGCTCCAGCCATGAGCAGCTGCCAAAATGGAGGGCTGTAGCTTTCCAGCCTAAGACTGAGACAATATGGATGGAAGATGGTGAGGGGAAAAGCAGTCAATGGGCAGAGTTGCAGGCTTGTGTGGCTTGTGATCAGCCAGAAGCCCTCCCCAATAGTTGTCTGCAATGACACCTGGGCAATCTATTGAGGCTTTACTCTGTGGCACCATGCCAACTGGTTGGTCACTGACCCCTTTGGGGCAAAAAGTGTGGCAAGACTTATGGGCCTGTGGTCAGACTAAAACAGCTACAGTATATCATGTGACAGGTCATTTGCTCTTGGCATCCCCAGGAAATGATGAAGCAGATGAATTGGCCCAGGTACGCTGGCCAGAAGGAAAGCCTGCCTCTGATGTGGCCCAATGGTTACATCATCGTTTGTTGCATGCAGGGCAAAAGACAATGTGGGCTGTAGCCCATGGCGCATGGTGAGACTTGCTTTTGACCTTTGAAGAAGTCATCAGAACCCAGCAGGAGTGCATCATATGCTCTAAAAGGGACTTACACCAAAATCCACAGCAACATGGGACAATTGCTAAGGGGCTAATACCCCTTGTCAGGTGGCAGATAGACTATACTGGGCCTCTGCCCATGTCAGAAGGGTACCAATATGCCATGACATGTGTGGACACAGCTACTGGACTTCTGGTTGATTTCCTACATGTTTTGCAGACCAATAGACCACCGAAAGAGGCCTGGAGCATCTCTTTGCAGCCTATGGCTGACCACAGGCAATTGAGAGTGATTAAGGCACTTGTAGTACTGGACATGCACTACAAGTGCAACAGTTATGAATCAAATGCAAATTTCAGGTGCCATACAATTCTACTGCGGCAGGCATGATAGAGAGGTGTTTGTTAAAATATGGACTGAAGTCAGACACCAATAGTCTATGAGGATGGTCAGTCCACTTATGGACAGTGCTATGGTGTTTTAATGAGAAACCCTGAAAGGGAACATTGAGCCCTGTAGACATGCTAATGGATATTGCTGTCTCCCCTATACAACTGCAAGTACAAACCAAGGAGAAATCATTGAAGCCAAGGTTTGGCCACCAGAATAATATCTTGCTGCCAGCACCAACTGCACTAAACCCTGGAGACTCCATTGAGTGGACGTGGCCTTGGACATTTTGACACATGGACCAGTGATGGCTGGCCTTCCTGGCACCTTGGGGACAAGGCCTGGATACTGGCCTCCTGGGTATTCCTGGAGTAACAGTAGAGTGGCCCCCAAAGATCACAGGAGTATATCCTAAATGGCCAGAAGGTAGGAGCATCTTACTGGGGAGTTTTGTTTGATCATTATGGCCAGTGCATGCACCTCCAGTAGCACTATATATAGACTCCTCAGTAACCCCCACAGATAGAGGGGTGAAGGTATGGTATACTAGACGGACAGGACCCCCTTCCTACCACAGTAATATCACAGGACCACTCTCTTGCATGCATCCTACCTGATGGACAAGATTTGCCTATGTTGGTGTCATTAAAACATGTGTCTTATTGCTCTTAAGGTCTTTGTGGATTGGGCACACACCCTAGCAAAAAACTGCTACTCACTGGGGTTCATGGAGCTCCCTATCGGTACCACTACTAAATGTGAGTCATGAACTCATCTGAGTAGAACTCAGTAGATCTGGTTTTGAACATAGCCAGAATAACCTCCTCATGCTTAAGGATTATTATAATTTTGTTACCTGTATCCAAATTTTGTTGTATCATAATTTTTGTTATTATCTGTATGTTGTTGTTATCCTCTGCTGCTGTTGGGGAATCTGATTACAATGCTCCAGCTTTCTTGCACAGAGACCTTTTGAGGAAGATTGAGAGTATGTAGATAGTGAGGCAAGAGTCCCGGAGGGGTGCAGTGTGAGAAAAATTGAAGTTCCTATGGCCAGGATCCTCATCTGAACCTAAATTACTTGATGATGTAATTGGCCTACTGCTAGGCCGTGGCTTCCATACCTGTAGGCAGTAAGCTATTATTGACTGTGTCACTATACAAAGAGCTCTGCCCAGTGCTCTGGGTGGAGGCAGAGACAAAGGAGGATCATAAACCTGCAGACTGTTGGATGCAGACGTAATTCTAGTGCTTGACCTAACACCGGGAGAACAAGGCTGGATAATAAACTCTTTTACCCCAAGAACATTCCACTGTCATTCTTTGGCCTCACTGAATCCATAGTGAGCTTGTCCGGGGCTGGAACCCATTGGCAAGACATAAATATTGATGAGAATGTGGAGAAATCAGGACATTCATAAACTATTGGTAGAACCATAAAATGGTACAGCTGCTTTGGAAAGCAGTCTGTCATTTCCTCAAAATGCTAAATACAGAATTATCAAATGAATCAGCAATTTTACTCCTAGGAAACCACTTAAGAGAAATGACAACATATTTCCACATGAAATCTTATACAAGAATGTTCACAGAAGCAAAATTCATAATAGCAAAAAAGTAAGAACAACCCAAATACCCATCAACTCATGAATGGATAAAAAAATGTGATATATCCTCACAAAGGAATATTATTCAGTAATAAAAAGGAATAAAGTACTGATACATGCTACAACATGAATGGACTTGAAAACAGTATACTAAGTGAAAAAAACCATTCACAATGCACTACCTATGGTATGATTCCATTTATACAGAATGTCCATGACAGGCAAATCTATAGAGATAGTTTGGTCTCTGGTAGTTGCCTGAGGCTAGGGTTTTTGGAGATGGCAAGGGAAGTGACTGCTAATGGAGTCAGGGTTTCTTTCTGGAGTGATAAAAATGTTCTAAAATTGATTGTGGTGATTGTTGCTGAACTCTGTGAATGTACCATTGATTTATACTTTAAATGGGTAAATAGTATGTGGTATGTGAATTGTATCTCAGTAAAGGTATAAAAAAAAGAAGTAAAGATTATTCTACTATTCACTAGCATATATTGTTAAGAATTTAAAAAGCAGAGAAAATGAAAGTGTGTATACTATGTTTTTTCTGTACAAAGGGAGATACATGAAAATATATATATTACTTTTTAATGGAATAAATTACAAAATTAAAAAAGCAATTACTAGGGTGGATAGCACAGGAGATGTTAGAAACATCTTTGAATATTTCTTGTTTTTCAGATTTGATTTAGAATCATATAAATATTTAAATTATAAAACAAATTAATCCCCAAAAAGTAATCCCTAAAAACTGAAATGAACATATACATGTGTATGTAGCATATGTAGTTTAATTTGTGATATAACCATGTAGATGAATTATTATTCTAAGTGACTTTATTTTAATTTATTTTTAATTTATTTTTTTGTTGAGGTACATACAATAAAATACACAAATCTTAGTATACAGCTCAAGAGTTTTGGCATGTGTATGTACTCATGTAGCCATCACCTGGATCAAGATATCAAACATTCTCACTAATTTTTTTCCCCTTCACCTATTTCACCCATCCCCATTTCCCCTTTCCCTATGGCAACCACCAGTCTGTTTTCTGTGTCTATGAGTATATTTCTGCTTTGTTTGTTTTGGTTTTTAGATTCCACATATAAGTGAAATCATATGGTATATTCTAGGTGACTTTAAAACAGCAATTTGGCTCAATTTCCCTACTGGGATATATCCTAAGGACAAACCAAACTAAAAACAATTTTCAGCAGTACTCATATTTTTGGTGGTAGTATTGGTACTTTTATTTTGAAACTGTTGTGTGTAAAGTGTGCATTACAGAAAATGATGAATTACATTGGTGCTAATGGAATAAAGCAAATAATGAATTAAATTATGTTGGTGTTACTGAGAACCAAAATTTTCAGTGTGGGATAAGGAGAAAGATGTGAGATTGATGAAGTTAAGTAAAAACCCAGTAGTCCTCCAAATAGGGATTCTGTGGCATCTTACTACACTGATGACAGTGACTGCAGTGGGGTATTGGCGGGGGGACTCGATAATAAGGGTGAATGTAATAACCACATTGCTTTTCTTGTGAAACCTTCATAAGAGTGTATATCAATGATACCTTAATAAAAAAAAAACAGTAGTCCTCAATCTGAAGTAGGATTAGGACGAACTAGTGGTGCACTCTAAAACAAAGAAAAACTAATTCCTAGCTTTGTCCACTGAAAAGACCTAAAAACAATGGCTACTGCAGCAGCAATGAGAAGTTCTAATACCCAAATAGTGGTCTCTAAGTATCATTTCCTGCTAAAATAATAAGACCCAGAGGAAAGTCTAACTTCAGGTCTAGGGTAGAAAACGTAAAAGATGAGCCTAGAGATATCTTAATCATACCAGAAAGCAAGAGCATTATCAAGAACAAATAGAATCTTAAAAGGACTTGGAAGTTAACTTGAAAAGCCAAAATTGGGACAATTTGAGCATTATTAAGGAAAATGTTTGAAACTTATCAAATATGATTATATCTATGATTCATAATGACATTAGATTAACAAGCAACCAAGAAAAAAAACTAACCCTAATTGATCACTTTTACTGCTAGAGGATGAAAATGAGTTGGGAGGAAACCAATTCATTTTGACAACTGATAAAGATATGAATCAAGCATGTACCCTGCCTTTCCTACATGGATATATAGCTCACGATAGCCAAATGGTTGATGAGATGACATTTTTATTTATAGAAGTAGTGCAGCTAATAAATGAAGGAATCATAGTATTAACATTTTGTAAACCCTCATGAAATTAATGGATAGGCAATGATAATCAACGGCTGCCAATGTCATAAGAAAGGAGACAGCCAGACATTTATTACCTCCAAATGAAAGTACATAATGCCATCTAGAAAGTATTCTTCCCAAAAAATTATCAACCCAGAATCTGTTCATATTTCTAGTTCTAATAAATGGGAAATCCAGGAAACAGAGGAACATGTTAAAAGGACACCATAGGGTCATAATCAGTAAAATACAGACTATGCGAAATGCTATAGAATAAATAAATAAGTTTCTTCAATAAACAAATTGCAAGAAAATTATTAAATAAATAAATAAGCAAGAAAGAGAGCCTATAGATTAAAAAAGACTTAAACATACTAACCAAATGCAGTGTATGTATCTGGTATGGATCCTAATTAAAACAAAGCAACTAAAAAGGAAAGAGAGAGAGAGAGAGAGAGAGAAACAAAGAAAGGAAAGGAAAGAGAGGAAAGGAGAAGAGAAGAAAGGGAGGCTGGGGGGGAGGAAGGAAGGAAGGAAAGGAGACTGTTAAGGACAGCTGAACATTGACTGGATATTTGCCAATATTTGGGATTAAATTTTTCAAATATGTTATATTATTATTAGGTTTTTAAAAAACCTTTATTTTTTAGAGATATATTCTGAAGTATTTATAAGTGAAATCATATTAAGTCTAAGCTTTGCTTCAAAAGAATCCAGTTGAAGCTGGGGGAGAGATGAAACAAGAATGGCCACGATTGCTACAGCTTTGGGACACGAGGGTTTATTGAACTTTGCATATGGTTGAAATGTTCCATTATAAAAAGGGCTTTAAAAATTCTAGTATCCTTGAATAATGCTTTGTTATGTAGGTCAGCATTTTCTGAAGTTACAGAATGCTCTTCACACTAAACTCCTCTTACCTGGTTCTTTTCAGACAATCCAAGGCTTTCATTTGAATCTTTTGTCTAGAAATACATAACAACTTATATACGCTCAATCTAATAGTTGTGGATAGAATGATAATGCCTTAGCACTAAAATGCAATTTATTCTACACTTGTAAGCTAACTTTAAAGCTGAAAAAGTATATTGCTTTCAGTTCATTAAAGATTATATTTTTATTTATATCACTTAAGGTAAACTTTCATTTTAAAAAATCAAATTCCAAAGGGGAGGGGTGTGGGAGGGCGGGTGAGGAGGGTGGGAGAAGGGGATTATGGGGTATTATGTTTAGTACACATGGTGTGGGAGGTCATGGGAAAAAGTGTAGCACAGAGAAGGCAAACAGTGAATCTATGGCATCTTACTACACTGATGCAGACAGTGACTGAATTGGGGTATGAGTGGGGACTTGATAATATGGGTAAATGTAGTAATCACATTGCTTTTTCATGTGAAACCTTCATAAGAGTGTATATCAAAAATACCTTAATAAAAATATTTTTAATGATAAAAAAAATCAAATTCCACATTCACATGTATAAACACAAACAGTTCTATCACCACAGTTGGCACTCACTAAGGGAACTAAGCATTACCAGGCATACTGAATTTCAAACTTGAACAGATGTCTTTTGTGGCTTTCCCAAAAATTCTTTGGTATAATCTGGAGATTAGCAATGACAGGGAATGTTTATTCTTTATTTCCTTCTCACTTTAACACTATCAATAACATAGCCTATGGTATTTATGAAGATGTTCACCAATAAGATGACAGATCTAAATACGTGAGCCAAAAGAATGGTCTTACCTGCTGCCTATATAGTGAGAGTTTGCCTTTAACTGGCTCATTTCTCATCACTTTCTTTTCAATCAGCTGATTGATCTGTGTGTTTATTTCACTTATCTAAACAATATGAAAGTAAAAAAAGGTTAAAACATTCCCTATGATTATACAAACTAAGGAACATCTGGCCAAACCAAGCTTTGAATTTACAGTTCTTATCATCAATGATTTGACTGGAGGAACAGTTCCACTTATGTTATAAGTGGGTTATGACTGCTTTTAGAAACAATTTACATTTCATGGTTCATAATATATATTTACACAATTTGATTACTTATATGGATTTAATCATCCATGTCTAAATTATCCATTATCCTAAAGAATTCTACCTGAAATATTTGTAAGTTATTATCAAAAAGATTTCTAAAAATCTGAAGTTATCCCTTCACCTAGGTTGTGACTTTCAATTTGCTGCAAGTGATAAAGCACATCCAGACTAACATTCCCAGGGATTTAGTACAAGGAATTCATGAACTCAGCTGTGAGCTGACATGGATGACATCTAAAACCCTTCCTGTTCTAATGATCTGTGATTCTGTGATAGCTGTCATTTATCCTACTCATTAATCTAAGCCTTTCTCAAATGTAAATAAACTAAATAAAGCCAACAGAAGCACACAGCCCTCAACAAATAAAAAAAGTCACATGGCTTTCAGTATATCTATCCTTTGAAAAGGCTAGAGTTTTCCTGTTAATTTTATGACATTAAATTTGACCCAAATCTCACTTGGACACCTAATTTCTGTAAGTAATTAAAAGAATAAAATGGTCAGAATGATATATTTAATAGTGGCTATTAATCACATATTAAGCACATTAAAAGAGGATTAAGTCAAACCCTTTTAATCAACCTTCATGATATTTAATTATTATGTTTTAGAAATGAACATCTGACAAGTGTTTTATTTCTAGGGAACAAAAAATGTTATGATATCAGGTTTCAATGAGAATTACAAGAAAGCTTAGTAAATCTAATACAGTCACAATAATAAAAAATTACCTTTAAATATAAAATTGCTGTAATATTATTTTGGAAATAAAAATTAATGATATGTAACATATTTGAAAATTTATAAGCTAAATGATATTATGACTACATAAACCTGTGAGTCAACCATATGCATTAATTTATATATCAAAGTTACTTATTTTTCTAATCATCTAAGTTTTTATAAGATCATGTGGATTAAGTAACGGCATTAAATGCTATAATTTCTTAAAAAGAAGAACTCCTCTTAAGAGCCATAACTCTTAGTGCAGGTTAACTTAAGAGTCAAGAGTAGGACATCATAGAACATAGTTCACATAATTTTCACAAGACTGGGAATGAGATAAAATTGGGAGCTATAAAAAAGAAGGTGATTGTCACTTACTTTAGATTCAAGTTCAAGAAGATCAGAATGGCCCATAGCAGAATCTGAAACCACTTTTTGTAAAAAATGCAGTTCTTTTTTCTTGTTCTCTAGTTCTCTGGGAAATTTTTCAGTTACCATATATGAATTAAACTTTATCTCCTCCTCTACCTTCTTCATTAAACCTTTAAAATAAAATAAATGAATATTCAGCCCAAGAGAATAGGTATAAAGATACTTCGTACACTTCAAAATATAAGACCTGCATCTTACTACACTGATGGACAGTGACTGAATTGGGGTATGAGTGGGGACTTGATAATATGGGTAAATGTAGTAACCACATTATTTTTTCATGTGAAACCTTCATAGGAGTGTATATCAATAATACCTTAATAAAAATAAAATAAATAAAATATAAGACCTGGTAGTAGGGCATATCTGTTGAAAGCATTCTGTTTAATTATCTAGTATAGTAATAGAAGATTAACCATTAAAATATTTTGATGTTAACTAGATAGACTGATAATTAAGGACAATTTACATAGAATAATAATTATAGTAAAAGAAATATTATGGTCTTTCTAAATTACCACCTAATTCTTTTATGCTTCACAATATGCAAAGATAACATTTGCAGAGCCATATTTTCAGGTCATATTGTACCTTCTAAAATATTTAAGAAATCCATGAACCAAAAGACAACACAAATGAGATCTATACAGTTCTTCTATTAGCAGTCATTTTCATTTATTCTTTTTCTTTTGCAGTACTTCTGATGCAATTTTATTGCTATTCTAATACTTCATAAATGGTAATACAGTATAATTTATCAGCCTCAAACCAGTGCAGACATTACTAAATGTACAGATTAAAATCCAAAAAAGAGAAATTATCTTTTTCATAAATGTTTTTGGTTTTCCTGTTTGGTAGTTTTGATTTTATTAAGTATTAGCTTACAGTTAAATGGCAAATCAAATTATATTTTTAAGATTTAATAGTTTTCTTATTTGGAGAAAATATACACACACAGATTTTTAGTGAATAATGGTTTTGTTATAAATTCCCAGACTAGAGAGCTTTAAAAAGTTTATTTCAGATCTTTCCATTACACATTTACAAATACTGGCCTGACTTTTTAAAACACTGAATTTCCGGTTTAAGTAATCTACGTACGTAGATTGCATAATAAATCTGGCCCCGAACCTTAAAATTATTTTTAGTTTTGTTGTGCTAACCATATATTAACACGTAAAAAATTTATTAATGGCAACTTCATGAGTTTTCCATTCATCCCTACAATTTTCCTCCCTTTTTAGAAACTGGGAGAAAGGGAGGGAAGAGAAAGTGTTTCTTGAATCACACTATACTTAGGCAGTCACGCCTATGTGGTTTCTAATTAAATCTACATCCTGGCTTCTTTGGCTATAAAATGACTAGTTTCTCCATCCTCAAGTTCTTAAACATACTGCATGTAATCGGAGATGTAAAGAATCAAACAAAATGTTTTTAAAGATTTAAAATTCTTAAATATTATGTTCCCTATTTAAAAAAAAGTTTCTAATTCTAGAAAATACAAACTAATCTAAAGGAAAGAAAACAGATCATTGGTTTCCTGGGGATTGGAAGAGGGCAGAGAGGCAGGAGATATTACAAAGGGGCACAAGGAAATGTTTGGGGTGATGGATATCTTGATTAAGGTTGATGGCCTATTTCACCCATGTCTATGTGTGTGAAAACTTATGAAGTGTATACTTTAAATGTGAAGTTTAATATATGTCCATTTTACCTCAATAAAAGTGTTTTTTAAAAAACCATGAAAACAGACTTTCATCATATTTAAATTTTTCTCTTAAAAATTTTAACTTAGACTTGAGAAGGAGTGATCTGTTTCTATGCAGTTTTTAAAAATTATCTTTTGAAATCCTGATGAAATTAAATACAAGGTCACTAAAATCTCAGCAAACTTTTTGATTAAAAACCCTCTGAAAACATCTCACTGATCTTACTATAATTTAATGAATAGTTTATTTTATATAATAAATCTCACAAATGTGCAGAATATAAAGAGTTAACTTCCATGAATGTCTTATAATATGGCTGTTACTTTGAAAAAATACAAATTGCACTAAAAATACTTTTTATGTTAATAGAAACTTTTTTGTAAGCCATTTTTGGTTACTAAAAATTTAGATAGACGTATTAAAATAGCTGGAACAATAAAAAGTCTGTTAACCTACTCATTTCCTAGGCTGCTGAATACAAGTCGTAAGACTCTGTTTCTCAGAAAGATGTTGTCAAAGCAAGGAACTCCTTAACTTCCTGCTCCCCACTCCCTGTCCCCCCACAAAAAACACACACTTTGATACTGGCACAAGAACAGACCCACACACCAGTGGAACAGAATAGAAAGTTCAGATATTAACCCAAGCATATATGGTCAATTAATATAAGATAAAGGAGCCATGGACATACAACGGGGAAAATGACAGCCTCTTCAACAGCTGGTGTTGGCAAAACAGGACAGCTACATGTAAGAGAATGAAACCGGATTACTGTCTAACTCCATACACAAAAGTAAAATAAAAATGGATCAAAGACCTGAATGTAAGTCATGAAACTGTAAAACTCTTAGAAGAAAATACAGGCAAAATTCTCTTGGATATAAACATGAGCAATTTTTTCATGAACATATCTCCCTGGGCAAGGGAAACAAAAACAAAAATGAACAAGTGGGACTATATCAAACTAAAAATCTTCTGTACAGCAAAGGACACCATCAGTAGAGCAAAAAGGCATCCTACAGTATGGGAGAATACATTCATAAATGACATATCTGATAAGGGGCTGACATCCAAAATATATAAACAGCTCACATACCTCAACAAACAAAAAGCAAATAACCCTGTTAAAAAATGGGCGGAGGAGCTGAACAGACACTTCTCCAAAGAAGAAATTCAGATGGCCAACAGGCACATGAAAAGATGCTCCACATCCCTAATCATCAGAGAAATGCAAATTAAAACCACAATGAGATATCACCTCACATCAGTTAGGATGGCCAAAATCCAAAAGACAAACAACAACAAATGTCAGTGAGGATGTGGAGAAAGGGGAACCCTCCTATACTGCTGGTGGGAATATAATTTAGTTCAACCATGTGGAAAGCAGTATGGAGGGTCCTCAAAAAACTAAAAATAGAAGTACCATTTGACCCAGGAATTCCACTCCTAGGAATTTACCCTAAGAATGCAGGATCCTAGTCTCAAAAAGACATATGCACCCCTATGTTTTTCACAGCACTATTTACAATAGCCAAGACATGGAAGCAACCTAAGTGTCCATCAGTAGATGAATGGATAAAGAAGATGTACATATACACAATGGAATATTATTCAGCCATAAGAAGAAAAATTCTACCATTTGCACAACATGGATGGAGCTAGAGGGTATTATGCTCAGTGAAATAAGCCAGGCAGAGAAAGACAAGTACCAAATGATTTCACCCACCTGTGGAGTATAAAAATAAAGAAAAAACTGAAGGAAGAAAACAGCAGCAGACTCACAGAACCCAAGAATGGACTAACAGTTACCAAAGGGAAAGGGACTGGGGAGGGTGAGTGGAAAGGGAGGGATAAGGAGAATAAGGGGCATTATGATTAGCACACATAACATGGGGGGGCATGGGGAAGGCAGTATAGTACAGAGAAGACAAGTAGTGACTCTATATGCTAATGGACAGTAATGGGGTATGTGGTGGGGACTTGATAATGGGGGGAATCTAGTAATCACAATGTTGCTCATGTGATTGTATATTAGTAATACCAAAAAAAATTTAGTTAAGAAAAAGAAACATATTTTGCACACACAATATCTTACTTTTATATTCAGCCATTTTTTTCTTACTTGATACCCCTCTTATTTATGGAAAAGATAATTTTCTTCCTATCCAGGATTAAGGTCTCTACTCTCACCTCTCAACTGCTTAACAATTACTGAATGTCTGCTATGTGTAACAGGGCCTGGAAATAGAAGGACCAGTTATGACTTGGTGACTAACCTAGAGTTTAGTTGAGTCAGAGATGCCAACAATTAATATACATTGCTGTAGAGCATTCAATGCAATGCATGGAGCACACAGGAGAGGTTTGTTACCAGTTCTCACTTTCTGCTTTTGAATCTTCAAATCTCCATTTGTCTGACCAACTCTTTGCTCCAGCATATCTATGCTCCAACATCACTATGCTACTGCCCTCCCTCCATCGAAGCCCAGCACTCTCTCATCCATTCCCACACTCTCTCTGTCCCTTTCTTTTCAGAAACAAGGGTCAGAAGAAGCCTACCCTTTTATTTCCAATTCATCTATCATCTGCCCACTATATTTATGTTCTTTCAGGTCACTAAGCCTTGGCATGGAATGTCTTCCACCCCCTCACCTTCTCAATTTTAACTTAACTCAGTGGCCACCACATCCAGAAAGCCATCTGATTCTGTTAAGGTTCAGTGTTTTGCCTCTTTGTTTCCACAAAAGCCTATGGTAAGCTCCATCAGTGTATTCATCATGCATCATTTTAACTGACCACTGCTTGTCATTCCTCTTAGACTGTGAACTCTTTAATAGAAATATGTTTGCTTACTGTTCCTAGTACTTAGCTTAGTGCCCAAGATCTAGCAGATGTTCAATAAATATTGAATCAGTGGGTAATGGGGTATGCAGTGGGGACTTGATAATGGGGGGAATCTAGTAACCAAAATGTTGCCCATGTGATTTTATATTAATGATACCCAAATAAATAAATAAATAAATAAAAGAAACTCAAAAAAATTGAATTAATGGACTATTGGCTTAAGAAGATTATTTCTATCATTATTTAACAATGTACCTGATGCTAAAAAAGCACTTGACAAAATTCAACATCCATTCATGGTAAAAACTCTCAACAAAATGGGTTTAGAGGGAATGTACCTTGACATAATAAAGGCTATATATAAAAAACCCACAGCTAACATCATACTCAATGGTGAAAAGCTGACAGCTTTTCCTCTAAGATCAGGAACAAGACAAGACGTCCACTCCAACTACTTTTATTCGACATAGTACTGGAAGTCCTAGCCACAGCAATCAGGCAAGATAAAGAGATAAAAAGCATCCAAATTGGTAAGGAAGAAGTTAAACTGTCACTATTTGCAGATAACATGATACTATATATAGAAAACCCTAAAAACTACAACAAAAAACTATTAAAATAACTGTATTCAGCAAAGTTGCAGGATATAAAACTAATACACAGAAATCTGTTGCATTACTATATAGTAGCAATGAACTAGCAGAAAGAGAAATCAGGAAAACAATTTCATTTACAATTGCATCAAGAATAAAATGCCTAGAAATAAACCTAACCAAGGAGGTGAAAGAACCATACTCCGAAAACTATAAGACACTGATAAGAGGAATTAAAGAACACACAAGTAAATGGAAATCTATCCCATGCTCATGGATAGGAAGAATTAATATTGTCAAAATGGCCATCCTGCCTAAAGCAGTTTACAGATTCAATACAATCTCTATCAAAATACCAGTGGCATTTTTCAATAAGCTAGAAAAAATAATCCCAAAATTCATATGGAACCACAAAAGACCCCAAGTAGCCAAAGCAATACTGAGAAAGAAGAACAAAGGTGGGAGTACTATGCTCCCTGACTCCAAGCTATACTACAAAGCTACAGTAATCAAAACAGTACAGTACAGTACTGGCACAAGAACAGATAGATCAAGGGAACAGAATAGAGAGCCCAGATACAAACCCACACATATATGGTCAATTAATATACAATAAAGGGGCCATGAATATACAGTGGGGAAAAGACAGCCTCTACAATAACTGGCGTTGAGAAAACTGGACAGCTACATGCAAGAGAATGAAACTGGATTATTGTCTAACTCCATACACAAAAGTAAATTCAAAATGGATTAAAGATCTAAATGTAAGACATGAAACCATAACATTCATAGAAGAAAACATAGGCAAAAATCTTCTTGAACATAAGCATGAGCAATTTTGGGGGGGACACATCTCCTTGGGCAAGGGAAACAAAATAAAAAATGAACAAGTGGGACTATATCAAACTAAAAAGCTTCTTTATAGCAAAGGACACCTTCAACAGAACAAAAAGGCAAGCTACAGTATAGGAGAATATATTCATCAACAATTTATCTGACAAGGGGTTAATATTTAATATATATAAAAAATTCATAGGATTTAACATAAAAAAAAACAAATAACCTGACTAAAAAATGGGCAGAGGTCCTGAACAGACATTTCTCCAAAGAAGAAATACAGGTGGCCAACAGGCACATGAGAAAATGTTCCACATTGCTAGTTATCAGGGAAATGCAAATCAAAATCACAATGAGATATCACCTCACACCAGTTAAAATGGTCACCATACAAAAGACAAGAAACAAGTGTTGGCAAGGATGTGGAAAAAAGGGAACCCTCCTACAACTGTTGGTGGGAATGTAAATTGGTGCAGCCACTGTGGAAAGCAGCATGGAGGCCCCTCAAAAAACTAAAAATAGAAATACCATACAATCCAGTAATTCCACTGCTAGGAATTTACCTGAAGAAAACAAAATCCCTGATTTGAAAAGACATATGTCCCCCTATGTTTATTGCTGCATTATTTCCAATATCCAAGATATGAAAGCAACCAAAATGCTTATCAATAGATGAATGGATAGAAGATGTATGTAGTACATATATACAATGGGATATTATTCAGCCATGAAAAAGAAAGAAATCCTAAGATTTGTGACAACATGGATGGACCTAGATGGTATTATGCTAAGTGAAATAAGCCAGGAGGAGAAAATCAAATACCATATGATTTCACTTATTTGTGGAATCTAAAAACAAAACAAAACAAAATGAACAAAATAGCAATACATTCATAGACACTGAGAAGTGACTGGTGGTTACCATGGGGGAGGGGTTGGGGTAGGTGGGTGAGGAGGATAAAGGAGCAAAAAGATTCTCAGTCATAATATAAGTTGGTCACAGGGATGGTAGTACAGCATGGAGAATATAGCCAATGATTCTGTAACATTCTCGTATGTTAACAGATAGTAACTATACAAGTTGGAGTGAGGATTTAATAATACGGGTAACTTGAACCACTGTGTTGTATGCTTGTAACGAATATAAGATTGTATATCAACTACATTCAATGAAAATTTTTTAAATGCACCTGATTTTATTGTTTAACAGCATCTACTAACATATTACTTACATTAATATTTTAAACCAACATCTCAAGAGATGCCCCAAGCAGAACTTTGTCCATTTTACTACTAAATGAATAATTACATATATCCTGGCCCAAAAAACTTCTCTTTAGGCTAGAAAACCAAAGCAAAATAAAGACTATCGGCTCAAATAAAAAATAAAATATTACTAACCTTATAAGTAATTTTGGATATTCTGTTTAGTTGGTAGAATTAAAATGTAATAGCAAGAAACATTTAACCTAAAAACATTGAAGATAACAGATATTGCAGAAACACAAGCTCAGGCTAACACTTTAAATTGTATTAAACTGTACAGATCCAACAATTATGTTTTTGCATACCAAATCTTTCAATTCTTTTATACATTATATTCATTCCCAAAAATTCACTATCAATGTGAAGAGTAGGCCTACACAAATTACTTGATATTAATTTTTAAATGACTAGAATGTAATGGATTTTTGAAGATATGTCTTAATTTTTTATAGTAAAGATGTGAAGGCACCTATAACAAATCCAAAGAATATAGACTGAAAAGATATATATTAAGAAGAAAATAATTTAAAAATTTGCTTTTGTCCTGAAAATAAACATTCTCCTAAAAAGTGAAAACTTAGTGAATAAAAGTATCACATGACAACAACAACTAAATGCATGGCACCTCCCAGGTATTACTGGCATCTGGATTTATAATGAGTGAGAATGACAGATTCTGTGGAAAGCCACCAATTAACATGTATTAACCATATATATTACAGGGAGTACAATACTGGTTTCTTAAATATCAATAAAATATATCATATTTCCTGGACAGTGACTGCAATGGGGTATATGGTGGGGACTTGATGGTGGGGGGAGTCTAGTGACCATAATGTTGCTCATGTAATTGTAAACTAATAATAGCAAAATAAAAAATATATATATATCATGTTTCCTTGATTTTAAGATGCTATCAATTATAGGAGACCATCAACTAAATTACAAATACCATGTTACGTGCACATGTAAAATGTAAGATATATCCCAACTGCAAAAGCAATTAAAAGTGGTTAAGAATATGTATCTAGAATTAATATAGTATTATCTCTTTTAACAGCTTTATTGAGATATAATTTACATGCCATAAAATCCATCCATTTAGTGTTTAATTGAATAGCTTTTAGTATGTTCAGAGCTGTGCAACCATTACAATATATTGTAGAACAGTTTTATCAGCTCCGAAAGAAGCCTCTTACACCCACTAGTAGTCACTCCCTCCCCCCTCCAACCTCATCTCTTTCCTCCCCTACAAGCGCAAACCTAGGCAATCACCGGTTTGGTTTCTATCTCTGTGGATTAGCTTGTTCTGCACATTTCATGCATCATGTAATTTATGGTCTTTTGTGACTAGTTTCTTTCATGTAACATATTTTTGAGGTTCATACATGTTGTAGCATATGTCAATACTTCATTCCTTTTATTGTTGAATAAATGCTCCATAGATGCGCCACACTTTGTTTATTCATTCAACAATTTAGGGACATTTGGTTGTTTCCACTATTTGGCTATTATAAATAATGCTGTTATGAACATTTGTATGTAAGTTTCTATATGGATATGTTTCAGTTCTCCAGGATAGATACCTAGGAATGACATTCCTGGTTTGGTCACATGGTAACTCAATGTTTAAAATTTTGAGGAACTAACAAACTGTTTTCCAGCACAGTTTGTACCATTTTATATTCTCAGCAGCAACATATAAAGATTCCAATTTCTCCACATTCTTATCCACAGTACTTATTGTCTTTTTTTAAATACTCATCCTATGTATTATATCTTAGAGTATAATATTTGATAGAATACTACAGAAAGATGAATTAACCCTTTAACAGTTGATATTTACAGTGGAATATTTCTCCAGTACCAGTGAGAGCTTTGCACTACTCTTCTAGTTTGTATGGTTTCCCTTCTGATGAACAAAGACACTTCAAAAATGCCTCGGATGAGTTTGGTAGTATAATCTGGGATATGAGAACAACTTATCCTCTATGAAAGCTAATGTGACAACCAGGAATACCTATGTCATTAGCACAACCCAAAATATGAAAAAAAACCTCAGTTTTAAGGGTCCAGCATTTTTTTTTTCTTTATAGTCCAGGCTCTAAATCATTCACATTTTTGCATCCATCTTTTTCATAACATCCATCCTAAGTACTTTATATACTCACATACCAGAGAGCCTCCCTCCACAATGGTTTTAACTGCCTTCACCCTCTGACAAAACACTGAATGGGAATTTTAAAACCCCAGGTAAAACTTAAGGATGTCTTCATTAGTGATCACATTTACTAGCTAGGAAATGACATTCCAAAATGCTGAGATATCACTTGATGCTAATTAATTCCCATTAGTTGATTGCTTCAAGGAAGATTACTGATTTAAACTAATATTCTCTGGTCATCTCTAACATAAAATAATTTCCACTTACTTTCAGGGCTTGTATCTGCTGCTACATGACGCATACTTTTCAGCTTATTTTGTACTCTCTGCAATCTCTGCACTGCATGAAAGAGCTGGAAAATACAATTAGACCCATTACTTGCTAAGTGTATTGGATGCTATCATTCACATAGACAACCTACGAAAAATACTAGTTCCACATAATTCTTGTGATGTAAAAGGAATAAATAATAAGAAGTAGGAAATTACTATGTTATATCCCAAAATGTAACTGGTTCTGTCCATTTATTTTCGTGTAAAACTTTTTTTTTAAAAAGAGCTTTCAGAAGTTGTTTTCTTTTAGTTATTTGTTGAATTTGGTGGTCAAGGAAAAATGCTCATTAAAGAAATACATGCACCAGGATTTGCTTAACTATAACATGGTTTTCTTAATTCTAAGGAAAGCTATCATTTTCACAAATGTCTCAGAATCAGGAATGATGCTAAGTTACCATTCAGCTTGCAGCAGTTAGTGCAATGCAGCTTACTGCTGCAGTGAAATTATTATGATCAAGTTCCAGAAGAACCAAATATCTAACTGCCAGTCAGTAGGAAATGGAGTTCATTTGAATATATTTTTAATGTATAAGTCTACTTAGCTTTAAGATAGATTTTTTAATAAAATAAAAGTAATACTTTATGGCTAAGTTTTTTTTTTCTTTAAAGCAAAGTTTACAAATGTGGTATGGGTGATTTTGAGCTTTTTCATGATTTATTTGCCACTGGAGTAAAATGTAGAAGATACTGTGATCAATGGAATAAAATGGATTTTCTCAGAGCCCCAGAACCTCAGGATACCTCAGATTCTAGTTTTATCAGCTGTTAATCCTACTGCTTAATGAATGTTCTATAACATTGGAACAACATGAGTTAAGCATTGCCCAAAAGACAGTATGTAGATACCTGATGCACAGAACCCAAAAAGCAGTATTATTGCTGCTGGTGCCACAAAGTGTGTTGCACCGTGTTAGCAAAGGGGAGCATGAACTTCTATAATTTAAAAAAATTATTTTTTCTTTAAAGAAGGAACTATTTCTTTCATCATGAGAATATAAACTTTTATATGGATACCTGATTCTTTTGTTCCTGTTTCTGTTGTGCAAGAAGTTCTTCTCTCTCTTTTTCAACTCGAAGTTGCCTTGCTATTTTAAGCATCTGTTGATGATTCTGAACTGTCTCCACCTACAGTAAGGGAATAAGTAGTACATGTTAATGTCAAGGTTAAGAAAGAAATTAGCATGTCACATGACTCAGACATCCACTTACCATTTTCTTTTGGTAAACAGTACTCCCTAGAGATGACAGTAAAGCTCCAGACTACAGGTTCTTAAAAGTTTTGGGCTACTGACTAGGGAGAGTCACTTTCCATCAGTGTTATTTGAGTCTGTCTTCAGATGTACACCTATGCCTTGTTTAATCTTTTTTTTAATTAAAATATCATTGATATACAATCTTATAATGGTTTCACATGAAAAACAATGTGGTTACTACAATCACCCACATCATTGATATACAATCTTATGTTGGCTTCAAATATACAACACGAGATTCAACCGTGTGGGTAAAATTGTAATATTTCCAGAATATCTTGCCTGGCTTTAGTATATCTGCATATCAATAGGCGTTTAGAGGTGGAAAGAAGTATGGCTTTAGTGCATTTGCATCATTCCTCAGGGGTGGAGAGAAGTTCATCTTCATATCAATGGGTAATTATCTGGGAAGGAGGGCTTATCTACACCCGAGAGGAGAGAGAAGGGCCGGTTTTGCTTTTGCTGGAGCAGGAAAGAGAGAAATGGCCCCAGACTGCAGTTTGTAAGCAATAAACAGATTTTAAACTTTATTTCTCCCTTTGACTGATGTCGGTTTTTAGAGGTATTTTGCCCCAGGATTTCCTCTCCCTGGACTTACAGTTACCCTTATTATTAAATCCTCACCCCCTCTAGTGCAGTTACTATCTATCAATGTAGTAAGATGTTACAGAATCAAGGACTATATTCTCCCTGTGACCAACTTATATTGTGATAGTGAATTGTGTCCCTTTAACCCCTTCACCCTTCCCTCCCACCCACTCCAACCCCTCCCCCTTGGTACCTTCTCAGTGTCTATGAATCTACTGCTATGTTGTTCCTTCTGTTTTTTGCTTTGTTTTTATACTCCACAAATAGGTGAAATCATATGGTATGTGTCTTTCTCCACCTGGCTTATTTCACTGAGCATAATATCCTGCCTTGCTTAATCTTTATCTGCATCCCCAAATCTTTGGGACTTGCAGCCAAAGTCTTACAGTGCTAACTCTTTTTTTTAATTGTGAAATGATTATCACAGTAAGTTTAGTTAACATCCTTCAACATACATAGTTACAAATTATTTTTTCTTGCGATGTGAACTTTTGAGGTTTTTTCTCTTAACAACTTTTCAATACACAAGACATTATTGCTCACCATGCTGCCCATTACACCCCCAGAACTATTAATTTTTTTATTAGTGGCCACACAGTTCTCTCAATATTCTTTCATTCTTAGATATTCTTTTTTCTCTCAGTGCCTCAGCTTCTTTGTATTCCTCTTCTTTAATTTCTATTCCATTTATATCTCTTCTACTACATCTAATCTGCTTTTTTTTTTTTAACAGTACAGTGCTAATTCTTGCCTTACCCTTTTCTTCAAACGTTCAACTCTCTTAATAAGCTGATCCTTTTCTTCCTCCATCGCGCTGATATCCTAAAAAGTAGTCAGGAAAACTATCAGAAAAAGTTATCTTTGTCTGTAGAATTCAGATAAGGTTTTTACATGATTATGCATCGACCATTTTCATCACTTACAAGCAGAGCATTAAGGAACAAATATCCTCTTTTGAATGAAAGGCATTTCTGAATTCCCCCACAAGGGTTCTTTATGCAGGGTAATTTATTTGGCAGCTTGGTGCTCATTTTAGAAAAGCAACTAAAACAGGTTATAACATAGCAAGGTAAAGCTGCCAAACAGCACATTTGTGTTTTGATTCCAAATATGGGCACATGATTTTACAAAAATCTAGTGTAATGGAAAGTGTGCAGGTCTAAAAACATGAACAACAGCTGCTGACATCCCATCTGCTCTGTTAAATACCAAACTATATATCCTGCTAATTTTCCATCAAAATTATTTTTAAGGCTACAGTGTTTTCAAGACATAAATTTGTATCTGGTTTTGTCAATTAACCAGTCCCTTCCTAAAAATAAAGACTTCAAAAATAAATTATCTTTCTTTTAACTAGCTCTATAACATTTCCTAGTGAAAACAAACAAAAATCCTTCCTAAACCTAAAAAACTAATAGCTTAACTACCACAGTAATACTAAAAGGAAAAATATATATGGTAGTCAATATTTATAGGATTGAGGGAAATAGGCACTCTTACTAGTGGTGGTATTACATTGAAGATCAATATCAAAAGTCTTAAGATAAATGCATATGCCCTATAGCCCAATAATTCCGTATCTGGAATTTGTCCGAATAAGATATTCATGAAAGGTCACAGATTTCTCTGTAAGGATTCTCATAGATGCTAATTATATCTAAATTTAGAAATGACCCAAATATCTGATTAAACTGTAGCACAATACAATGAAAATCATTAAAAATTATGCAGAATGTTTAACAACATGAGAAAAATCATGATATGACATTAATTGAAAGAAGCAGATTACAACATTTATGCACAATATAATACTAAGAAAAATATCTAAATATATTCACTAAAATGTCAATAGTTATGTCTAGAGCATGGGATTATAAGTGTATTATTTTCTATTTCTTGCGTAATATTCTCTATAAAGAATATGTTCAGAAATACTTTAGTAATAATGAAATTGAAATTACAGACTCAACATTATTTTATCATTTTGGTTATTACTCATGTGACATAATGGGAGGAATGGGAGGTGGACATCTATATTCTTTTACACTGTTTTAAGTATCTATCTGTGAGTCTTTCTTCTCTACTAGATGTGAGTTCATCTTTCACTCCTAATATATTCAATAAGTTCTTACTGAAGAGGGGCACTGTGACAGGAGCTAGGGATATAGTGGTGAGCAAGATAAACAGACACTTGCCCTCATGGAGCTTAATGATAATTGGGAAGACACATTAATTATAAATATAATGAGTGTTATAAAAACAAAAAGAATTGGGGGAACTAATCTATCTAGGGCTTCAGGAAAGGCCTCCCTGAGAAAGCAATTCTAATGTTTCCTGATTGAATGAGAAGATAAAGATGGCATTAACAACTCAGGAATTCTAAAATACAGAATCCATGAATGTGAGAACTAGAAGTATTTAGGAAAGAATTTATATGCCTGGTGAGAACATAAAAATATTTTTTAGAGAACATTAAGTAACATGCATCAAAAGCCCTAAATTTTTTTTCATATGCTTTAATAAGCAATTCCATTTCCAGGAATTTATTCTAAGGAAAGAATCACAGATACCCAAAAATAAATTTATGTATAAGATAATTATAGCATTATCTATAATAGGAAAAAATGAAAACAAAAAAAAAACAACGCAAAAATGTTAAAATATCCACACTCTGGAATATTATTTAGTCATCAAAAATCATGTTGCAGAAAGATAAAAATGGAAATATATTCACAACGTAATGATTTAAAAACATAAAAATAACTATGTACAGTGTGGTTCCAAATATATATACACACACACAAAAGCCTGAAAAGGTATACAACAAAATGTAACCATTGGATAACTTTTTCTTCTTTGTTCTTTTCTCTATTGTCTGCAATATATATTAGTTCATGTATACATAGTAGATAAAGACCCAAAATTTAAACCCTTTTAATCTATGGTAGTGGTCTATGTAGTATGTAAGAACTCATTATGAATTTACCTTGGCTTCATTAATTTCTTCAGTAAAGAACTAGCAAAGGTCCTATAAAAGAAAATCTGCTATTTGTTATCACTAGTTTCCATATAGTCTTAAGACTCATACTGAATTAAGTAAAAATAAAAGTGCTAAATCTAATATTATTCAAATCCAAAAAACTATTATTTATGTTTTATTTTCTTTACCCTTCTTATTTCTGCTGTAGAAAATCCAGATGTCTTGAGCTGCTCACATTCTTTATGCAAAGTTTTAAAGGCTTCCATCAACTCTTCATACTAAAAGAACAAGTTAAAAAATTATACACTAATGACTAAACCCAGCAGGCTTTTCTTAATCAGGTTATCTATTAACTTAAAGTAATTACTTCAATCATAGAGCAGCATTAAAAATACATCCTTAAATATTTATACAGGACACAAAAAAGTAGGGATGCTTAACCCAGTCACTAAATACTTCTCTAACTTCCTCTCTGGTTACTTTCCTAACTCACACTCTATACTCTAGCTATGTTAATCTTCTTTCAGTCTCTGGAATAGTCTATGCTCTCATCTCCAGTCTATACACTCTGTATCCTCTGAGAGTACTCCATGACTTCCTCACCCCTAACCTGGATAATTCTTAATCATCCTGCAGGTCTTGGCAAAGACATCACTATCCTTAGAAAAGCCTTATCTGGCCCTGTACGGATCCTATATCAGAGTATCATGATAGCAGAGTATCATATAAAATTAAGTACTTGTCTCCCTCCATTAAATAGTGAGAGTCAGGAGTACAAGAATCATATTGATTGTATATACTTTTGCATCCCTGTGATCTAGCATAGTGAATAACTGATATAGGTGCTGGATAAAAAGTAGCTGAAATAATGAAAAAAAAATCACAACTCTTATCCAAAAATTTTTAAAAACATTATTTTTTGAGGGTGGTGATAGGAAATTAATAATACTTTCCATGACTAATTATTTCTACAAACCTGAGTCATTCATTTCAAAACGCTTAATTCAAAAAGACATTGTCCATTATTTATTAGGGTCTCTGCTAAAAGACTGGCTAAATATGTAAGTCATTTTATATATATACCTCAAATATGCTTCAAAAACAAACATGTCTTTATCACTGTTAATTCTTCTGTTAATTAGTAGGGCGTATTTAATAAAAACTCCCAAACTCATTCTACGAGGCCAACATCACTCTAATACCAAAACCAGGCAAAGACACCACAAAAAAAGAAAATTACAGACTAGCCAATATTCCTGATGAACACAGATGCAAAAATACTCAACAAAATATTAGCACACTGAATTAAAAAATACATCAAAAAGATCATCCATCACGATCAAGTGGGATTTATCCCAGGGATGCAAGAATGGTACAACAATTAAAAATCCATCAACATCATCCACTACACCAACAAAAAGGACAAAAACCACATCATCATCTCCATAGATGCTGAATAAGCATTCGACAAAATTCAACATCCATTCATGATAAAAACTCTCAACAAAATGCGTATAGAGGACAAGTACCTCAACATAATAAAGGCTGTATATGAAAAACCCACAGCCAAAATTATACTCAACATAATAACGGCTGTATATGAAAAACCCACAGCCAAAATTATACTGAAAGCTTTTCCTTTAAGATTGGGAACAAGATAAGGATGCCCACGCTCCCCACTTTTATTCAACATAGTTCCGAAGGGCCTAGCCACGGCAAACAGACAATACAAAGAAATAAAAGGCATCCAGACTGGCAAGGAAGAAGTCAAACTGTCCTTGTTTGCAGATGACATGATATTATACATGAAAAACCCTAAAGAATCCACTCCAAAACTATTAGATCTAATACCTGAATTCAGCAAAATTGCAGAATACAAAATTAATACACAGAAATCTGTTGCATTCCTATACACTAATGATGAACTAGCAGAAAAGAGAAATCAGGAAAACAATTCCATTCACAATCGCATCCAAACAAATAAAATACCTAGGAATAAACCTAACCAAGGAAGTGAAAGACGTCTACTCTGAAAACTACAAGACACTCTTGAGAGAAATTAGAGGACACTAATAAATGGAAATTGATCCCATGATCTTGGCTGGGAAGAATTAATATTGTCAAAATGGCCATCCTGACTAAAGCAATCTACAGATTCAATGGAATCCCTATGAAAATACCTACAGCATTCTTCAACAAACTAGAGCAAATAGTTCTAAAATTCATAGGGAACCACAAAAGACCCCAAATAGCCAAAGCAATCCTGAGAAGGAAGAATAAAACAGGGGGAATTATGCTCCCTGACTTCAAGCTCTACTACAAAGCTACAATAATCAAAACAATTTGGTACAGGCACAAGAACAGACCCATAGACCAGTGGAACAGAATAGAGAGCCCAGATATAAACCCAAGCATATATGGGCAATTAATACACGATAAAGGAGCCATGGATATACAATGGGGAAATGACAACCTCTTCAACAGCTGGTGTTGGCAAAACAGGACAGCTATATCTAAGAGAATGAAACTGGATCATTGTTTAACCCCATACACAAAAGTAAACTCAAAATGGATCAAAGACCTGAATGTAAGTCATAAAACCATAAATCTCTTAGAAAAAAATATAGGCAAAAATCTCTTGGACATAAACATGAGCAACTTCTTCATGAACATATCTCCCTGGGCAAGGGAAACAAATGGGGCTATATCAAACTAAAAAGCTTCTGTACAGCAAAGGATACCATCGGTAGAACAAAAAGACATCCTGCACTATGGGAGAATATATTCATAAACGATATATCCGATAAGGGGTTGACATCCAAATTATATAAAGAGCTCATGCACCTCAACAAACAAAAAGCAAATAATCCAATTAAAAAATGGGCAGAGGATATGAAGAGAGAGTTCTCCAAAGAAGAAATTCAGATGGACAACAGGCACATGAAAAGATGCTCCACATCACTAGTCATCAGAGAAATGCAAATTAAAACCACAATGAGATATCACCTCACACCAGTTAGGATGGCTGCCATCCAAAAGACAACAACAACACATGTTGGTGAGGATGTGGAGAAAGGGGAACCCTCCTTCACTGCTGGTGGGAATGTAAATTAGTTCAACCATTGTGGAAAGCAGTATGGAGGTTCCTCAAAAAACTCAAAATAGAAATACCATTTGACCCAGGAATTCCACTCCTAGGAATTTACCCTAAGACTACGGCAGCCCAGTTTGAAAAAGACATATGCACCCCTATGTTTATTGCAACACTATTTACAATAGCCCAGAAATGGAAGCAACTTAAGTGTCCATCACTAGATGAATGGATAAAGAAGATGTGGTACATATATACAATGGAATATTATTCAGCCATAAGAAGAAAACAAATCCTACCATTTGCAACAACATGGATGGAGCTAGGGGGTATTATGCTCAGTGAAAATAAGCCAGGCAGTGAAAGACAAGTATCAAATGATTTCACTCATATGTGGAGTATAAGAACAAAGCAAAAACTGAAGGAACAAAACAGCAGCAGACTCACAGAACCCAAGAATGGACTAACAGTTACCAAAGGGAAAGGGACGGGGGAAGGTGGGTGGGAAGGGCGGGATAAGGAGATTAAGGGGCATTATGATTAGCACACAAAGTATAGGCGGGCATGGGGAAGGATGTATAGCATAGAGAAGACAGGTAGTGACTCTGTAGCACCTTACTATGTTGATGGACAGTGACTGTAATGGGGTATGTGGTGGGGACTTGATAATGGGGAAATCTAGTAACCACAATGTTGTTCATATTATTGTATATTAATGATACCATAATAAAAAATATATATATATTAAAAAAAAGACAAAAAAGATATCCATATTGACTCCATTTTGAGTGACTGCATGGCTATCCCAAATACATGGATGAAAAAACAAAATATATGAAAAACAAAATATATGGACAGACAAATAATTAATTTTATTTGGTATTTACTCTGATATATGAAAGGTATAGGGCCAGATAAGGCTATTCTAAGCACAGTGGTGTCTATGCTAAGATGTGCAGATGAATAGGAATTATCCAGGGTAGGGATGAGGAAGTTATCATTATTGAATTATTTTAATCCAATCCAAATTTTGATCACATACCATACAGAAGGAACTCTACAAAACCCTGATGGATAAGACATGATACCTTTCTGTTGAGAGAGACAGACTGACAAACTATTTACAACAAACTGATACGAATCAGTCTGTGTACACACTATGGAATAAAAGCACAAAGTGCTAAACAGAGGCACTTTAAAAAAAAAATCAAAGTCCTTTGAAATCTTAAGCCTGAATCTTCTCTTCCCATTGGCTTTGATCATCAGTGTTTTTGGAAATCCAAGGACCAGAAGCCAGACCAGCCAGCATTCTTAGAAGTCAAGAGCTTTAAGACTTTAAGGCCAGAACTCCATGTCACCCCAAAACTCTGATGATAAAAGTACACTGGAATTTCAAATTCCTGGCCCTTTTTCTACCTACTGCCTGAATGATAATTTCTTTGAGAGTACAAGCCTAGCTTCTTTGCCTATACACAATCTCAGAGGCTCACATGTCCAGATTTACTTGGGATGGTGTCAGTTTATTACAGTAGTCTCTGATTTAGATGCCAAATTGTAGAGTCACCTAACTGACTGGCAAAGTGCTCCGTAGTCCCAAGCCCAAGATCCTATCTACCCACAATTCTTAAGTAATAAATTATTCTAAAATCCAAATTTCAGGGTTTTTTTTCTATCCACATAACTCTATCCCTGAAATAGTATTTGTATACAAAAGTCAATATTTTCATACATGATTATAGTTAAATAGATGATAACTATTGTACCTTTTGGTGCCACCTGGAAATACAGAGACAGCAAATAAACTGAAGAGAGATTAACATGTGTTTGAAATAATGTGTGCCTTGATATGTATTACATATAGTTATTAAATACCATTTATGTATTGTATACCTGTTTATTGGTATCAGCCACAGTTTCATCCTGAAGAAACTCACTTGGTACCTCAAGTTTTATTAAAAAATGAGCTAAATATGCTCTTTTCTTCAGTTCATTACTCCTCTGAAGAAGCCAATGGAGCACTGGGTAAATTACAGGTTTACTTCCAATCACTAGACCTTGACGAAAAGTACTCCTAGAAAAAGAAAACACACACACACACACATACTCAGGCTTATAAGTAAGCCTTGAAAAGAGATCACATTTGCCAAACCAGATTTACAATTTCGTGATTGCTTTCCATGACTACTTTAAGATAAAACCAAAGCTATTCTAAAGTCAGTCTGTACATTAACAATAAACATAAAATTAGGCCCTCAATATGTCACTAGAATATTTGGGGAGATTGTGTTGAAACATAAATTGGTACAATCAGCCTTCCTACTTCAATTCATTGACTGGGTGGGTTTAAGTTATTGTGTTTTATCTAGGATGGCAAATAAATGATGAAATGGAATAGTGGATTTGCCTGACTTTTTTGATTAGGAGAAAGAACTGGTCCACTGAAGCCTTGCACATGACATTCACTAATGTTCTGAGACTAGTAGAGAGATCAAATATTGCTTAGGAAGACTGATTATAGCCTACGAAGGTTTGGAATAATAAAGCATAGCTTTAAGAAAGCAACATGTGATCAGATTCTTACATGTCTGTGGCATTTCCTGGAGGTTTGTATTTAAGGATACCAAGAAGGCTCAACATCCGTTTGGCTGTCTGCTCTGGCATCTCCTCTCTGATATCAACAATTTGCTAACAAAGAAATTGAAAAAATATATTATTGTTGTATATCTAACAAAGAATAATATTTATACTCACTGACAAAATTGTTCTGCTAGAGCATAACAGGCACTGTGGTCTCTTCATAAGATTAAGTATGGGGGCCCGAAGATCCCAGGTGAGGGTACATACAAGTCAGATCATGATTCATACTAAAAATGTCAAGCTTAAAAAAAGTCTCCCATGGAAAAGACCAGTGTACAAGAGAGACATGAGCTAACTTGCAATACAATAAAACTTTCTGTAAAAGCATTTTCACTCCAGGACCAAATCTATTTATGTTTGGAAGTAGAGAAATAATTGCTAAATAAGGTACAAGTAGATAATTTAATTTTTGAGCTAGTACTATTGCTATTACTTTACAGGCATGGAAAATAAGGCCTAGAGAAGTTAAATAATTTGTACAACTCACAGATAAGTAAAGGTAGAAACTGGCTTTGCTGCCACCCTTTTCATTACAGAGAAAGAGAAAACTCTTACCTTTGGGTCAATCTCAGCCAGAACATCATTGAGAACTTGTAATAGTTGCATTGGCTCCAGAGAATCAAATGTGATTAAATTATAGTTCTTCCTAAAAGGCTCCTTATTGAGATTGTCCACTATGAATTTGATTTGATCACTCATAATTAGGTCTTGTAACTTAAACTAAGGAGTAAAAATAGAGAAAAAAATCCTCAATATTGATAACAAAAGTTCTGGAAAAAATTAGTATTAAGTTTATAGGAAGTAGGCATGAAAAGTGTAATTCTACATGGCATACAAAATGCTGTGAAAACTAGTTATTTTGTTGAAAGAAATCAGAGTACAAAGACTTTATTATGAATGCTACAGTATATATTGTTAATATTTAATGCCAAATGTTTCTGTACATGCAGCTGGTGGGCTAAAAACCATCTGAATTAAGGTGGACAAATGAATAATAAATCCTACCTACATTAACATCTTTCCCATTCAGCTCCCCAACTTTTACCCAGGAGTAAAAATTTGTTAGGCTGCAGGCATGCTTCTAATTATTTTTTATTAGCAGCCCATATGTAAAAATTAGGAAATTTTTCACATTAAAATCCAGGTGTCCAGTTTCTCTTGAAAATCTGTATCTGGCAACCCTGGGCTCAACCATGGCCATACCCAATTGAAGCTGAAAAGAAGCTGTCAGCTTTAGCCTCTTCCGTTTTATTTTGGTTTCCTTAACCAGCATTCTTCACCCATTGATGTTATGGGCTTGGCCCTGCAGACATCAACTTTGCCACCCTGGAGTAATTCAGGCCTATACTTCCTTTCCCTTGGGTAAAGTAACAGCCTCAAATTTTCCTGTCTCTGCCTTTCCCAATCCAAATCATTAGTAGGAATCTTCATTGCTTATGAAATAAAGTCCAAACTTCTTAGGCTTTGAGACATTTTAAGATCCAGTTCAATTTAGCCTTTCCTAACTTTATTTCCAAATTGTTACCTTTCACCCTTTTTCAAATTTCAGCCAACTTTAGTAGTACTAATCCCTAAATCGTTTTTCCACCTCCACCTTTAGTTAATGTTTTCTCCACCTTAAGACCTTCCTTCCTTTCCCTCATCTCCAGAGGTGCAAATTCTAACAGCTTTTCAAGCTCTGCCCTCCAAATACAAGTTCCTCCAGGAAATCTTTCTCAAGTTAACTCCCATGTTCTGCATCAGGATAACAAGTGCCTTCCAAGCTGACCACACTTTATCTGCCCTGCTCTCCTAGAGTTACTTTTCTATTTTGTACTAGTTACTTATATACATTTTTTCTTCTCTATTCAACTGTAAATTCCATGAGGACATATCTGTGCCTAGTTACATCTTTGAAGACCCACTGCATCTAAAACAGTGACTTCTTCTACTAGACTGAATGAATTGTTCACAGGCCCAAGGCCAGGCAAAACATAAGCTGAAATAGGCTGACAGTGAGAAAGATCGTAACTTATTTAAAAATTGAGTATCTGATGATTTAATTACTGAAACAGCTTTACCAAGGTTCCTGGCGTTTCCTGCATGCAGATATCACTTGTTTAGTATGGGAAGTGGTAGCAGTTTTGTAGGCAGTCAATTTTTTAAACTAGCAACTTAAAAAAATTAAAAAATGAACTGCTAAAAAAGAAACAAAAATTACTTCAGTTCTCCCTAATAGTTTTTAACCATGAAATAGATAGATGCTATTTTACCTAAGACTGGTTGAAGCTGCAGGCATCTTGCTCTGAAATAGGTTTTTTTAATTGGGTGGGTGGAGCTGGATGTTTGAAAACATCAAAATGCAAAGATATTATACTTTCTCCATAATTATGACAAAATTATGAGTAAACATTATTGTTAAAAATTAGCCAAAAAAAAGTACCAAATGATTTCACTCATCTGTGGAGTATAAGAACAAAGAAAAAACTATGGAACACAACAGCAGCAGACTCACAGAACCCAAGAATGGACTAACAGTTACCAAAGGGAAAGGGACTGCGGAAGATGGGTAGGAAGGGAGGGATAAAGGGGAAAAAGGGGTATTACAATTAGCACACATAATGTAGCGGGTGTGGGGGTGGGGTGGGGTGATACGGGGAAGGTAGTATAACACAGAGAAGATAAGTAGTGATTCTATAACATCCTTTACGCTGATGGACAGTGACTGCAATGGGGTATATGTTGGGGACTTGATAATAGGGGGAGTCTAGTAACCATAATGTTGCTCATGTAATTGTATATTAATAATAGCAAAATAAAAAAGGAAAAAAAAAAGCCAAAAAGATGTCAGAAAGGTTAACCAAGGATTTAAAAATATGAAGTTTCCTGTAAGCCATAAAAGGAAAACCTTTACATAAATAAAAATCCACATTGCAGATGCAAGTTTTCCATTCTTAGAAATATTTTAAGTAAAAAGCCCACATCACTTTCACATATTTAATTTTTAGATGATGTAAAATGATTTAGAAATTATATGATGTATACTTATACCACGCACACACATTTTCTTTCCCTTTCAAATAAAACAAAAACAAAACACTAAGTAAATGCGTAAAACGCTACCAAGAGAGGAACTGAAACTAGTTGTGTGCCCCCCCCTAGTTAGCCCTCGGCTTTCAGATGGTCACCGACTAAGGACAAAGATGTAATGAACAGGTCAGCCATGCGCAGTGGGCTCTGCGCTCTAAAATTAGCAAAAGCAATTATTCTCCCTCTTCAGCGGAAAGCTGCCACACTAATTCACAAGCACTTACCCACATAAGAACCCGAGAGGGTCGGGGTAAGAATTAAAACCAGGACGGGCGTTTATCTGGCACAACTTGGGACAGAAATGACTTTGCTGGTCCCACGCTGGCAAGAGCGCGGGACCAGCAGCCTCACAGGATTCCCCAAAATAAGTGTCCTCCCCGCCCCCGGGGCTCGGGATAGGGGACAGGGGACCCCACATCCGGCCCAGACACCTCGCAGACGCAGCTCTGGGCCCCAGGAGACTGTTCATCCCGCGGAGGAGGGGCCTGGATCACCCGGAGGCCCGGTAGGGGCCGACCCCTGATTTGAAGGCTTAACTGCTACGACCCTACAACTTCCGAGGTGCTGCACTGAGAAGGAAGGGAGAGAGAGTTCCCTCCTACTTCGGGGTTTCTGGAGGTTTCCGACCGCGGGTTCGCTAGGTTACCTCAAATTCTCCTCAAGAAACCACTTTTCCCCCCGCAGGAGGCGTACAGGCTCTGGTGGGTTCCTAGAGACGAGCTCCTTGGTAACGGTTGCTACGCCGTGGCTTCCGTCACTTCCGGCGGGGGCCAGCGCGTTTCCGCGGGGTCCCCTCGGCCTGGGCAGCTGGGAGTGCCGGGCGAAATACGCGGTGGGTGCATAACCTCTGAGCCACTGCTAAGAGCCTAGAGAATTTGGGGTCGTTACCATGGCAATAAACTTTCTCCAACGTGCTGCAGTTTGCAGTTTACAAATACTCTCATTTTTAACACATGTTAAGTGTGTGTCCTTTCGTCCATTCATTTATTCACCAAAGGGGCGATGACTTCTCTGAAGCAAGGCCAGTGGGATTTGGGTTGAGAAAGCTTTTGGTTTGGGCTTCAGATTTAGGTTTTTGACAAACGTTTCTCCAAATTAGGTTATACAGTTCAGGAGAGTCGCTGGCAGAATTAAAAGCAGTCACATTCATCATAGAGATTTCAGTTTCTGTGTCACATTATTGGGCCACATTGTCTGTACTGGGAATTAAATTTGTTTAAATCCAGTAGTTTTTTTAATATGCTAAGAACTTGAAAAAAAAAAGCTCCTTGTGGCTTCTGAGAACCCCTTTTTTGGTACCTGCAGATATGAATGAGGTCCTTCACAGAGTTCACATCCAGTGGGTTAGGCAGAAGGAAGATCTCCATGCCAGATCACAAAGGAGGCTCAGAAATCTACTGAAACAGAGACCCCAGGATTGTACTAGCTGGCCTGGGGGAGACCTTGGTTGGTGAATGTATTTTGAATCCACAGTGTTAGACTAGAAACCACTGCACTTCCTGATGGCACTGAAAAGGAAAAAAATGAAATTCCTCACACCCTGAAAACTTAGTTTCCTGTTCAAACATCTTTAAAGAAACCAACTACAGATTTAGCATCAGAGTTAGAAAAGCAACAAAAAAAATCCTACCAAATTCTGTGGTAGGCATCTCCTATAAGCAATGGCACGTAGGCATTATGCAGCCCCTGTCCTCATGGAGATGACAGTCTAGTGTGGGAAAAGAGACAATTGAATGAGCAACACTAATACAGCTATGATAAATGTTTTCATAAAGTACCCAGTGATGGAGGAACCCAGATGAAGGGTCCCAAGTTTATTTGGAGCTGAAGGGACCATACTATCAGAAGAGGTTGAATTGGACAAAGTGATGTTTAAGGATCAGTAAAAATTAGCCAAACAGGAAAGGGAGATTTTTTCAGGCAGAGGGAACAGGACATTCCAAGAGGAGTCCATTGCTGGCTGCCTTCTGACTATTGAACTATCATGTGAAGACACTCTGAGGGTACTTGGAAAAAAACTAAGACCCTTTCCAGCTCATGGATGCTCACAACCAGTTAAAGGAGGCAACACTTAAAACTTGAAAAGCTGGATAATTGAAATAACTTTGAGAAATACAATAAAAAATTTGTACAAGGGATTACATAATTTATTGATCCCATTGGGTGTGTTAGATTCTCTGGATTGCCTGAATTTGAATCATAGGTCTGCCATTTTGTGGCCTCACGTCTCTAAGCTTTCATGTCCTCATCTATAAATTGGCTACAATAATACTTTCCTTGAAGGGTTAACATGACGATTAAGCAAGGTGATACAGGTAAAGCAACTAGACCAGTGTCTGACATTGGAAGAGCTAAGAACACTTTTCCTTTTATTTTTCTTCTTTTAAAAAAATGAGATATTAGAATTGCTCCTTCTATTGAGTCTACAGAAAAGGTTATAAAGAGAGTGGCTTATCTAGTTGTTTTTAGTTCCTCTTCTGCCTGTTGCAGCTGTTACAGAAACACTACACTTGTCATTATGAGAAGGCAACCCTGTATAAATTAAAATAAGCAGTGGAATTCACTCTTTGCACTCAAACTGGAATGGATTTTATGCTTAATGTGTTGGTCTGGAACACAGGGAAGAACCTGAGGCTGCCTGGGATTCATATACTGAGAAGTTTATGTTCCAAGTTGAAGCAAAAAAGAGACACAGATAGGCCTGCACATATTGGGTCCCTGCCTAGCTGCAGGGCCCAGACACAGGCCAAAGGAAGGCTTGCTACCACTCCCTGATTCGTTTAAGATAAAACTTTGTATAGACTTATTGAAAGGCCCAAGAGGAACCTCTCAGCAACAATTTCACAGCAGTGAAGGCATTGCTGATTACGTCCCAAGTCACATGAAGATTTTTTTCCCTTTAAATGCTATGTTGAGTCTTCCTTGTAAACCCACAAAGATGCCTCTTGGCTGAACTATATTTGACATTTTTAATAGGTGAAGGGAAGTCCTAGATATATGAGACAGCCTTTCTAAAGGTTCCCACTCCTACCCTGACTCTCTTTTTAAAAATAACTTAATAAAGTATAATTCACATACATATTATAATCCACTCATTTAAAGGGTACTGTTCAATGGCTTTTAGCATATTCACAAAGTTGTGAAACCATCACCACCATCTTAATTTTCAGAACATTTTCATTACCCCAAAAAGAAATCCTGTATCCTTTAGCCATCATCTCTCAGCTTGCAATTAAAAAATTCAAATTTTTCCCAGCCCCTGGCAACCATAACCTGCTTTCCTTCTCTGTGGATTTGACTTTTCTAGACATTTCATATAAATGGAATAATGTGTGGCTCTTTATGTCTGGCTTCTTTCACTTAGTATGTTTTCAAGGTTTACCCATATTGTAGTACTTCATTTTGTTTTATAGCAGAATAATATTCCGTTGTACCGATTTTTGTTCACCCATTTATCCATTGATGGACATTTGGATTGTTTCCACTTTTTGGCTATAATGAACAGTGCTATGAACATTTGTGTACATACCTCCACTCTTTTATGGATAAAGCATTTTGACTGGCTAAGTCAGGTGAGCAGGGTATGTACTTCAGGGATATGGGTGAGTAGTGGGGGGTGGCCATTCATTCCTGGATTTGTCTTTTCCTTTCAATTCTTGTTAATTTTAGCACCTTAGGTGCACATGGTTGTAGGCTACAGGACCCAAGATGTGGATTCTTTAGCAGTTTTTGGTTGCAGCAACAGAATGTTGTTGGAATCTACACATCCCTTGCTACCAAAGCACTAAAATTCCCAATCTGCTTTTCACCCAAAGCCCTCTGATAAGAAGATGCTGCTATATGGAACTGTGCTTTCAATGTTCACCAGTCTCCAGTGAAGCAGAGGGTGAAGAGAGGTATGAAGGAGGTGAGAGAGAAACTGGAAGCTGCCCTTTCCAAATCCCTTATTAAACCTTGTAGATACTGCAAGGACCATACACAGTTGTGAATTTCTACTGTAGTTATTCGGTGGGGGAAAAAATCACTCCTGGTCAAGTGTATTTTTGAGGATTCATTTTAGTACAAGATAAAGAATAAGGAGATGGGTCATTATTTCATGCAATTGTGAACTCCAAGGATATAACTACCTTCAGGTATGGCTTGATCTAGAAGCTCAGAGATGTCATTCTTGACATTCTTTCTCCCTCCACCTCTCTGCCTCTTACCCCCACTTTCCTCTGGATGGGCTGCTAGTAGCAAGAAGCTTACATTCTTCCAGCCTAGTAACTTCAGTAAAAGTAGAATCTTTTCTCTTAGAGTTCAAGCAAAAAAATTCCCAGGGCCAACTCTCATTGGTCTGAAGTGTGTCAAACCATTCTTGAATTAATTCCTATGACTCTGATGGACATAGTAATAGACTGGGTGAGGGTGGCTCTCTAAAAGGAAGGACTGAATTCTGTTACCAGTGGGAGAAGTGCAGTGAAATCAGGAACAACAGATGTCCCATACAGGTGGTCAGGGAAGGTAGTTAAATCTTAAAAGCTATATAAGCAAAACTGGAACAGGAAGAAATGAACCTGTACTTCTTGTGACGAGTATTTGTATCAATATGAATCTTCTCCCTGATTTCCTTCCAGTGGATTATCTTTCTTCAGTATAGGTTTCCATTGTGGGCCAAATGAAGTCTTGAAATAACAGCAGACCCGCCAGGTCCCCACAAAAATCCAAGGATGCTGTGAACAACATCTCCAGCCCCTTCTCATTTCAGAAATTCCAAACAAGAACTTTCCTGTGCAGAGTACAGAGAAGCCAAGCCAATTTTCTGTTTTTAGTATTAAATTTAGACCTTTCATCCTGACCATGAGATATTTCTGGATTCTGCTCGAGTATTCAATGAATGCCAGTTTTCAAAATGCTATCCCATCTGGGGCTACTCTGCACACTGCCCACTTTATCTCATTCTTTCAAAACTGGGAAAAATGACCCAGACACAGGAACAAATTCGGAAGTGGGTTATTCTGTTATCCATTCATTGTCATTTAATGCCTTTGCCATCTAGGTTACTTGGAAATGAAAGAAATGAAATTTAAATGGAAACCTGAATTGAGTTTTGCAGATATCCTAAATTGTCTCTTCTCTGGCAATTTAATCTTGTGGGTATGTTTAGTGGCAGAATGTGCTTTCCTAAAAAGAAAAGGATAAATAATCTGTGAAATATTCAACTGAATGGATGAGATTCCAGAGGTCTCTGGAATGTGTACCATTTAGTACATTTGTGTCAAATAGTTTTCTTCGTGGGTTTTGTGAGATTAATCAGCAACATAAAGGAGTCAAAATAATATGTACTTCATATTAATTCCTCGGTTATAAGTATGGATTGAAATATTTCTGGGTATTTTTTTTTTACTGGGTTCAAATGATAATCATGTCATCACTCACTGAGTGCTTGCTCTATGTCAAAAACTCTGTTAAATGCTTCACATATGTGTCAGAATTTATTAAAATATTAATTTATGTGTGTACTGTTTCTGTTTCCCTAACGCTTGAAACAATTTGCACTGCCTTGAATTTTGCAGATTGAAATGAGAAGCTGTACTTCCTGTCTTTTGTGCAGGTCTGAAGTCTTCGGAAGAGAGTAGGCTGGCTGTCTTCAAGGCAGGAGCAGAGAGAAAAGTTCCTTCAAAGTGAGAAGATAAAAGAGAAATGCTAGGGAAGACTGAGAAAAGGTCACAGGCTGATAATTCCAGGGCAGCTCCCAAAAAGGGGGGCTACCCTAAGGAGGCCCCATCATGGGTCCAGTGGCTTCCAACATGGCCAAAGCTTACCTTGTCCTAGGCCTGATGTGAAAGTGGCAATGCCATTGGACCAGGCAGTCTGGGATGATGGGTGGGTGGCCAAGCAGTCACCAGAGTGGGCCCTTGTCAGAAGATGGCAAATGGCTTTCCAAAGCTTTGTCACTGCAAAAGAGCCCAGGATGTGTGTGAGGGGGAGATGCCCAATAATGACAGGAGGTTGTACTTGAGTTGATTATAAAATAATATCCTTCCTTTTGCATATCTGAGTTGACTAGAATGGATAACCTTGGTATCAGTCAGCTTCCTGGCAGGATAAAGATGGCACAGTTTGGGCAATTGAGGAGAGCTTAGTAAAGGACTACTTATAAATACATGGGCAGGGTTTAGGGAACCCAACAAAGGGCTACCAGCCAAGGAAGCCATTGCTTCCCTAAGCCTAAAGCAGCAAGAGAAGGGAAGAGGCACCGGACTCCTGGTAGAGCATCTGTACAGAGAAGGCTACCTGACAGGAGCCTTTAGATTCAGCCAGTCTTGCCCTCACTCTCCTCACACCCTCTGATCCCCTACCCAGCCTCCCACTGGCTAAACCCAACAAGGGTGCCCTGGGCAGGCAGCTGCCTTGAGGTTACTGCACAGACTGGGATCTCAAGACATAAATCAAGGAAGAAAATGGCAGAGGGTAAATCTGGAAGGCAGGCTGAATGAATTACAAATTGAATTATATGTTGAATTATGCTGTCACAATGGTGGACAGAAAGGCCTTGTGAGGTCAACTGAACCACCCACACGTCTCCAAGTCGCTTGGCTCCCTAGCTGAACTACAGGCACTGCCCGGAGTTAGGCCTCATTTCCCTGGAGCACACTGCACATCGTCTCATTTAATCTTCACAACAAGTCTGCAAGGGCAGTATTGTGTTTTCCATTTTATAATTGAGGAAATTGAGGCCTGGAGAGTTAATAGAGGGCTCCAGGTCATATAGCTAGGGGCTGCCTGAGCCAAGATTCAAACATGGGTCTGCCTGATCCCAAGCCATTTTCACCAACCTATTAAACTGACTCAAAGACTAGCTCAGCAGAGTCTGAAAGGACCACAAATCTGGTCACTGAGGCAGGAGGCAAAGCGATTTTCTGTGTGGGAGGGCCTATACAAGGCCTATAAGGGCTTTGCCAAAGAAACTCTTCTCTTCTCCAGGGAGAGCTAATGGTTTGAAACCCAGGCACCTACCCTGGAATCAAAGAGGGGGAAGATAGAAAACACTTGGCTGATGATGGGAAAAAAGTATATTTTCATTTCAGATGCTTTTCAAGTTCTTTTTTTCCCAGCTGAGTGTTGGTGTATTTATAGAATTAAGGGGGAGTGTTTAAGGGTAACCAGCAGTGGAGCCGCATTTTGGGCCATCAGGAAGCTCCAAATCATGCAGGAAAAGGTTGATGGGAGGGGACAAGGAAAGGCCAAGAGCAGCAGGACACAAACTGGCCTTCTCTTTCATGTCTTTAAGACCTCTCCTCCCTCCTCAGCTGATAAAATCAATGCAAAGTTTATAAGAGTGCTGTAGATGGAATTATAGGATCAAAATGATGAATAGGCAAAGAGATGAATGGCTCACCAAGTTGTGGTATAATCCTACAACAGAATATTATTCAGCCATAAAAAGAAATGAAGTACAATAGGTTACAATAGGGATGAACTTTGAAAACATTTTGTTAAGTGAAAGAAGCCAGATCCAAAAGACCACATATTGTATAATTCCACTTATATGAATTATCTAGAGAAGGCAAAGCCATTAAAAACAGAATGCAGATTAGTGATTGCCAGGGGCTGGGGGAGGGGAAAATATGGGGCAACTGTGTAATGGGTACAGGGCTTCCTTTTGGGGTGAGAGAAATCTTCTGGAGAGAGAAAGGGTGGTTGCACAATATTATGAAGGTACTGAATGCCACTGAATTGTTCCCTTTAAAAAGGTTAACTTTATATTATGTGAATCTTACCTCGGTTAAAAATAAAAAAGGCAGTCAGGGCCTTGGGAGGTCAACTGTCCACTTGAAGTCTTCCAAGACTTTGTCTTTGTTCCCCAGAGCTGAAGACCCAAAAGCTGCAAGGCAGAAGACCTAATTTCATTTGAGGCTTCCCTTCTCTCCTTATTCCCCAACCACTGGCTTCCTTTCTGTTGCTCAAATACACACACCCATCCTAGCCTCAAGAGCCTTGTACTGCTTTCTCTTCTGCCTGGCTGTTTCCCCAGATCTAGCCCAGCTTGGCTCCTTCTCCTCATCCAGGTGTCAGCTCACACGTTAACTTCTCAGGGAGGCCTTTTCTGACCCCCTTACTTAAAATAACCCACCTACCAGTCATTCTCCATGTTTTTCAGACTGTCAGGTATGGCCCATTTCGTGGATACAAAAATCAACGTAGTGGGTCTTGATTAATATTTTTAATAACTGAAATGAAATGGAATAGAAAATAACACACAGAATAAGAATAATTATTTCCGTGTCAGAATTATTTTTTGCTGCATAACAAACCACTCCAAGTTTATTGGCTTAAAAACAACATCTTTTCTTCCCACAAGTCTGTGGGTTAGCTGGGCTCTGCAAGGCAGATCTGCTCCATGTGTATCTGCTGGGTTACCATGCAGTTGAATTCAGCTGGGAGCTGCTCTGGGGCTGGAACATCCAAGATTGCTTCCCTCCTTTCCGGGGTGTCAGTGTGGCTGCCATTTCTTCTTCACGTGGGCTCTTTGTCCTTGTGGCCTCTCATCATTCAGAGGTCTAACATGAGCTTCCTTCTGTGTTAGCTGGGAACTAAGAGCGTAATAGTGAAAGCCACCAGGTTTCTTAAAGCTGAGGCCCAGAACAATCAGTGTCAATTTCACTGCATTCTATTAGTCAAAGCAAGTCATAAGACCTGCCCAGATTCAAGGAAAGGAGAAATAGATTCTACGTCTTGGCATGTGCATACCAGGAATGATGTTTGCTAATTTTGTTGGCAGACATCTTTGCGGACAATCTACCACAAATGTTTTGTGAAGGTTTTATTTCAATTTAATAAACATGCATATGTGTTCATTGGGTCACACAATAAACATATTTCTTGCTGTAAGTCACAGTCAAAAGGTTTGAAAAACATACTTCTTCCACACCCCATTTGAAATTTCTTCCATAGCACTTGGTACTCTCTGAACTTAATTTACCTGATTGTCTATCTCTCCCATTAGAATATCAGCTCTCTGAGTGTAGGGACCTTGTCTGTTGTGTTCATTGCTATTCCCTTAGCTCCTAACAGGGCCTAACACTTAAGAGTGCTAAATGAACACCTGTTGTTAAATAGGTAGTAATAGCTATTATGTTTTGGGTGCTGTGCACTTAAAAAGCATCTCATTTAATTCATTCAATACATATTTGAGCTCCTACTGTGTGCCAGGCACTATTCTCTAGGTGATGGTGAAATAATAGTGAACGGAATAAACAGTAATCTCTACCTTCACAGGATTTACATTTCACTGTGATACTAGAACAGTATCAAGTATATTTGTTGATACTATTATGACAGATAAGGAAACAGAGTCAGAGAGTTCAGACAACTTGCCCAAGGTCACACAGCCAATAATTTCACCATGATACCTGGCTCTTCTCCACTCTGCAGCAAATGTTGGGTTTTGCCCAGAGATGGGCCTAAGTGGTTACAGACCTCAGTTCCTGCAGTTGCTTCTCTGAAGGATTAAACCTGTCTTTATGTGAATCAGACACAGGGCAGTGGGAAGAGGTGCGTTCCATGACCTCAGAGTCCCTTCCCTCCCTGCCCCCTCAGCCCCCCAACTCCGTGACGACGGCTCACACCTGGGGTGTTGCAGATTTGAGCCACAGGTCTCAGTCACCCCCACTGTCTTATCGGCATGTGACATCCCCAAGTGGCTGGGGCCTGCAGGCCTGGCAAAGAATGCAGCCTGAACAAAAATAACCCTGCCACATTCCTTGGCAGCCCCCTGCCCCTTCCCGCTCTTCAGCCATCCATTCTCACAGCAGAGCCTGCCAGGGAAGGCTGAGAGAGGGAGAGCAGGGTGGAGGAAGCAAGTGCTGCTGCCGTCCAACCCTGAGAAAGAAAGGGAGACGGGAAGAGAGGAAAAGAAAGGGAGAGCAAGATCACCTTATATGGGAACACAAGCAGACAATGTGTGGCAATGGCTTAGAGGGCAGCAGAGGTCAGATACCAGACAGATGGAAGAAATTAAACATGGGACAGAGTGTGTTCCTGGGCCCTGAAAACAGCTCTTGTTTCACAGCGAGTTTGCACAAAGCCTGGCCCGTTTTCCTTTTTTGCCTAAGCTGAGCAAGGTGTGTGTCCTAAACTCTACATGACTTTGAGTCAGGCCCCTGACCCTGCCTTGGCAGAGGTCTCAATCCTTTAAGGTCATTCCTTTGATGAGCATAACTCCTCTTTGCAAATAAGAAAGAAAAGACTGGGCTTATTTCCCAAGAGTCTCCAATGTCTCTCCAAAGTACATAAATTAGTGGTTAATGAGTAAATACTCCTCTATTTCTCATTCATTCATTCAACAAATATACAGGACCAGTTATGCCCCAGGCTCTGAGCCAGGGGCTGGGAAGACAGTGTTGATGATAATAATAATAATAATAATAGTAATAATAATAATAATAGTTACAGTTTGTTGATTTGCACTCATCTGATAAATATTTCAATTCATAATAATTACTCAGCATCTTCATGTTCTAGTCATTGGTGATACAGAACATAGATCTAGAATCACCTGGCCCCTGACCTGTGGAGGTGGGTGGGGGAAAACAGAAATGACAGTTATTGAACAACTGATCCCCTGGATCCTCATAACAGAATTTTGACTTAGCTACCATCACTATCTCCTTTTAACACAAGGATTTCAGCCTTAGCACTACAGACATTTTGGGCTGGATGGTTCTTTTTTGGGGGGGATTATGTGTGTGCAGGGATGGGGGCTGCTCTCTTCACTACAGAATATTTTGCAACATCCCTGGTCTTTACCCACTAGTTATCAGTAGCAATAATTCCCTCTCTCCAATTCCTCCAGTTATGACAACAAAAAAATATCTCCAGACATTGCCAAATGTCCCCTGGGGGACAAAATCACTCCTGGTGGAGAATCACTGATTCAATACATGAGGAAGTAGAGCCTCTAGGCGGGTTAAGAAACTTTCTATAAGTCATACCACTAACAAGTAGGGCTCACACCCTGGTCATTCTGATTCCAAGGCCCATGTGTATAACCATTATAGTGTGAAACTGTTTCCTTGACAACAGATGACTGTGGGTTTGGGTGGTTGTAGACTTCATTAGCTCATTCCACAAAATGGAAGTCATCTGTGTTAGTTATGACCCTCAAAGAAGCACATGTCAAGACGGGCTTAGACCTGAAAAAGAGTTACTGGTTTATTTATTTATGCCCATGAAGAACAAAGGGGAAGGGAGAACAGGCAGGGAGGGGACTCTTCAGACTGTGATGCTAGTCCAACACATGCAAAAGGAGAGGTGAAGGAAGAGCTTCAGACAGCAGGGCAATTCCAAGAAAGTTTCACCCAGGCTAATGTGGAGTTCCGAAGCCAAAGACAGCTGTAAGAGGAACCCCAGGTTGGCAGCGGTGGGGCTGCACTAGCCCTCCCACTATGCTCAGTCATTGGCTGGGAGCAGCCTGGGGAAGTAGGGCCTTGGAGTGAACTTGCTGGTGGATTCAGAGGAATGGGACTTAGGGCTGTTGGTGAACCATGCTCTTCACAGCGGACTCTCTTGGAGGAATTCTGAGCCATGCACTCTGACTGCCACATCATCAGAGAATTGCTGCCCAGTAGTTACATTCACCTTGAAGCCAGGGGATTTAAAAGGCACCAGAGATTAAGTGGGTAATAGAGGCAGGCTGGCATCCTTTAAGCAGAAGGGTTCTTTTTCCTTAATATGTCTTCAGCTTCTTAGTGATCTTCAAAGTCAGCTCCAACTTGGGTGCCACGAGGTAGGAAGTAAGGAGTGCAGTTTTGAGGGGCTACTTTGTAGCTTGTGGATGTGGGCAGTCTCTGAGCCTCAGTTTCCCCATCTGCATAATGGAATTAACCTGCCTTACCTCATAGGCTTGATGTGTGGATTGTACCAATGTTTATAGAACTGATTTTCAGGAGAAAATGGAGATCCTCCTGCATGAATTTCCTGCCCATCCCTTGGTTTCATATGGACATCTCCCTGTTAGCTACCTTCTCGTTCTTACAACTAAGATTCATCATGGCACTTACACAGGGAGAATAAACTAGCATTCTTGGGGCTAAGTTTGACAGATAAGTTGTGTTGGGTTCATGTGCTAAAAATAAAAAATAGAATGAACCAACATTTGAAAATTTAGATATTTCAATATAAGGCCAATCAAAACCACTGAGACTCAATTCCATTTGTTGGGAGTGTTTGGATTTCTGGCTTTTCTTGAATATTTAGGAAATTTGGATATACAGTGTGGCAGATTGTCTGGAGCTGAGAGGAGGTTGCCTGCTTCAGATGGGACATACACTGTCCAGTTTTTCACAATCCCCACCATTCCCTACCATCTGTGATCCTGAAGCCAGTGTCAATTGCTGATTATCATCTGGTTTGTGCTGCCATTTTTCTTGGAATAATATTCCTTTGTCACATGTATTTATCAAAGGGAAAATGGTAGCCTAGGAAGCCTATGATCCTTCTTGCATCTCCCGCCACTTCACTCAGATCATCACCTAACACCTGCAACATCCAAGATTACCTTTAAGCTTGCTATCCTTTTAAGCCCTTTTAGAAGCATCTTCCTAAAATTATCCCTATGATTTCATAAGAATCTTTTGCATTTTTCTTTCCCTTCAGATCACAAAACCCAGTCATTCATTTCTTCCAATAATATAGAGGCACATATTATTTTCTCTATTTTAGAGAGGAGTTGAGTCCTGGAGAAGTGGTTTGCCCAAGGACACAGCTGATGGCAGAGCAAAGTCGTTCCGACTCTAAGACTGACACTTTTTCCATTACTCTAGGCTGCAGAGTGTGTTAGAACTTCTAGTTTCAAAAGACAGAAAGTTAACTAAAACTGGCTTAAGCAAGAAAGGTAATTTATTAGCTCATGTAGCTGGACAATCCAAAGGATCCATGAACTTTAGGCTCAACTGGACCTAGGAGCTCAAATGCTGTCCTCAGGACTCTGTCAATCATTCTCAACCCTGGATCCTCATCTTTATTTTGTTGAAGTTATTCAGGAAAACTCTCCATTCATGATGGCAAGACAGCTACCAGCTCTAAGCTTCATCTTATTAGCTTCAATTGCAATGGAAAGAGAGTTTCTTCTTCCAGACAGTCCCAACAAATGGAATTGAGGCTCATTGGTCCTGATTGGCCTGATCTAGTCATGTGTCCACCTATGAGCCAATCACTGGCCAGAGGGATGTGGTGTTCTGATTGGTTATGTTTGATCACATGACCACCTCTAAACCAGAGGATGGGGTTCACTATGTCCAAACAGAAGCTGAGGGTGGGGTGGACAGTGGATAAGGAGTGATTCCCCAAAGGAAAATTGGATGCTGTTATCATAAGGGAGGATGAATGCTGGACAGGCCAAAAAAACAGATTTCCATTATACCTAGAATCTTCCCTACCACTGATTCGTCCCCTCTAGACTTCCAACATGTGCCAGTCTTCTCCCTTAATCCCACCTGCCTTGCCTTTGCTCCTAGGACATTCCCTTCCTCTCACTGGGTATTCCTTATACCCTCTTTCTTCATTCAAATTTATTTCAAGACCCAGGGCAAGCCCCCACTGTCCAACGATGCAGAACTACAATGAAATTGTTCTTCTGGGAACTCCTAGTACAGTAAGAATCTGAACCACAAACACCAGCACTCAGCTCCATAGCTTTTGAATGAATGAACGTGGAGATAATTTGTATAAATTACAGTAATTAGAAAACAGGGCCAAGATTAGAAGGAAATAAACAAAAATGTTAGTGGTAGCTGTCTAGATGTGTTATGAGTGATTCTGGCTTTTCCTTATTCCTTTCAGTATTTTCTACAATTAAAAGACAACAAATGATAATAATAAAAAGGACAATGCAAGTCTGGTTTAAAACACCTAGAATATAAGCAAGATGAGGGCAAGGACCAAGTGTTGATTCCGTTACACCCCCAAACCTCCCAGCAGTGGGGCACACACAGTGTAGGAGCTAGTTAGAGCTCACACTGGGAGCTAAAAATTAACAATTATCTGGGCTTATAATGGAGACTGCTGATTCCCCTCCCAAAAGCCAGTCCCCCTTTTCTCCTTCAGACTCTAAAAAACCCAGTTTTGTGTGGAGTCCTCCAGCCTCTTCTTCACCACCATGTGCTTCACTGAACAGACCCCAGCCCCAACCCCCGTCTACAGGGTGGATCCTGATTAGTCTAGCCTGGGGTTTCTCAATATCAGCACTATTGGCTTTTTGGGCAGGAAAATCCTGATTTTGTTGAGTTGCTTCATGAGCCACCTTGGAATTTACTGTTAAAGTAAGTAAAATTTTCCTTAATGTTTAAATATTTAATCTAATTTGAGTTGTGTCATTCTGTTACAGCATCTTAACCAACCCAGGGGTCTGTCTGTTGCACATACATACAAATAAAATGTCCATCAAAAACATTTGGATGGTTGGGGGTTGCTAATCCAGAATCTGGATTTGGGGACAGGTGTAGCATTTGGCAGTCCGTTTTGAGTACTACTATTGATCTAAAGCTATTCCAGTACCACATGGAATTAAAATAATCCATGAAGGTGCTGAGACAGAATGAGGGGCTTAATTCCTTTTGCAAAACAAGGAGCAGTATTTGGACTAGAACCCACTCTGTCCTATCACACAAAAACTGCTGCAAAACACCAAGTTCTGGAGTTTTTAATCTAATATTTTTGGAAGTCTACCAGACAGCCTCTAAGACGGAGCTGATTAAGAAAAAGTTCCAGAAGCCTCAATTTGCTCATCTGTAAGCTAGGGAGGGGAATCATCTGATACTGAGGATCAGAAAATATTTCATGAACCATAAATTAAGGAATGGGTTATTGGTACTAAGCAGACCAGACATAACCATAATGAGTTCTTAGCACTGGAATGGTCTAAATGTAGGATGTGGTGTGACCAAAATCGTTAGTCAATTGTTTATATGTGGCCTTGTTAAACTTCTTATGTTTCTGCGGCTCTGCTTCCTCATCCGTATATGGTGGCAAGACCTCATTCTGACTGTGCACCGAGGATAAAACAAGGCTCTTTGAAAAGTGGAACATACTACTAGTATTATTTCACCACAATTTCCTTGTTGGGACCAGACAATAGCAACAGGGCAAACCAAAGGAGTCGCAAATTCCATAGCAAATGTTGGTGCATCGCTGCCCTCTGCTGGTCAGTAGTGGCACCATTGATGTTTACATAGAGGAGAGTGTCCTCTGAGAAGGACCCTAGGGGTAATCTAAGGACAGAGAGCGAAAGGGATTTGCTGGACCACATGGAACTAGCCTTTGACAGAGCAACTGGGGTTCCTGAATCTCAGCTCTTTCGAGAGAGAGAAAAATTAGGACTACAAACTCACACACTTCGGTTTCACTCTTGCTAGTTGCTCAGGAACTTCCCTAGTCTGTTAGGGATTTTTCTCTCCTAGTCTTCCCTCCCCACCCAAATTGCTTGGACTTCTCACCCTTTCCTTTATACCAACATAGCCACTGTTGGCCCTGAGGCTAAGAGTACTATTGGGCACTGGGTGCTTTACAAAAACGATCTTGGGTTCTTGTAACTGTTTTGTAAGGCAGACTAGGAAACTAAAGCTCAGAAAGGTTAAGTCACTTGACCAAAGTCCAACAGCCTTTACCAGCCCAGCAGCTGAGATCTGAAATCTCACCTAGGACTCCAAAGCCCATTTTATACCTACTACACACACAAAAAAGCAAAACACACAGACAAAAAAATACAAAGCAACTTGTGTTGAAGACATGATTAAAGGCCATTTTGTGTTTTTTGAATGCCCCAAATGGTATTTGCCGGGCAGACCATGATGAAGCAGTGACGGAGAGAAATTTTTTGAGCAGTTACCACATGCCAGTGCCATTCACATACATTAACTGTTAGTTCTCCTATTGACACATATATGATACTGAATCCTGTCCATAATATTAAGGCACAAATGAGGAAACTGAGTTCAAAGAGGTTAAGAAATTTGCTGGTCATGTGATGAAAGCTGGCATTCAGTCTCTAATCTCCCTGCTTAGGGTTAGTGTATAAATAAACTATGCACTTAAAAACAGAGAGGAAAGCCTATAGTGTCTATGGTCAGGCTGGCCTGCAGGCCTCCCAGCCATGATCTCCCTCAGACTCTCCTGTAAACCATTACCTTCCTGGAGGCCTCCAGATTTCAAGTCCTAATCTGGGTTCAAACCCCACATTTCTGAGCACTATTAAGAATCAGGGCCCTGGCTAGGTGTATTTAATTCTTATGAGACCACTGTGAGGTAGATAACGATTGTTGTCCCCATTTCACAGATGAAGTAATTGACACTTTGAGAAGTGGAGTATCTGCGTAAGTGTGCGGGCGAGCCCAGGCATCGACAATTAGCTAACATTCTATATGATATTGTCTTGATGGTCTTATTCTTCCCCATTTGCAGACAGGGAAACAGTGACAGACAATTGAAAATGACCTCCTTTGCATCTGTGGTCCCCTCTTCCCACAATGCTATTTTCAGACATCTTGGTGGCTCACTCCCTCACCTTCTGAAGATTTTTCACTTAAAAGTCATCTTCCCAGGGAGCTATTCTTACCACGTATGTAGAAGTTCAACCCCCACTCTTACATCTCAATAACAAATAGACAAGCAACCCAATTCAAAAGTGGGCAAAGGACTTAGATAGAAATTTCCCCAAGAAGGTATACAATGGTGAGTGAGCACATGAAAAAATGCTCACTACCTAATAATTTGCATTTGTGAAATACAAATCAAAATCCTGTGAGGTAACCCTTCTTATCACTAAGACAGCTATTATTTACAAAATGGAAAACAGAGAGACAGAAGACTTGTACTTAAGTCTAGAAAATTGAGTGAAATAGCAAAGTAACAAAGATGCTTACCAATGGGAAAAGCGGTCTTTTATTAACCTCCCAAGAGTCTTGGAAGAGTGGAGAGAAAAAATGCAGTAAGTTGAGCAGCAAGAAGACTTTATTTAAGGGAAAGTACACACTTAAAGAAAGGAGAGTGTGGGCAACCTCACAGAGGAGGTACTCTTAAAGGCTTAGGATTCGTGTCTTTTAAGGATTTCAAGAATGGAGCAAAGGACTGGGGGGTGGGGGCGTAGGCTTGACCTGTGATCTCATGATGTCTGTCTCCAGTGAGAGACATCATGTCACCATCCGTAGTCAGTCCTCTAGATATTCTGCAAGATAAACTTAACACAAGGGATTTACTGATCCCGTTCTTCTCCAAGACAGTGGTTACCCTCAAGCAGTGGGAATACACCATTTAGGACTGCTTGCCCTGCATTCAGATAGGGTCAGTTGTCAGCCAACTACCATGAAGTATGTTAGGAATATTACCTCCTAACTCCTGGTTTTAAAAATGGAATCTTAGTCTTAAGATGGAGTCCCTCCTGTTTTTACTATTTATATATTGGCACTTTTTGTCACAGCAGGAAAAATTATTCATGATGCTTATCCCGTGTCCCTGTTCTACCTCAAAGACAGAAAGAAAATTGGTGGTTACCATAGGCTGGTAAATCCATAGAGACAGAAAGCAGATTGAGGATTGCCAGGGAGTGGAGGAGGAGGGAATGCAGAGTGACTGCTAATGGGCATGGGGCTTCCTTTTGCGGTGAGGGAAATGTTCTGGAACTAGAACACAAGGCGGTGGTTGTACAACATTGTGAATGGACTAAAAGCCACTGAATATTTCACTTTAAAATGGTTAATTTTATGTTGTGTGAATTTCACCTCAATTTAATCCCTAAATTCAACCCCAAACACATCTTATCTTTATTCTCTGCTTGACTTTTGTCCATAGGGCACATGGCCCTCCCACTTACTATATATCTTGCTTATCTATTGTACACCCTGTTTCTTTAGAATATAAGCTCCAGGAGGGCAGTGATGTTGGTCTCTTTCATTAACTCACATATCCCCAAAGAGTGTCTGACACTCAGTAGATGTTTGCTGAACAAATGAATTAGAGAGGGCAGTGATGAGGCAGAGCCTGCCCCTACCCTCCACCCCCCACCTTCTCAGTTCTAAGGGGCTTTGATCCTCATATTCACAATGACTTCATTCAGGACTCATTTTTCCTATCCTTTCCTAAAGTGCTGAAGCCATAGGCTCTCACTCAGCTCTGCCCTTTAACGCCTTCCCTGCGGAGAGTCTGAGAGAAGAGGTGAAGGAGAGGAGACAACAAATGACAATGTGGAGAAATGCTCTCTGCTCCTCCACTCTGTGGTTTCCCACAGCGATTGATTAGAACCCCAAACCCCATCCTGTGCCCCAGCCAGGAGGACCTATGCCCAGCTGCTGCACAGGTGGCTCTTGGCCATTTATGGGACCAAGTCAATAGCCACTTAATGAACAGCCACTCTGACACAGGCACTCAGCCAAATTACACATGAAAGATACAATCATTCATTGTATTTGATCACTGATAACTTGATGAATGATCATTGATTAACCATTCATTCATTCATTCATGTGGTTATCAAACATTCATTGAGCACCTACTACGTACCTTGCACTGTGGCCCTTAATTTCACATTTACAATTGAATTTACAATTTAGATGCCAACATTGTATAGACTAGGGTTTCTCAGCTTGACACTATTGATATTTTGGATGGGGGTTGGGAGCTTGATCTGTGTATCATAGATGTTTGGCCATTAAGGATCCCTGGCCATTAGATGCCAGTAGTACTCCCTCAATCATGACAACTTAAAATGTCTCCAGACTTCATCAAATGTCCCAGGGGCACAATCACCCCTGTTGTGAACCACTGATCTAGACAAGTATATTTTCCCCAAACCCAGATAGAACCATAATTATCAGAGAAGGAAAAAAAAACATTTAAAATTATTTTTGCTGTTTGATCTTTCTTCTCTGTCTCTCTCTGTTTCTGTGTGTCTTTCTCTGTGTCTCAGTCTCTCTCTTTTGTCTGTCTATCTATCCATCTATCTGTCTATTCTTTCTCTTGCCCATCCTGGTCCATTCAGGTATGGTTAGGCTGATATTTCAGGGTGAGCTACAAGGAAATGTTAGGTGTGGAAAAAAACAAACAACAAACAAACCTGTTCATCTCTGTTTTAATTAAATATTTCAATATTGGGTTATTGAACCTGGGCATAGGGTAACCACTTACTTGTCTTCCAAGAGCTTATTGCCTTTTCTTATTATTACTGTTATTAATAACATATCATTAATAATTAATAGCTGTAGTTTGCTGAATATTTTTATGTACTAGGCATAGTGCTTTTAAGGAGTAATGTCACTTAAGGCCCTCAGAGAAAATCAGTCAGTCAGAGACTTTTCATCATGTATGGCAACCCTAGGGATATTTGGGATTTAAGAGCTGTGCTTTGGGGAAAGGAGTATAATTATTTAACTTTCATTTAATTAGAGAAACTCTGGTAGGTGGAGTTGTAAAGGAAGGCAAGGCACAGGGCAGGCAGATGCTAAGTGGGAGACTGTACCAGGCATAAGGGAAATGGGTGTGGGTGTGGAAAAAAGCAAGAGAGAGAGCCAAGGGAAATTAAGTTTGACTGGATAAATGGATAGTGAGAGTTTTGATAAGAGCAATGAAATGGGCAGCAAGAAGTATAGAGATCTTCATATCATGGACTCCACCCCCATCCCCTCTCTTTCAGCAGTTAAGCAGAACTAGGTGCTCTCCCTGCTCCTTCCTGGGGCCTCCAGATACCCTGAGCTCAGCCTCCTGGCCTGGCCCTCACTTCCTGTTCACTGTCCTCGTTCTGTGCCATGTTACCTCTCCATGCTTCTCGCCTCAGCCTGGCAACCTGATCCCAGTTCCTACCCATTCCATTGGCTTCTCCTTTGTCATGGAGCTCTTGAGCTGTATTCAGAGAGCCCTGATGAATGCCACGTCACTGGCTCAACAAAAAGGGTTGAAGCAAGTCAACAAATTCTTAAAAATTGAAATATAGTTGATATACAGTATTATGTTGGTTTCAGGTATACAACATAGTGACCTGACAATTATATACATTACTAAATGTTCACCACGGTAAGTGTAGCAAGTCAACATCTTTGACATGAAGATGCTGTCAGCTTGATGGGGCCAAGAGAACAAGGCTGTGTTTTAGTAAAGTTTATTTGATTGTGAGGAATAAATAAATATTCAGTCTCATTATGTGACTGTGACACAATAAGAAACAGATACTTGGTCTCTGCCCCCAGTTCCTGACATAGATCTCCTAAAACCCTTGTAACTGCCTGAGTGATAGGAGTGCTAGAAGTGTTTTTTGTTCTGATATTTGGTCTTTGACCCTGGTTCCTGACACAGAGCTCCTAAAATCCCTTGGAATCTCCTGGGCGATAGGAGCATCTTTTGTTCTAGTGAGGCGACTTTTGGTGAGCTCCTGGATAGCTTCAGGATGGGGGGATGTTCACCAGAAAGACCAAGTCTTGATTAGAAGCTTGGAACTTTCAGCCCCACCCCCATCCTCTGGGAGAGAAGAAGGTCTAGAAATTAGGTTAGTCATGCCTACATAATGAAGCCTCCATAAAAATCCCTAAACTATGGAGTTTGGAGAGCTGCCAGGCTGGAAACACATCCACCTCAATTTCATGGACAGAAACTCCTGTGCTCAGAACCCTTCCACCCAGATGTCCCTCTTCATCTGGCTGTTTGTCTGTATTCTTTATTATATCCTTTAAAATAAACCAATAAATGAGTTTCCCTGAGTTCTATGAGCCATTATAGCAAATTATCAAAGCTAAGGAAGAAGTTGTAGGAACTCCCAGTTTGTGCCAAGTCAGGCACCTGGAGACCCACTGCTTGTGATCAGTGTCTGAAGAGGGCAGCAGTCTTCTGGGACTGAGCCTTTAACTCGTGGGGTCTGCTCTAACTCTGGGCAGTTAATGTCAGAATTGAATTGTAGGACACCCAGTCGGCACCCAGAGAGCTGGAGAACTGGTTGGTGTAGAAAACCCATACATTTGGTGTCAGAAGTGGTGTGACTATAGAGACAGAGATTTTTCTTTTTAGTCACACAACAGAGACTTATTACGCACATGCTCAGAATACAATATGGGAGATGGGATTTCATGGGAAAAAAACAAACAAGAGAAATAGTAATTGGGTCAGGCTTCTTAGAGTCAAGAACCAGGGAGGAATTGTCTATTCAGGATTATCCAGGGACCTGAGAGGCTGGTGCGTCTCCCTGCCACAGCCCCACTCTCAGCTCCTCTCCATCTCCCTGCTTCTCTTTTCTGTTTCATGCCCTACATTTCCATTTATTCAACATAAACTCTATTCTCTTTCCCCCTCTGTTATTTGTAGCAGAATGCCCTGTTGGAATTAAACTAATGGTTCTTATCTCTGCTTTAATGAGATATGGTGACTCACTAACAAAAGGAAGATAGGTCCCCTTCCAAGGGTTATGTATTCAGTTTGGGAGTTAAAAAGAAGAAGCTGTCAAACACATATGGATATATACTGGTAGGTAAAACAAACAAAAAGAAACCTGGTCCCTCAAAAAATCAAAAAATTGGAGGGATTCCTGGAAGATAACACTATATTTATCTACGAAAACACAGCAGATACATCTATTCCTAAAAGAGAGACGAGAATATACAGGAAAGCGCACAGCGTGCAGCTACACCCGAGAGGACTCGTCACCCCAAGAGGCGGTCTTAAAGAGCCCAGCTGACATACGTGGCAACTATCAGTGACCAATTCTATAGCCATGAAAAGACAGAGGAATATGGTTCAGACCAAAATCAACCAGACAACCCCAGAGAGGGAGTCTGAAGGGATGGAAATGCACAGTCTTCCTGAAAAAGAATTCAGAATAAAAGTCATAACCATGCTGATGGACCTACAGAGAAATGTGCAAGAGCTGAGGGACGAAGTGAGGGAACTGAGGAAAGACAATGCAGAAATCAGACAAGCGATCGACGGGCTTAACAGCAGAATGGATGAGATGCAAGAGACTGTTAATGGAATAGAAAACAGAGAACAGGAGTACAGAGCAGCTGAAGCAGAGAGAGATAAAAGGATTTCTAGGAATGAAAGAATATTAAGAGAACTGTGTGACCAATCCAAACGGAACAATATTCGCATTACAGGAGTACCAGAGGAAGAAGAGAGAGAAAAAGGGATAGAAAGTGTCTTTGAAGAAATAATTGCTGAAAACTTTCCCACACTGGGGAAGGAAGTAGTCTCGCAGTCCACTGAAGCTCATAGATCTCCCAACACAAGGGACCCAAGGAAGACAACACCAAGACACATAATAATTAAGATGGCAAAGATCAAAGATAAAGACAGGGTATTAAAGGCAGCTAGAGAGAGAAAAAAGATCACCTACAAAGGAAAACCCATCAGACTATCATCAGACTTCTCAACAGAAACCTTACAGGCCAGAAGAGAATGGCATGATATATTTAACGTTATGAAACAGAAGGGCCTCGAACCAAGAATATTGTATCCAGCACGATTATCATTTAAATATGATGGAGGGATTAAACAATTTCCAGACAAACGAAAGTTGAGAGAGTTTGCCTCTCATAAACCACCACTACAGGATATCTTAAATGGACTGCTCTAGATGGAAGCACACCTAAGGCTAAAAAGATGTCACCAGAGAAAATAAAATCATAGCAAAGAAAGCAGACCATCCAAATACTAACTAAAGGCAAAGAATAAAATACCTAGTATAGAAACAATGGAGGAGGAGGAATAAGAAGGGAGAAAAATAAAGAAACATCAGACTGTGTTTACAATAACTTAACAAGAAAGGTAAGTTAGATTGTTAGATAGTAAAGAAGCAACCCTTGAACCTTTGGTAACCACGAATCTAAAGCAAGCAATGGCAATAAGTACATATCTATCAATAATCACCCTAAATGTAAATGGACTGAATGCACCAATCAAAAGACACAGAGTAACAGAATGGATAAAAAAGCAAGACCCATCTATATGCTGCCTACAAGAAACTCACCTCAAATCCAAAGATATACACAGACTAAAAGTGAAGGGATGGAAAAAGATATTTCATGCAAACAACAAAGAGAAAAAAGCAGGTGTTGCAGTACTTGTATCAGACAAAATAGACTTCAAAACAAAGAAAGTAGCAAGAGATAAAGAAGGACATTACATAATGATAAAGGGGTCAGTCCAACAAGAAGATATAACCATTATAAATATATATGCACCCAACACAGGAGCGCCAGCATATGTGAGACAAATACTAACAGAATTAAAGGAGGAAATAGACAGCAATGCATTCATCTTAGGAGACTTCAACACACCACTCACTCCAGAGGACAGATCAACCAGACAGAAAATAAGTAAAGACACAGAGGCACTGAACAACACACTAGAACAGATGGACCTAACAGACATCTACAGAACTCTACACCCAAAAGCAACAGGATACACATTCTTCTCAAGTGCACATGGAACATTTTCCAGAATAGACCACATACTAGGCCACAAAAAGAACCTCAGTAATTTCAAAAATATTGAAATCCTACCAACCAACTTCTCAGATCACCAAGGTATAAAACTAGAAATAAATTTTAGAAAGAAATCAAAAAGGCTCACAAATACATGGAGACTTAACAACACTCTCCTAATTAATCAATGCGTTAACGACCAAATCAAAACAGAAATCAAAGAATATATGGAGACTAATGACAACAACAACACAAAGCCACAACCTCTGTGGGATGCAACAAAGGCGGTTCTAAGAGGAAAGTATATTGCAATCCAGGCCTATTTAAAGAAGGAAGAACATTCCCAAATGAATAGTCTAAAGACACAATTACTGAAATTGGAAAAAGAAGAACAAATGAGGCCCAAAGTCACCAGAAGGAGGGACATAATAAAGATCAGAGAAGAAATAAATAAAATTGAGAAGAATAAAACAATAGAAAAAAATCAATGAAACCAAGAGCTGGTTCTTTGAAAAAATAAACAAAATAGATAAACCCCTAGCCAGACTCATTAAGAGAAAAAGAGAATCTACACACATAAGCACAATCAGAAATGAGAAAGGAAAAATCACGACGGACCCCACAGAAATACAAAGAATCATAAGAGAATATTATGAGAATCTATATGCTAACAAGCTGGAAAACATAGAAGAAATGGACAACTTCTTAGAAAAATACAACCTCCCAAGACTGACCAAGCAAGAAACAGAAAAACTAAACAGACCAATCACCAGCGACGAAATTGAATTGATAATCAAAACACTACCCAAGAACAAAACCCCCGGGCCTGATGGATTCACCTCTGAATTCTAGCAGACATATAGAGAAGAAATGACACCGATTCTCCTTAAAGTTTTCCAAACAATAGAAGAGGAGGGAATACTTCCAAACTCATTCTATGAAACCAGTATCACTCTAATACCAAAACCTGGCAAAGACCTCACCAAAAAAGAAAATTACAGACCAATATCCCTGATGAACGTAGATGCAAAAATACTCAACAAAATATTAGCAAACCGAATTCAAAAATACATCAAGAGGATCATACACCATGATCAAGTGGGATTCATCCCAGGGATGCAAGGATGGTACAACATTCGAAAATCCATCAACATCATCCACCACATCAACAAAAAGAAGAACAAAAAACACATGATCATCTCCATAGATGCTGAAAAAGCATTTGACAAAACTCAGCATCTATTCCTGATTAAAACTCTCAACAAAATGGGTATAGACAGCAAGTACCTCAACATCATAAAGGCTATATATGACAAACCCACAGCTAACATCATACTTAACGGCGAGACGCTGAAAGCTTTTCATCTAAGATCGGGAAGAAGACAGGGATGCCCACTCTCTCCACTGTTATTCAACATAGTACTAGAGGTCCTAGCCACAGCAATCAGACAAAACAAAGACATACAAGGCATCCAGATTGGTAAAGAAGAAGTCAAATTGTCACTATTTGCAGATGACATGATACTGTACATAAAAAACCCTAAAGACTCCATTCCAAAACTACTAGAACTAATATCTGAATTCAGCAACGTTGCAGGATACAAAATTAACACACAGAAATCTGTTGCTTTCCTATACACTAATGATGAACTAACAGAAAGAGAAATCAGAAAAACAATTCCATTCACAATTGCATCAAAAAGAATAAAATACCTAGGAATAAACCTAACGAAGGAAGTGAAAGATCTGTACTCTGAAAACTACAAGACACTCCTAAGAGAAATTAAAGAGGACACTAACAAATGGAAATGCATCCCATGCTCTTGGCTAGGAAGAATAAATATTGTCAAAATGGCTGTACTACCTAAAGCAATCTACAGATTCAATGCAATCCCTATCAAACTACCAACAGCTTTCTTCAATGAACTGAAATAAATAATTCTAAAATTCATATGGAACCACAAAAGACCCCGAATAGCCAAAGCAATCCTGAGAAGGAGGAATAAAACGGGGAATTACACTCCCTGACTTCAAGCTCTACTACAAAGCCACAGTAATCAAGACAATTTGGTATTGGCACAAAAACAGACCCACAGACCAGTGGAACAGAATAGAAAATCCAAACATTAACCCAAACATATACAGTCAATTAATATTTGATAAAAGTGCCTTGGATATACAATGGGGAGATGACAGCCTCTTCAGCAGCTGGTGTTGGAAAAACTGGACAGCTACATGTAAGAGAATGAAACTGGACTACTGTCTAGCCCCATACACAAAGGTAAACTCAAGGTGGATCAAAGACCTGAATGTAAGTCATGAAACCATAAAACTCTTAGAAAAAGCATAGGCAAAAATCTCTTGGACATAAACATGAGCGACTTCTTCATGAACATATCTCCCCGGGCAAGGGAAACAAAAGCAAAAATGAACAAGTGGGACTATATCAAGCTGAAAAGCTTCTGTACAGCAAGGGACACCATCAGTAGAATAAAAAGACATCCTACAGTATGGGAGAATATATTCGTAAAAAACGTATCTGATAAAGGGTTGACATCCAAAATATATAAAGAAGTTATGCACCTTAACAAACAGAAAGCAAATAATCCAATTAAGAAATGGGCAGAGGACATGAATAGACACTTCTCCGAAGAAAAAATTCAGATGGCCAACAGGCACATGAAAAGATGCTCCACATCACTTATCATCAGAGAAATGCAGATTAAAACCACAATGAGATATCACCTCACACCAGTGAGGATGGCCAACATTCAAAACAGAAACAACAACAAATGTTGGCGAGGATGTGGAGAAAAGGGAACCCTCCTACACTGCTGGTGGGAATGCAAATTATTTCAACCATTGTGGAAAGCAGTATGGAGGTTCCTCAAAAAACTCAAAATAGAAATACCATTTGACCCAGGAATTCCACTCCTAGGAATTTACCCTAAGAATGCAGCAGCCCAATTTGAAAAGGACAGATGCACCCCCTATGTTTATTGCAGCACTATTTACAATAGCCAAGAAATGGAAGCAACCTAAGTGTCCATCAGTAGATGAATGGATAAAGAAGATGTGGTACATATACACAATGGAATATTATTCAGCCATAAGAAGAAAACAAATCCTACCATTTGCAACAACATGGATGGAGCTAGAGGGTATTATGCTCAGTGAAATAAGCCAAGCCGAAAAAGACAAGTATCAAATGATTTCACTCATATGTGGAGTATAAGAACAAAGAAAAATACTGAAGGAACAAAACAGCAGCAGACTCACAGAACCCAAGAACGGACTAATAGTTACCAAAGGGAAAGGGACTGGGGAAAATGGACGGGAAGGGAGGGATAAGAGGGAAAAAAAGGGGCATTATGATTAGCAGATATATGTTGCGGGGGCACGGGAGGGCAGTAGAACTCAGAGAAGACAAGTAGTGATTCTATAGCATCTCACTACGCTGATGGACAGTGACTGTAATGGGGTTGGTGGGGGGGACCTGATGAAGGGGTAGTTTAATAACCATAATATTGCACATGTAATTGTATATTAATGATAATAAAATAAATTATATTAAAAAAAATCAAAAAATTTCATTGAAGCCTTCCCCTGAGGATTTTGGCCTTTCCACTCTCCTGGTGTCCTCCATGCTCCCCAACTGTATTTCCAGATCAATGGTCCTCCACCTTAAGTAAATTACTAGTCTCATGGCACCTGGCTGTGCCCCCTTCTATGCCTTCTCAATGCTGATGTCTACTAATTAGTCAACCAATCATTCAACCCTTATTCTTAGAAGACGTTGTCATCTGGGTCATCCTTCCTCCCTACCCCAGCTCCTACCATAATACCGATGACTTTAATGACTATGAGGGTAATCCAAGACCCAGTCAACCTCATGGCCCCTTGCCTCCTGTCACTCCTCATCCCAGTGATCTTCACCTACTCTATACTTGAGCCACCACATCCCTTGACCATGTCCTGGACCTCAATTTTTCCTGGAACTAATCTTCCTCTAAACTCTTACATTTCTCTGACCACAGGTTGTATCCTCGTTCTTTCAGTTGTTTTGGGCTTAGTAGTTCTTTGAACTCCAGGATCCCTTGACCCTTTTACTCTCTCCCTCTCAGGACCCTCCTTCCTCTACTTCCTTCCCTATCCAAAGTAGATTCCCTGGTCCTCATTTTAGCCACTTTCTTGCCAGTGCCTGAATAGTAGACATTGTGGATGACTCCCCAACATCCATTCCAACCCAGATGATTGGTCAAAGCTGGTCACTGTCACTTCCTTTCTCCTGTGGGGAGCAACAGGAATGTAACTCACTTCTAGCACTAGAGGGTAGGGTGAGGTGGGGACAGGAAGGCTCTGGGAAAGATTTTCCCATGAAAGAGGCAAAATAACTGATGATATTTCTTTCTGAGGATGAACCCAATGAGGGTGGCATTGCAGAGAGACAGAAAGAACCTGGATCCTTGATGTTTTCAAGTCATTAAATCAATCCCCTTCAAAGTTTGTCCTCCCTCTGGATATCCTATAAATGAGATAATGTCTTTCATATTTAAGCCAGTTTGAGTCAGGCATTCTGTTATTTTCAGACAAAAGCTTCCTAAATAACATAATTCTCAACTCACAGCAAAAGCTCAGTCTTGGATCAACACAAATTTCCTTCTATCTGTTTTCCTATCTGTCCTGCTAAAATTGATGGAGAAAACAACAGGTCCCTAGCCCTCTAGAAACCTCAGATACTACCCTACCACCTACCATTAGAAGGAGAACACCAGTTTTTCCCACCCACCCCCAGCCTCTGTGTTTAAGATTTCAGAAGACCCCAGTTACCTGAATTGGCCAGCTGTCTTGACTAGGAAGTAGATTTGAGAAGTTCCCAAGGAGAGCATGTGTACTGGACTTGGACGGAGTGTTGTGGAGGAGAGATTCTGGGATTAAAAGAAATTCAACATCAATAGTAAGGATAGAGCAATTATTATACCCAGAATAAATTGAGTAACCCTAGTCATTCCCAGTTAAGGTTCAAAGAGAAGCTTCCTGCCCTGTGTTGTGGGCCTGGCAAAGGATACAAGCCCCAGGGAAGGGGGCCGGAGGAGCAGAGATGGAACTTTACTTACACTTTCAGGAACAAATATAAGAGACCACAATAAGCATAGAAGATATGAATGCTTACAAATCCTACAACTGTGTGAACCACTTGGCAAGACCCGGTGAATCTCTGGGTGTGGAGGGAGGTAGGAGGTGGATTCTGTAGGTGGGAAGGTCCCAGGCCCTTATCATAATCTCAGTCATGTAGACTGTTGCATAACAAACCCATAGTCTTTAATTCTCAACACCAGCCTGGGATTCCTGTTTTTCCTCTTGGCTCTCTTCTCTTGTTCACCATAGCAACTGTTTTGAATCTTCCTCACTCTCATCAGACTTCCTACCCCTCTGCCTTCTCTTTCTCTGTCATCAGGCAAATCTGCCTCCTATTTCATACATAAATTGCTGCCATCTGGCTGGGCCTACCTTCACCTTCCTCACTTACCTGCAACCTCTGTCTCACAGATTTAGTCAGCAGTGCTGTCCAGCTGACCCTTCTACAACGGTTGAAGTGTTCTGTATCTTCACTGTCCAATATAGTATTAGCCAATGTGAGCACTTGAAATATGGCAAGCATAACTGAAGAACTGAATTTTAAATTTCATTTAATTTTATTAATTTAAATTTAAATAGCCACATGAGGCTAGTGGTCACTGCATCAGACAGCACTGGTTTCATGTGACTCAAAGAAAAATATTTTTGATACCAGGGCACTGGGATTTCTCCTAACTCTGTGACATCCATCCCAAAGCAGTAAATTCTTGACCAGCTTAGAACCCTGAAATAGGTGATGAGAAGGATGGAAGAGAGGGTTAGACAGGCACATTCATGAGAAATTGCCATGGAGAAACACAGAGGAAAAAACCATCACTTTGACGTGCTTTTTCAGTAGCTCCAGTTCCCAAGAAAGACACCAGTGAATCCTGTCTGAAACACTGCACTCCTGAGGGAGAGTAAGAGGTTCCTATCACCGTATCATCACTGCAAATCCATGCTAGTAGTGACACCAACGTGGAGTTTTAAGTGGGAGGAAGAACCAAACATGAGCCAGGTGAGAGGGGGGCATCGTTATTTCAAAGGACACCCAGTCAGCTTTGCATATTCTACCATAATGCAAAGTGTCTGCAACACAAATAGAACCAGTGACTTGCATGTCCCTCTTGTGTATCTGATTTTGTTCACTTTTGATGATTCTGTAACATTTCAAACAGTTACACATCTTCCTAAATAAGAAAAGTTAGAACATCCCCCTCCCTCTACCAACCTCCTCTAAGAGGCTAGCCAATTGCTCTGAGATCATATTTTGAGTAATTTCTTCCTCCCTTAATTTTAAATGCTTTAAATATAGGCTAAGTTCCCACTCACCTTTGGGTTCAGTATTAGACTCTGTCTTGTTCCATTTATTTACCTGTTTCTTCACTGGTGCCCTTTAAGTGCATAGCTTTATAATCACTCTTAATATCTCCAGTGGCCACTGGCTTGTTCGCAACCTGCTCTTTGGTTAGCATCTGGGTACACACTCCCTCCCGGTTTTCCTTGCCTTCCCTGATGCCTCTGCTTAGATTCCTTTGTGTTGGATCTTTCAGGGATCTGCCCTCAGCCCACGCTGTGTCACTAAGCCCTCTCCCTGGGCAGACCCCCTGCCTCCACTCTTACCCCTTCTGTCCACTTTTCACTGTGCAGACAGAGTGATTTTTACTAAAGTGCAAGTAAGATCATGCCACAACTCTGCTTATAAATCCCCCTATTGCTCTCAGGATAAATTTCTGAGTCTGTAACAACAGCACAGGAGGCTGGACTAGATAGTTTCCCTAAAGCAGACCCTGAGATAAGGATCCCAGCAAAAGTGGTTTATTTAGGAAGGGCAGTGGGGAGGTGGGACAGGGAAGGAAGGCAGCCAATACAGGAAGCATTCTAGAGCAGGTCCCTACCGTAGGTTTAGTCCCACTAGGGACCAGGGAGACTGCCTAGACTGAATCAGAGTTGTCTCTCCTCAGAGAGTGGAGCTGGGGTGTTCAACCAGAGTCCCCCAGCCCAGGAGCCCCCATTCTCTGAGAGCCACACCTCCCCTTCTCCCTCCTTCCCTTCTTTCCTTCCTCCCATTTCTCCCTCCTCCTTTTCCCTCCTTCCGTCCATCCTTACAAAGCGGGTAGGGGTAGGGGGACGCCCACACCCGTAGCTGCTTGAACTAGAGATGAACAGCTGGATCGATCAGATTCACTCCCCTGGGGTTCTGAATTGCGCAGTCATCTACTCCTTCACTTGAACCGTGAACCCCTAACCGTGACTGCCTTGTTTGGCCATAGAGAAGCAGAGATGGCAGGCATGGGCAGTGTTTAGAGAGAGACACACAGTGGGTGCATAGAGATAGGCACATAGCTTCAGACACATCAAAAGCAAGCTCAGCATAGGACATTTTAGTTTTTGATTCTCTTCATAAGTTTCCCTGGGGTTGAGCCACGGTCCCTGAACTTGAGTTCTGTGAGACAACAGTGCTTTCGGTCTGCTGCAGAGAAATGTTAAACTGTATTTTCTGTTTTTCCTTTTGATTTTCTAACCTGTAACCAGAAACACACACACCCAACCTTGACTAAGAAAAATTTCCCCAAGCTCCCCAATAGCCATTCATGACCTGGCTTCCTACTTCACAAAGAAACAGAAACCACTATTATTGACATTCCACTTTGACTATTTTTTAATGGTTCCAATGTTTCCATCTTAACTACCTTCCCCCATCCCCACCCCCATCTTCCCTTGACTCTTATTTCACCTTGAAAACCACCCTTTCTCTCCTCTCTTAGCCAATCTTACAGGAAAAGTAGTTCACATCTGGTGTCTCCACTCTCCCCCTCTCATTAGTCCTTACTTGTACAGTTATTTTGTGAGAAGGTGTTCCATTCTGAAGATGTGATTTGAAGTGTCTATGGGATATTTAACTCTGGAGGTTCATAGACTGTACAGGTGTAGAATTCAGAAGGCAGGTTTGGTCGGGAGATATAGATTTTTAAAATCAATCAGGATTTTTTTTAAAAGAATTATCTACATATGGTAGAGAAAACCTCACAGGAAGGTGATAAATAAGTGTCTTGACAAGCACTGACTAATCCCCCAGTTTCCTCCCCAGAGGCCATCTTGTGTATCCATCCAGACACAGCCAGCTTCATGAACATAGGACCTGTGTGGTTACATAGGGACACATCCTGAGGAGGGACTTAAGCTCGATTTAATGCTCTGCTGTCACCATCTTTCAATTCCTAATTAGGAATGAAGGACCCAAAATTTTCATTCTTCAGAAATTATGTAGTAGGTCCTATTTCCAGTTATATTTCATGTATAGAACACATAATAAACACATATACCCCTCTTCCCACCCTGTTTTCTTCCAGCATTTTGGTGATTCTTAAAAGAACATTATGAAACAGGATGAAATTTCCCAGGGAGAAGGTACAAAAGTCATTAGTGCTGTTCACCAAATATTCCTGCTTTTTCTGTTTCTGCGTACATGGGGGATATATGCTGGGGTTGCATCTCCTGGTTCCCTACTGGTTAGATGGGGCAAGTGACTAGTTTTGATCAATGAATTAGGAGCAGGAGGGAGTGCATCACTTCCAGGTCAGAGCACTTTAAATACTGCTGTAAGCTCTGACAGATTTCTCATTCAGGAGTTCAAGATAGTGCTGTTTCATTAGTCTTGGTCTCTGAGTGACTACAATGAGCAGACCCTTATGGTAGGCCATGATGGACATTCAGTGTGGATGAGAAATAAGTTGACATTGTTTGTAAGCCATGAGATTTGGGGAGTTATTTGTTACTGCAATGTAACCTATCCTATCCTGCCTGATAGAAATTAAAAAATGCTGGGACAGAACTTGCTGGAACTGACATTTAAGGGGAGAAGAGAGCCATAGAAAGATAAGACAAAGAGTTATGAGATAAAAATGAGAAACCAGGAGAAGACAGGACCTAGGGGTGTCATGAAAATCAAAGGAAGAAAGTGCTCTAAGAGGAAGAGAGTAGTTGATGGTATTGGATGCATCCAAGAGGTCAAGTAAAATAAGGAATATAACATATCCATTAAATCTGGCAAATGGGAATTCACTGGTAAGCTTACTGAGTGCAGTATCCTTGGAGTGATGATGGTGGGGAAATAAAGGACAGAGGGCTGAGGAAGCAGAGAGGGAAGAGTCTAAGGGATCATTGTATAAGTTCATAAAAGCCTGAGAGAAAGTATATGTCTTTGGGTGGTGGTAAGGCCAATACTGAAGTGATTTTCCTATTCTGGATGTTTCCTATAAATGGAATTACACAATAGGTGGTCTTTTGCGTCTAGCTTCTTTCATTTGGCATCAGTTTTCATGGTTCAACTATGATGTAGCACGTAATAGTACTTCATTTCTTTTTGTAGCTGAATCATATTCCATTATATGGATGGACAACATTATGTTTATCCACTCATCTGTTGATGGGCATTCAGGTTATCTGCCTGTCTGTTGCTATATCTGCCAGTGGCTGGTGCTTTTGGAAATGAATGAATGAATGAATGAATGGTATAAACAATGCTGCCCAAGGTCAGAAAGATGCTAAGATGTGACACCAGGATTGGAAGCCAGACAGACAGTCCCTTAGCGCCTATGTTCTAACCATCAGGTTTTACTGCCCTAACAGGAGTCCTTTTTTTACAGATGCAAATTTTTGTATCTTCAGTCTTGTCAGGAAATGAGGGCATATTCCAGTGGGGTTACTAGTGGTGGTACCATTTACAAAGGTGTCAGTCATGTTAAGTGAAAGCAATAAGTGATGGTGGGCTACTTGTGGCTAGCAACAGTGCGAAGTCCTTACGACCCCTAGGCCCAAAGGGGCAAGGAGGGCATGGTGCCCAGAAGCCCTGCTATGTGAAACTGGGAGGAGCAGAGCCCAGAAGATTCACATTCAACCTCATCATTGCCTTGCACTCCAGTCTCCGTAATTGGGAGCCAGAAGGCAAAGGAGCCCCTGATGCAGCTCACACAGGTAAAAAAGTAAAATTTAGCTCAGTCTGAAAAAGCAAAACTCAGCCTAGCCACCTAGTTGCTGGAAGAGCAGAAATGGGTAAAGTCAGCTGCAAAAGGAACAGGAAACAAAATTTCTTAGTAGCTATGAAGTGATCATAAATCCCCCTACCCCGACTCAATCTTTTTTGATGAACTGCTGCTTTCTTACTGAGAAATGTCATCCTCTAAAATCATAGACCATTAGAAACTTAGCTATTTGGAATTGTATTAGTAAGAACAAAATACTCCACTTTGCTGGAGGGTTTAAGTCACCTTGCTACAGAGAAGCAGCCTTGATTTGCACCCCAGGTGAAGAGGTTCAGATAAAGGGTTTCTGGACACAACATTCAACATCTATCTTAGCTTTTATTGCTTCCAAGCAAACAGGGCCCTGGGTCCACTTTGCAATCCAGATCTGAAGTTGACTATTTTATGCAAACCTGCTTTTTGCTTTGGGCTTATCAAAACCAGCTTTCCTTTAAATTTCATCTAAACTCTACCATCCCTCGGAATCCTATGGTAATTCTGTCCCTTTCTTTGATGATGCCCCAGAACTTCTGGTGCATGTGCCTCCTCACTGAATGGGTTAATACACCTAATTTTGTTGGACAGCAAGTTTGTTTCTAGTGGCCTTACGCTGACTAGCCTAGGTTACAGGTGGACCTTCCAGGGAACAGATCTGGGAGGAGAGTGGATCTAGAGGGTCACACAGAAAATATCCAGACTAGAAATAAAGTCCTCCTCCATACCCCCAGCCCGCAAGAAATCTGATTCCCTCCACCACCTACAGACCAGAATGTTGTAAGGAAGTGGGGCAAGGAGGAAAGGGAGAGACTTTCATTTACCATGATCATATACATTTGGGGATGAATAAAGGGTGTAGAAACAAATCTATCAGTCTCTGTGTGTAGCTTGAGGAAATGGAAAGATCTAGTAGCTTTATACTAAGGCACACTGGAAACACTGAATCTTCTGACATTTGAAGGGCTGCCCCTTTCCCCCAATTGAAATGAGTCAAAAAAAAAGTGAAAGGAGAAAGGGGATAAGGCAGAATTCTAAAAATGCCCTTCTTTTGAACACCATCTTTGTGCAGGCATCTGGAGGAGGTCTGCTGGGCTGGGGTCATCAGCCAGCCAAGCCTGTAAGACTTTGCTTCTCTTGTTTATTCCCAGCCACATTTGGGGCAGCTGCCAGGGCCCGCCCCCACTCTGCTGTCATTGGAAGAACTCAAACTTGCAGGCTCCTGCTAAGGATCAGGAAGTTTCATTTTTCCTCTTACTGGTGGGCCTGCTGTGACTGTTCTGCGAGGCTTGAGCCCTGGTCCAGCCCTGAGCAGACAGTGAGCCTCTCACCATGTCAGCCTGCTGCAGCTGGAAAGATGTTTTCCAGTATAAGACAAACAGAGTCATCCAGATCTACAGCATGAGTTATGGCACGATTAAGTGGATCTTCCACGTGTTGGTCTTTTCCTACATCAGGTAAGTGGGGTATGGGGATGACCCTATATCTCTGCAGTGGTTGACAGCACAGAAAGCCCCCAGCTGCAGCTTCTGGTGCACATCCTGAGTTCCAGGTGGCTTTAAAATCTGAGACTTGCATCTCACATCAAGATGGGGGCAGGGGTTGGGGTGAGGGTGGTGGAGGAAGCAGTGCCAGTTTGCTGCAGAAAAGCCATAAGGGGCTAGTGTCACACTTTGGGTTCTACCCTAGGCCTGCCTGGGCAAGTTGGGCAGAGCATGCCTGAGAAGGTGGGAAACGCAGGGCAACACTCCAGATTCCCTGGAGTGATAATGCTGGCATCTGAGTCATCACCACTTAGCAGGAGGAATAGAACCAGACTTGTAAATGTAACTTTAGATCCTTTTCAGTGTTAGGAAGGCTGCCCCCAACCCCGCTCTTTTCTCTTTTTTTAACAGCTTATTGAGAGTCCAAGCTCTTACTAAAGTGATATAGAAAATGGAAGAGACAGAAGTATGAGTGGAGGGAGAGAGACCATGTAGGAGGCTAATGGGTTGTCCAGGAGAGATTTGATGGTGACCTGGACTGAGGAAGTGGCAGTGGTAGAGGAGAGAAGTAGATGGATTTGAGTAACATCAGAAGATGAAGCAACAGGATTTGGTAATTGAATGGATGAGGGGAAATGAGGGAAAGGAGGATTTAAGGAATGCACCATATCTCTGGCTTGGGCAACTGATGGGTGGTGGAAGAACTCATTGAGATAGGAAATGTTGGGGGAAAAGCCCATTTGGGGTGGAAGATGAATTCAGAACTGAAGGTACTAAATTTGACATGTCTATGGAACATACAAATACAGATGCTTAGTGGGTAGTTGGATATATGAATCTGGAGCTGAAGATGCATATTTTGTGTCACCAGTACATAGATGGTAACCAAAACCATGGAAGTAGCTGCAACTGACCAGCAAGAGAAGATGTAGATCAGAAAGCAAAAGGACTTATAACAGACCTTCTGAGGAATACTAACCTTTAAGATGGGGAGCACACAAGTCTTTGAAGGATTCTCAGAATGAAGGGCCATAGAGATCCAAACAAAGTCAGGAGAATAAGGATTCTGGGAAGCTAAGGGAAGAAGAAGAAGAAAGTGGTACATGGTCATTGGTGTCAAATGCTGCTGTGAGTTCCAGGAAGATCAAATCTATATTGTGTCTATTGGATTTTGTTGTTTACTTGGCAAGAGAAGTGGTGGGGGCAGCAGCCAGACTGGAGTGGGCAGAGGAGTGAATGGATGCGGACATGGATGCGGTGACTCACTCTTTCAAGGGAGCTGGCTAGAAAGGAAAAGAGAGGCATCAAGTGGTGACAGAAGAAGAATGTGAGGTGGAGGGGGAGTTTATTTTTAAGATGGGAAATGATGTTGAAATACAGATGGAGAAGAGACTGGTGAGAGAGATGATGAGATAAATGAAAATCATCATCATCATCATCATCATCATCACCAACTAGCGACTACAAGGAAAGCTTGCTCTGTTCTGGGACTGCTCTAATTGTTAGACTTTTCTTCCTTACATTGAGCCAAAATCTATCTGCCTGTAATTTTCCCCTTTGATTCGAGTTCTACCCTGTGGTCCCTGTTCTACTTGACACTTGTCAAATGGCTTCACTCTACTACTTTATTTCCTCTATTCTTCAAAACAATCCCTTTGGCAATGTGCCTCCGCACGGTGCCAGGACCCTTTTCAACCTCAGCCAAGCCCCCACAGCCACCCCCTTGTTCATCATGGCCCTCTTAAAAGGTGGTGCATGAACTCTTACTTTGTAAGTAGAACCACAGTTCAACCTTTTGTGGTTAATAAACCAATTCAGTAAATGTTCTGTGGTTTGGCAAAATGAACTGAAATATAAAATGCATGCATCTTTTGGCCTAGAAATTTATCTTAAGGGGTGAAATTTATCTTAGGTGTGAAAAGATTCTTGTACAAGTACGTGTCTGGCAACATGGAGATGCAATGACGCATAGTACTTAAGAGAACAGATTGTGCCTCAATGGTGAAAGACTGAACACTTCCCGCCCAGAAGATAAGGAAAAAGACAAAGATGCCTATTTTCAATGCTACTATTCAATATTGTACTGGAAGTTCTAGCCAGAGCAATCAGGCAAGAAAAAGAAATAAAAGGCATCCAAATTGGAAAGGAAGAAGTAACACTATATTCAGATGATATCCTATATAGAGAGAATCCCAAAGAAATCACAAAAAACTGTTCAATAAACCAGTTCAGTAAAGTTTCCCTCAAGGTATAAATGCAACACACAAAAATCAGTTGTGTTTCTATACACCAGTAATGAGCAATACAAAAAGGAAATTAAGAAGACAATTGCATTTATAATAGTATCCAAAAGAGCATGAGCCAGTATTACTACTTACTATGTGTCTTAGTCTGTTGGGCCACTATAACAAAATTCTACAGACTGAGTGGCTTATAAACAACAGGAATTTATATATGTTTATATCTGTAAAAATATTTTTCTCTTTTTATTTAGTTGAAATTTATGTAACATAAAATTAACCATTTTAAAGTGAACAAGTCAGTGGCATCTAGTGCCTTCACAATGTTGTGCAACCATCACCACTATTTAATTCCAAAACATTTCATCATCCCAAAAGGAAACCCCACACTCAGTATGCACTTTCTTCCCATTTCCACCTTCCTTAATCCCTGGTAACCATCAATCTACTTTCTGTCTCTATGGATTTGCCTATTCTGGATATTTCATATAAATGGAATCATATAATTTGCAACCTTTTACATCTGGCTTCTTTCACATAGCATACTGTTTTTGAGGTTCATCTACAGTGTAGTATGTATCAGGATTGCATTCCTTTTTATGGCTGAGTAATATTCTATCATGTGTTTATTCATTCATCTACTGATGAACATTTGGGTTGTTTCCACCTTTTGGCTATTGTAAATAGTACTGCTATAAACATGTATGGACAGGTATTTGAGTATATAATGTTATTCTGGATTTCTCTAAATTTTATATTATGTTGTGGCCTGCTTTGTTTGCTCAACATTATGTTATTTCCACATTGATAATAGGAACTTTCCTCATTCATCTTCCCTGTCACAGAGCATTCCAATGTATGAATCCAATAATTTATTTACCCATTCAATGTATGAAGACATTTAGGTTATCTCCCATTTTCCCTTTTAGAAATAATGCTGCTGTAAACGTTCTGATATTTAACTCCTTGGGCACATGTATGAAGGTTTCTCTAGGGAATATACTTAAGAGTGGAATTGCTGGGTCATAGGGAATGCACTTCTTCAAATGTCCTTCATGTTGCCAAATGTGAGTTGTCTTTTCATAAGTCTCCTAGGGGTTATCAACTCTGGCTGTGCATTAGAATCACCACACAGAGAATTAAAAAATATATAGATAGATAGATAGATAGATAGATATAGATTGTGATATCTGGATAACACCCCAGACTTACTGAATCAGAGTTTCCAGGGATGGGACTTGGGAGGTGCAATTTTTAAAGCTCCCTGGTTGATTATATTGCAGAGCCAAGGTTGAGAACAGCTGGGACCAAGTGTTGGCCCACTCTGTATTGTTTTCCCAAGGTCAGCTCTTGCAGGCAGCCACTGGCTTAGACTTCCTAATATTACTTAGATAATAGAGACTGGGCAGAGGGTAGAGGCCAAATAAATATATGGTAAATGAATAAAGTATTTAAGATAAACTCTTAATAATTAAGGGCAATGGTAAACAGGGAAAACAGATGAATGGGGAATGGAATCTACCATGTTTAGTTATTAATTCCACTCTTCCCACACCATAATAATTTAGATTCATTTCCTAAAGAAGGTATTAACAGCTTATAAACGGACCAAAAGGCAGGAAACCAGAGGTACAGCCCCATCACACATGAATGGTATAGCATATGGTTAATCACATGGCTCTGGGCTATCAGGCACACCAGTTGAGAACCTCAGTTCAGTCACTGACTATCTGTGTAAACTTGGGTAAGTTCCTTCACCTCTCTGAGCCCATTCTCTTGTCTACAAAAGGGTGATGATTACACTAACTATCTCCTATTGCAGTTGAGAAGACTAAAGAAGATGAGGCATGGAGAGTCCCTGGCCCATACTAAGTACTTGATAAAGGGTAACTGCTATTATCAATATTTTTTATGAACTAGATGAGTGTTTCTGGAAAACAGATGGCTGACCTGCTGGACATACTGTTGAACAGATGATATGCCCCTAAGCCCAGCAGAAATCTGGTGGACCAACCAGGGGCTGGACTTTGGTGTTTGAGAAGGTACCCTGTAAATTAGGGCCTGCACAAGGCAATGATGGAGACTGGCACTGGGAGCAATGGGATCCATGTTACGAGCCCTCACTCTGACAGAAATGGTACTGATGAGTTTGCATACATATCCCATTTCATCCTTGCAATGCCCCCATGAGGCAGGCATGACTGCTCTTCCCATTTTACACATAAGGAAAATGAGTCACAGAGAAGGCAAGTCACTTGCCCAAAGTCACCCAGCAAAGCTAGGATTTGAAGGAGGCAACCTTTGGAATGACATCCAAGGCCTATACTGTGCCTCTCTCAAGAAAACCATTGATGCTTTTTCTATGTCTTCCATTAGCTTTGCTTTGGTGTTTGACAAGCTGTACCAACAGAAAGAGCCTGTTATCAGTTCTGTGCACACCAAGGTGAAAGGGATAGCAGAGGTGAAGGAGGAGATTATGGAGAATGGAGTGAAGAAGGTGGTGCCGAGCATCTTCGATACCGCAGATTACACCTTCCCTTTGCAGGTGAGCATTCGTCAGCATCTTCCCAGAACCTGTCCCTGGTCACCTGGGCCTTGCCCCCCTTCCCTGGGATCTAGAGCCTCACTCCAGAAAAACATTTGGCCCTATTTTAAAAGCTCTGTGAAAATCCCAACTGAGAAAACCTAAAAATTGCAAAATTGGGTCAGATCTAGCAGCTCAAAGGAGATGATTCTTTGCTTTATCAAATCCTACAGGGTTTCTCAAAATAGCAGTGTGTCCTGGTGCATTTAAAGCTTGACTTGATTCACTCACACTTGATTTATACACAGCTTTTTAGAAGTAGGGCCATCAAGTCAGTAAGGTCTGCCTAAATTCAGACGGGCAAAGAACTTTCTGCCTAGGAAGGACCAGCCCCTCTGTAGTGTTTGTGTGACATTTTATTAACAAATACGTGTCCAGGAAAGTATTCCTGGGTATGTTTTTGCTCAAAGAAAGGATATAGGTGAAAAAAGAAGAGTATGCGTCACAGAAAGGGGGCATAGAACTGTCTGAATTTGCCATAAAAGAAAATGAAAGTAGAATTGTCCAAAAGGAGAAGTCAAAGTGAGATTGAGAACAACCAAGGACAGATGGGGGCGGAAGGGATGAAAGGGCACGTGTGCAGCCCCTGGAAGCTGGAAGCTTTGCAAAACCGTAAAACCCAAGCTGCTGTCTCTCTTTGTTTCTAAGAGTGGGTCATTAAAATCTCCAGCTATTTCCCAGGTGGTGGGGTGCCCTCTTGCCCTTTCATTAAAACCCTGGGTAATCTGAACAGCGTTCTGACAAAACCAACACTCCCACACCCGCCTCTCCAGGTCTCGAGTTTCAATTTAAAGGGATTTTACTGTGTCCAAAAAATGAGGCGGCAGCTTTTGAGGCTGGATGGAAAATGAGTACTTGATCAGTGTGAACGTTCCTTTGCTCTCCCTCGGCTCAGCAGGGCCGCTCGTCCAGCTTTCGCATTAAGCCATTGGCATAGTCCTAGTGGCCGCCCACCTTGATTGCTAGACTGAAGTTTAGAAGAGTGGGAAGGTTCACCCCCAGGCTCTCAGCCAGCTGCACTATGATGATTAAGTGGTTCTGTTCTCAAAGGCCTTGCATTTGCCTTCTCTTCTCTTTCTCTGCAGGGGAACTCCTTCTTTGTGATGACCAACTTTCTTAAGACAGAAGGCCAAGAGAGGGGGTTGTGTCCCGAGGTAAGAGAGGGAACCTGGAGTGGTTGGACGGGTGATGACAGCTCCTGGAGGAGGCAAGTTAGAGGAGATAAAGAGCGGAGGCTGTTTTCACCCCTGCTCAGATTCTGCTTTCCCTAAGACTGGTCATTAACCCAGTTCCCTAGTAAATGGGAGGCGGAATATGCATAAACCAAGTCATCCCATTCCTCTTTTCCTTATCCTGTCTGCATTCTGAGGCCTGGCTGACCCTGACCCTAGGCCAGGAAGGAGAGCTGGCTGGTGTCCCTTATTTCCACACTTCCTGCTGAGCCTTTGTGCTTGTCCACTTGCTCTGCGGTCATGGAACTGCTGGGCCCACCTGCTTTCTACCCCAAGGGCTGTCCCTGAAAGTAGTCCCTGGCTGCCCTGACATCCACTTTTGATGTTTACTTTAATTTTTTTGAGGTGTAATTCTTATACCATAAAATCCACCATTTTAAAGTGTACAATTCAGTGGATTTTAGTCTATTCACAATGTTGTGCAACTCTCATCACTATCTAATTCTAGGACATTTTCATCACCCCCGCCCCCAGAAAAAAAATTGTACCCATTAGAAGTCACCATCCATTCCTCCCTTCCCTCACCTCCTGAAAAACACTTATCTACTTTCTGTTTCTGTGGATTTGCTTTATTCTGGACATTTCCTATAAATGGAATCAGACAATATGTGGCCTTTTGTGTCTGGCTTCTTTTACTCAGCACCATGTTTTTAAGGTTCGGCCATGCGGTAGCATGTGTCACTGCTTCATTCCTTCTTATAGCCAAATCATGGCCACTATTCATCTGTTGATGGATATTGGGGCTGTTCCCACTTTTTGGCTATTTTGAATAGTGCTGCTGTGAACACGTGTGTACAATTTTTCTATGGACATAAACATCCACTTTTCGGTATCTTAGGGAGACAAATTGCTTTCTCCCCACTATCCTGTCCTTCTCCCTGCAGTATCCTACCCGCACGACACGCTGTTCCTCTGACAAGGGCTGTAAAAAGGGAAGGATGGACCCACAGAGCAAAGGTATGTTCTGTTTCTTTTCTGAGACCCAGGGGTGAATTTCTGGCATCCTGGTGACATTCATTCACAATGAATGGCATTCACAATGCCCTGAAATTCAGATTTTAAGCCTCTGGCTCTCAGCTGCCTCCTTCTACCCTCATTAGGCCATGGGAAAGCCTGTGTTTGCCCTGTGCCTAGACTCTGTCCCCAGTGTACCAGCTGCTCGCTATGAATGTGACTCTAATTCCCCATGAAAACAGCTCCTGGAAACAGCTGGTCTCCTGGACAGCTTCAGAATTGGCACCTTCAGGGTTCTCATTGATAGAAAAACCAAATGGCCCATGGCATCACCTGAATATTCTAAGCTTTCCCCTTTGAACTTCTTCTAAAGGTTGGGGGGCATGAATTATACCCCAAGGACACCTGCAGAATTTCCACAGATCTTGTTTTAACTTAAAGAGGCACATGAAAAAATTTTAAATGACCAGAAAAAGTAAAAAAAAAGTGGTTATGACACATATATACCCAAAAAAGTATATGAATGTTACATTCTGGTCCATAAAACATGTGGCAGAGTTGTCATAGAGATCATTTTAACATTACTTACTATTTACCTTTCCCTGGGAATTCTGTTAGTGGTGAGGTGGGGCAGAGACATGGGATAAGCATCATGATTAACTTTTCCTGCCTACGATGAAAAATGCTGAGTATAAACAGTATAGTAAGAACAGGAGGGACTCCATCTCAAGGCTAAGATTCCATTTTTAAAAAGCAGAGAGTTGAGAAGTAAGATTGCTAACATATTCTCTGGTAATCAAACAATAGCCCAACAGCCTATCTTAAGGCAGGGCAGGCATCTTAACTGATATGTCCCTACTACTTGAGGGTAACCACTATCTTGGAGAAGAACAGGATAAATAAATTCCTTCTGTTGGGTTTATTTAGCAAAATTAGCTGGAGGGCTGATAATAAAGGAAAGGAGACGTGGTGTCTCTCACCAGAGATAAGCACCTTGAGACCACAAGTCAAGCCTATGCCCCACAACCCCCCTCTGCCCTTTGCCCTTTCTTGAAAGCCTTAAAAGACCAAATCCCCAAACTTTCAGTGTGCCTCCTCCATTCTGAGGACTCCTGCACTTCCCTTTCTTTAAGTGCATACTTTCAAATAAAGCTTTCTCACTGCTCAGATTACTGCGGTTTGTCTTTTTGCTATTTCATTTTATTTCCAAGTCTTCACTTTGTCTCCACTTTACTCCTAATGAATAGGAAGGGGTTTTAAGAGCTCAGATTTGGGCCTGCATGTTTCTGTCACCTGGGTGACCTAGATGGAACTGCCGCTGTGCGAGCTGCTCTTAGTAGCCTACCTGAAAATCTTTCTTCGGGAAGTTCTCAGAACATAATCTCACTCCATCCTGTGCTCCATTGCTCCCCCAAATCCTGGAGTGGTAGGGGTTAGTCCCCATGCTGTGCAGATTCAAGCAAACACAGGATGCCAAGTGACCCTGGCTTCAGGAGTTGGCAAGGAACTCTGCCCTAGGCCGAGACCTTTCCTTCTGCACTTTTCTATTCTCTGCTGCCTGCAGGATAGCTGCCATTCCCTGCTGCACTTGCTTTAATGAATTCCTTCCTTACCTACACTCGTCTGACCTGTTTTAGAATTCTTTCTTGCCCAGAGTCAAGAACCCTCTCCCATCCAGGTTGAGGTTTCTCTTCATGCTTCACCTAGTGTGCAGGGAGAGACCTCCCCAGACGCAGCTGCCTGGCAACAGTGACACTGATGCTCCGGGAAGATGTGCTATGTTTACTCTGGCTTTGCACATCCCTGGCACATGCTGTATATCCCGAAAGGGACTCAGGTACCCATTCAGAGGCCAAATTCTAGTCCATTTATGCCAGGCAAGAGAATACATCCTGTTCAGCTCCTGTCCCAGGCATCTTCCCTTTTGAAGAAACCAAAGAGCCAACAGCACCCACAGTTTTTCTGTGTTCTATCTGATGCTTTTTTTTTTAAGTCTACATTTGATGTGTTGCTTGCTTGGTTTGCCTTATGTAAGTTTGTGGTTCAGATGGGGTTTCATGGAAACAAACTGATGGGGTTGAAAAGCATAATATATATATATGCATAAATGGTCTCTTGCTTGGGTTGAGGTAACGATGCATGGTTTTCATGCCTGTGCTTCTATGACCCCTTGACCCCACAGGCATCCAGACTGGAAGGTGTGTAGTGTATAAAGGGGATGTGAAGACCTGTGAAGTCTCTGCCTGGTGTCCCATTGAAGAAGCTGAAGACGCCCCCCGGTGAGTTGCAGGGTGGTGACAGACATAATGGCCCTCAGCAGTGAGCAGATGAGGCCTTGTCAGGCGCCACTCCAGCTACTCTTCTAAGGGCAGTTCTGAAAACCTTGGGTCCTCCAGGCTCGATGGCCCTGTGCCAGACACACTAATGGCCTCTGGGAGGGCCATGCTAATTATTAAAATACTGAAATAGTTCTGTACTCATTGTTAATAGCTACTACCATGAGCACCCTTGGGTGCCCCAGCCCCTCCACTAGCTGTCCTAGCACCTTCCAGTGCACCTCTGGCCCCCGCTCTGGTACTACAGTAGGCTCCATTCTGATGCTCAGTGTCCATACTGAGTGATTAAGAATGGGAAGGTGGCAGGGAGGAGGGAGGAAAAGAGAAAGGAAGGAGAAGGGAAGAGAAAGAAATGGAAAGGAGGGAAAGAGGGAGGGAAGTTTTCCTAAATTAAATGGTCACAGTGACATACAGATTTGGCAGTACCCTGTATTGATTCTTCTCTTTAACACACAAGATCAGTCCCAAAAAGCAGAACTTAATGTTAAATCTGTTAAGTTACAGGGACTGGTGAATTTCTGCAGATAACAGAGAGACCTGGATTTAAATCCTGTCACTAACACTGCCTGTGTAAGCTTGAGCAAGTGGCTTAACCTCTCTGAGCTTCAGTTTCCTTATTTGTAAAATGAGGATAATAATTGCACCTACCTCACTAAGATGTTAAGAGAATTAAATGAAATGATACTTGTATGGTGATTGCAAAGGGAGCTCTATGCCTGTCTTAAAGTAAGTACTTAATAACACACACACACACACACACACACACACACACACACACACACACACACACCATGTGTGCACACCCACACAGACACATACACACACAGACAAATGTTCTGCCTTTACAAGTGTGGTGGTTCTAGATCGGCATTGTCCAACAGAACTTTCTGCAATGATGGAAATACTCTGTACCTTCATTGTCCAAAATGGTAGCCATGAGGTACATGTGGCTATTGAGCACTTGAAATGTGGCTATGGCAACTGAGGTACTAAACTTTTAATGTAATTTAATTTGCTTTTAATTTTAATAGCCACATCTGCCTACGGGATACTATACTGAAGAGCACAGTTCTAGACAATGTGACTCAAGACCACATCACCAGCATCTGTGGGGCAGAGAAGACTGCCCCAAGCTGACTTTTTAGAAGGTTTATGCAAAGGTTTCCCAAGCCGGAGTGGGAAGCACTAGGCACTGTCAGCCTATCTGCCCATCAATCGCTAATGTTACCACCCAGGCTCATTTCAGTTAGAGAAGTCTCTTTGGCACAGAAGGAATTGCCCCGAGCAGGGGTGGGGGTACATCAGCCTACACTCTAGCAGTTCCGGGTTCAAGACTAGATTGCCTATGGTGTTCAGTCCCTACTCTCCCACCAACTCATTCATCAGGTAAATACCATGCATCTCCAGTTTGCCCATCCCTGGACTGAAGTTTTATATGACCTTGGGGAAGCAACTCCCGAACTTCAGTTTCCTCAGACATTATACAAAGGACTACTAAAATGATTCATTTATTCATTCAGTCAACACATTCATTACCATGTAGCAGGCGTTAGATATTTATTTGTATGTAACTATGCACAAGAAACTGTAATAAAAAATACAAGATGGCCCAGATATGGAGCAGATCCCAAGGCTCCTGCAATCTTCTAAAAAGACAATTGCACAGAGAGCTGTAATTCAAGACTGGAATTTGTATCATGAGAAAGGAATGAAGGGCTTTGATCCTTAAAGCTTCAGGATCCTGTAACCCTCTGATTCTTAGAGAATTGCCTAGGAAGTGCAAGATTTAGAATGTTCTAAAGGCAAAGGGTCTGGCACATAGCAGACAATTGTCATAAATAAGATTTTTTTAAATGCAAATGACAGAAATACAACATAAACATGCTTCGGGGAAAAAGGGGGTGTTATTTTTTTGACTTCTATAAATGAGGAGTCCAGCATCTAGCTTCAGGTGAGGCTTAATCCAGGCTTCAAATTTAAATGATGTCATTGAGATTCTCATTCCTTCCCCACCTCAATCCTCAATCTTTTACTCTACTCCTTCCCACCCTCCCAACCTCACTTATTCTTTCTTTCATTTTGGCTTTCCTCACATTGTAGTACAGGGAACTGCAGGTTTACACTGTTCTTACTACCAACAATCCTAGAGAAAATTTTTTCTTTCTCAAATTTCCTATAAAAGCCTTGAATGTTCTCACTGGCCAAAAGTCATGTGACAATCTACAAACAAATAACTGTGGCCAAGGGGATTGGCTTCTACTCTTTAGCCAGCTATGGGTTACTTGCCCACCCTGGGAGCTGTAGGGATAGGCAGGAGAAGGACTTGTCCCCACCAACCCTCTGGGCTGAGCATAGAGGAGACTTGGCTTCCCCAAAGGCAAAAACTAAGGTGCTACCGCCAGAGGGGATGGATGCTGGACAGCAAAAATTACAGTTTTCTCTATGGTTGTATTACAAATAGAGTCACAGCCAGGCTCTAAAAGTTCTGGAATAAAAAGTAGATAATTCTTGGTGCCCCCTTCAAAATACCCTCTGCTCTTTCCTGGTGCCATTCCCAAATATACATGCCTATCAGGTATGCCAGGCAGTTGGGTATGAGCTGTACTATTTTATCCACAGCTAGTTCTCTCCATCTTTAACACACTGTCACCTACATAAGGACAAAAACCTCGCCTTGTCCATTACTATATCCCCAAGGCCCAGTCCCATGCCCAGCACAATACTTGTTGAATGAATGGATAGATAGTGGGCAGGCAGACCTTTCTGCAGTCTAGAATTTGGGCTCCTCTAATTTTATGCTACTCAGAGCCTCTAGAAAATGACTGATAGAATCAACTACGTGTGTGTGGCCTTGTGCTAATGGGATGCCAAGATAAGAAAATTATTGTCCCAGCCCTGCAGTAACATCAAGCCTATTGGCAAAGATACAAACAGCAGTGTCCTGGAGCTGGCTTGCACCGGCTTTGAGCCAATTATGCTCATCCCTTCCCAACTCCAAGTTCAGTTCTGAGTTATGTCTCATTGGTATCTTGAAAACAGCCATGGTGGGAGTATTGATTGATTCCACAATAATCAGTAAATGCTACATATCAGGGGGGTTTTTTGTTTTTGTTTTTCCTGGAGAGCTGTTTGTTAAATATATATCAGCACATCACTGCACATACCTAAACATGTATCAGAATGGGAGAAGTGTCCCAGTAAATGCCATGGGATCTCAAGAAGAGAGAAATTCTTCCTGGAAAAGCTGGAGAATTTTAGAAGGTTTTGCCTACTAGATTACATTTCTCTTCACTCATCACAATGACCTAAGCAAGAAACCAGAAGCCTGGTCCCATTGGCCTATTGACTCCCTTGGTCCCTGTGCTCACTGACCCTCATGTTACATTTTTCTCTGCAGGCCTGCACTCTTGAACAGTGCCGAAAACTTCACTGTCCTCATCAAGAATAATGTCCACTTCCCTGGCCACAACTACACCACGTAAGTGCCTGCGATGTCTGGCTGTATCTACTGCTATGTAACAGATTACACTAAAACTTAGAAGCTTAAAAACATCCATTGCCTCATGCAGTTTCTGTGAGTCAGGAATCTGAGAATGACTTTGCTGGGTGATTCTGGCTCAGTATCTCTCAAGTTGTAGTCAAGCTGGCAGTGGGGCTATCGTCAACTCTGGGGTTGACTGGGGCTGGAGAATCTTCTTCCAAGCTTACTCATGTGACTGTTGGCAGGAGAGCTCAGCTCCTCACCACGTGGACCTCTCTCAGGACTGCTTGAGTGTCCTTAGGACATGGTGTCTGGATTCCCCCAAAGAACGTGATCCGAGAGAGGCACAGCACAAGCAAGCAAGATAGTAATCAGGATGGAATCAAGATAGGTCTTTTAAAACCTAATCTCAGAGTGACACACCATTACTGCTGCCATATGCTATTGGTCACAACAGACTAACCCTGTGCAGTATGGGATGGGGCTACACAGGTGTGAATTCCAGGAGGTAGGGACCTTGGGGGCCCTCTTGGAGCCCAGCTATCACACTGGCTCACTCCTATGAAAGGGGATAGATCCTAATTTTCAATAGAGATGTTTGTTTGTTTGCTTTTCATTACATGCAGGAGGAACATCTTGCAAGATTTAAACATCACTTGCACCTTTCACAAGACTGAGAACCCACAGTGTCCCATTTTCCGACTAGGAAATATCTTCCAAGACACAGGAGATAAATTTTCAGATGTGGCAATTCAGGTTGGTGGTGCCTTTGTACAGTGAGGTGCAGGGGTGTATGTCAGGGGATGGAAGATGTCAAATGGCCAAGAGGCTGACCCACTGGGTCTTAATTATGTGGCTCCACTTACTGAGCATTTAGTAAATCCATGCATGCTGCACAGTGCCAACAACTTTCCCTTTATTACCTCATCTAATCCCAAACTTGGTGTATTAGTTTCCTGTGGCTGCTATAACCAATTACTATAAACTTGGGGGCTTAAAACAATACATACTTTATCATAGCACTATTTACAATAGCCAAGAAATGGAAGCAACCTAAGTGTCCATCAATAGATGAATGGATAAAGAAGATGTGGTATATATACACAATGGAATATTATCCAGCCATAAGAAGAAAACAAATTCTACCATTTGCAACAACATGGATGGAACTAGAGAGTATTATGCTCAGTGAAATAAGCCAGGCAGAGAAAGACAGGTACCAAATGATTTCACTCATATGTGGAGTATAAGAACAAAGAAAAAAGTGAAGGAAGAAAACAGCAGCAGATTCACAGAACCCAAGAATGGACTAACAGTTACCAAAGGGAAAGGGACTGGGGAAGATGGGTGGGAAAGGAGGGATAAGGGGGAAAAAGGGCTATTACAATTAGTACACATAATGTAGCGAGGGTGGGGGTGGGGTAGGGGGATACGGGGAAAGCAGTATAACACAGAGAAGACAAGTAGTGATTCTAGAACATTCTTCTACGCTGATGGACAGTGACTGCAATGGGGGTATATGATGGGGACTTGATAATAGGGGGAGTCTTGTAACCATAATGTTGCTCATGTAATTGTATATTAATAATAGGAAAAAAAAACCCAATACATACTTTCTAACATGTCTGGAGGTCAGAAGTCCAAAATCCATTTCACTAGGTCATGTCCCTACTCCTGGAGCTTGGGAGACACGACAGCCCTACTCAAACCACTGAAAGTTGGGAGAGGTGTTTCCCAAAGGAAATTCTAGGTAATTTTACCAGAAAGAGAATTGGATGCTGAGTGACAGAAACATCTGATATTCACAGTAGTATGTAGAGAGCTTGGCTTAGTGCCTGAAAATAAATGGGATATTCTGTATTATTTCCCCTTTCTCTAAGTCAGAGCTTGCATATTACTCATCTCTTTATTCCCACCATCTAGCATACTGTCTTGAAATACCATATTTCATCAATTCAAAGACATACATTTTTCACATTCTAATAGTTGTGAAATCAGGAAGGGCTTTCAATTGGAGTCTTGCAGTTCAATTGACAGCATCTTTTTCTTGAGGAACATAAAGAGAAAATTATGTGTCTTACAAGCAGTGGTGTCTAAGAGTCAATAAAATATGACAGTCAGTCCTCAAAAAAAGTTTGGGGGAAGAAAAAAATACCAAATGCATGTAAGAGATGAAGAGATTCCTTTGCAATTCAGAGAAGAGAAAGGCCACCTTGAACTGAGGTTAGGGATGGCTGACTGAATGAGGAAGGAAGTGAGCTTGGTCTTGGAAGATGAGAAGGATTTATTTAGCTAGAGAGATGGTGGGAGAAATACTATATTGGGAGAAAAAAGCAAAGGCCAAGATTTAAAAATTCAAAGTGTTCCCAGCATGAACACTCCTAAGTATATACACAAGAGAAATGACAACACATGTCCACACAAAAGCTTGTATATGTGTTCAAAACAGCATTATTCAATAGCCAAAAGGTAGAAACAACACAAATGTCCATCAAAGGATGAAGGGATAAACGAAATGCAGTATATCCATACATTGGAATATTCTTCCACCACAAACAGGAATGAAGTTCTAACACATGCTACAATGTGGATGAACTTTAAGTAAACATTATGCTAAATGAAAGAAGCCAGACACAAAAGATCACATATACTATGGTTTTACTCATATGAAAGTTCAGAATAAGGAATTCTACAGTGACAGAAAGTAGATGAGTGGTTGCTTAGGGCTGAGAGAGGGGATTAAGGGGTAGTGACTGAAGTTCACCAGGTTCTTTTAGAGGTATCGCAAATGTTATAAAATCGATTATAGTGACAATTGCGCATATGCGTGAATATACTAAAAACTGTTAAATTATGTGCTGTAAGTGGGCAAATTGTATGTGAACATATCTCAATAAATTTGCTTTGAAAAAGAAATGAAAATGTAGTGTGTTTCAGAAAAAGCAGACAATTTGGAATAAGAGCTTTCTCTAGGACAGTATTAGGAGATCAAACAGAAATGACATGCAGCGGACTGCCCTGGATTCCAGTCTAACAAGTTTCAACTTGATCTTTACTTGGGGGGGCCATTAAAGGTGTTTGATTACTGGAGTGGTTTATTGAGAGTTATATTTTAGGAAAATAAATCTAACAGGTATCCCAGACAGGAGGAGGAGCAGGGAGACAAATTTGCTTCTACCGCAGTAATATTTGTGTGAGTTAGCTAGGACTGCACTCATGGCTTTGAAACCTTTGAAACCTTTAATCAGTACTTTTTCTTTAAAAAGAAAACCTTTCCTTCAGTGATCATCACCATGCAGAGCAACATCTAGTGGCTTCGTCCTATGCCAAGCAAGGCTTGGAGATTGTCTCTCGTTGTCTTCCCCAGGGAGGAATCATGGGTATTGAGATCTACTGGGACTGCAACTTGGACACGTGGTTCCATCACTGCCGGCCAAAATACAGTTTCCGTCGCCTTGACGACAAGACCACCAATGAATCTTTGTACCCTGGCTACAATTTCAGGTAATAGCGCTCCAGGTCAGACTGGCCACCATTCCATGCCCAGCAGTCAGTAAGACTAGTTTTAGTTCCCAAGGCAACCAGATGAATGTAAAAGACTTCTAAGAGCTACGCAGTAACTGGATTTTTGTATGAGTTTTTTTCTTTTCATTGTTTAAGTGATATACACTCTTTGTAAAACAAAAACTTGGGAAACAGAGAAAAGCATAGAGAAGAGGATTAACATCACCCATAACTCCTCTTCCCTGAGATAATCCAGGATGGCCCTCTGGTGAATTTTCCTTCCTCTAACCAATTCTTTTATGAGGCTTATATGAGATCATATCACACTTATAATTGGAATTCTGGGCTGCTGCTTTTGGTTTTCAGACTCTGGGTCACTCAGAATTCTTTGTGACCATCACATTAATGATCCTATTGTGTGTGTGCAATGATAACATAGCTCCAACATAGTCAGGGTCTTCTGTACGCCACACACTCTAATCATCATCTCTAAACGTCATGACAACTTGGAAGGTGGACATAAGTGTTCCCAGGTAAAGCTGAGAAAGGTGAAATGATTTGCTCAAGACCCACAGCTAATAGCAAAAGCTCTATAATCCTAACCTAGGTCCTCTGACCCCAAAATTCATACCCTTTCCCTTCCATCTCATGATTTTCTCATCCATTCCTCCATGATTGGACATTTGGGGGTTCCCAGTTTTTCTATTTTAAATAACTCTTCAGTGTACATCTTGGTATATAAATCTTTGTTTGAATACTAGATTGTTTCCTTAGGATAAATTTCTAGAAATAGAATGATTTGATCAAAGATTATTAACATTTTACCCATATGCTTTCAGGTTTTAAAATGTTTTCCTACAACTATATTTTTCATTTCCTAGATTTATATTCAGGTGTTTTTCAAAGCCAACTAGTATTGTTTCAGTGAGGTCTGTTCTTACTTTATGTGTTCTACTCCTTTTGTCCATCCTACTCTGTAGCCCCTTTCACAGTGACCCATTGTCTGTAGGACTTGCATGGGACTTCTCTCTGTGGGGCTTCGGAGTATGTGTTGGTGAGCTTCAGAAGGAAAGGCCTTGTGCAAAGTTCTGTGTGTGCCGTGGATATGGATATAACCACTCCTCTGGGATGGTTATGTAATCTTCTAGCCTGCCAGAACTGTAATGGCATCTATCAATTATGGACCACTTTTTAATTTCTGGGCACTGGATGTCTTCACTCTCCTCAAAGTGTCCCATCCCTACTCTCTTGCAGTGTAGAGTTTCTGCAGCCTCTGCTCCCTTCCCCAGAAACGTAAGACTCTAGGTTCCTAAGATACAGATCTGGGTGGGTACTCCTAGAGATCACACAGCTTCAGTCCCCACTCTCCACTCATTTCTAGCACCCAGAAAATGTCTTTCCTTGTTTTGAGCTCATTCATTTATGGATATGACTTAAAAAATATTTTATCTTGCACTTCTGTGTATATGGAGTGGAAGGTGGTAGGCTTCCTGTACTAGGTTAGGCTACCACCTTGATTGGAAGTCCTTTTGGTAAGAACATTTTAAGGACTCCTGATACCTTGGGCCACGCTGCTTCCTCACCTGCAGTCTTGTCTGACTTTCAAGGTTCTTTGTAGCACATTGTGTATGCTTCTGGCTTCTGCGCTTCAACCCTGTGAATTCATTAGAACTCTGGTTTATTTTCACTCTTAAGCTAGCCAGTGCTGGTTTGGTACTAATCTATTCTTATTTTGACTCTCTACACAGTTCACTCCTCTGCTCCTGACTTTTGCCCAGTGGTGATCCTGTGCTATCCTTAGTTTCCACATTACCTCTCTATGCCTGGATCATTTTTTCAGCCTTTACCTACAACTCTGCCCAGTACTAATTTGTTCCTTAAGTTTGAGGCTAACAACAGTCTCTATGACCTATCACTGTCTGTGGGTGCCAGGCAGGTTTCTGTGACTGAGATTTTGGCTGATCATTTTGAGACCTGGTAACAGACACAAAGAAGGCTTACTGCTGTTCCCTTTTCAGAAAGAGGTCCTAAGTACATCCCTGCAAGTCCTCTCCAAGCACAGGTTGGACCCCTGCATGTACTGGTGCTTTCCTAAGGACTGTCCTAATTAGGAAGAAGTGGAACTGCACAGACAGGAACCCACGTTAGGGGAATCTTAATGTTCTGAAAGTTGAAATAGTCTACATAAAAATGGAGAATTCCTACTCTTCTTGAAAAATTAAGCTATTTGAAAAAAAAGATTAAGTCATTCGACCACTCTGGGTTCACATCCCACAGTGCAACACTCGACTAGAGGTGAGTTTTAGAGGTTCCCTTTAGAAAGAACATGTGTTTTTTTAGTTTGCCACTGTCCCCACTGCTCCTTATTGTCTTATACCTGGCCTGCATCACTCATTTCTGTTATCCACTTGGCTTTTGGGTTTGAGATCCTTGAGTTAAAGGTGAGCTGAGATCAACACAATAGGCTTTTTGACTCCTCTGGGTCAGTGGAGTTTCATCCAAGGGCCTAAATCCAGCTTCTGGTTTAGGTAAAATTTCGATCACCCCCTGCTGTTTTACTGAATAGATTTATGGCCATAAGCAAGAAGAGACAATTAAATCAGTGGTCTTGTGACTGCCTTTGCTGGCAGTTTTAGTTTTTTTTAGGAGTTTGCAGAAGCATGCAGGGCAATGTACTAATTAGATGTTAGCAAATGCCCTTAGAGTCATTGAGCTAAGCCTGGAGAGATCTGAGTTTTCTGAAGAACTGAGGTGGTTATGATATTCAATACTCTTTTAGAACAAAATGTACTTGCTGTCTGGAATGAGCATCAGAAGAAATCTTTGGCCAAAAATAGTCAAGATCTGATGAATAACTGGACAAGTTATTTTCAAATAGCCACAAAAAAGAGAAGGAAATTACCAGTTATTGGAGGTGTGTATGAGAAAATGTAACTTTCTAAAACATAAGAAGGTGAGGAAGACCAAATTACAGGATTTTGTCCTTTACCAAAAGGTCCTTATTCTGTGAACATGTGGTTCAGTTTATTTACAGCAGGTATGAAGTAGGGCACACCCACATGAATGCCTGATGGATTTCTATGATTCAGGATGGGTATGTATATTAGTTTCCTATTGCTGCTGTAACTAGTTCCAGAGACTTGATGGCTTAAAGCTACAGAAATGTATTGTCTCACAGTTCTGGAGGCCAGAAGCCTAAAATCAAGTTGTCAGCAGGGTCACACTCCCTGCAGAGTCTCCAGGTGAGATTCCTTCCTGGCCTCTTCCAGCTCCTGGTGGCTCCAGGCATTCCTTAAGTTGTGGCTGCATCACTCCAGCTCTGTCTCCATCTTTACATGGCTTCTCCTCTGTGTTTCTGTTTCAACTCTCCTGTTACTTCTCTTACACCAGTCATTGGATTTAGGGCCAACCCTAAATCCAGGATGATCTCATCTTGAGATTCTTTACATCTCCAAAGACCCTATTTCCAAATAAGATCACACTGACAGGTACAGGATTCAGGCACTTGGATGTATCCTTTTTGGGGGAGCCTCTACTCAACTCATTACAATCCACTAAAAACATCCTTGCCCAGACCTAATGTTTCTCAGAGTATGGCCCACCAACCATGTGCACCAGAACTATCAGGTACCTTTCTGGAAACACCTCAGACCTTCTGAAACCACCCTCTGGGAGTGAGGCTCGGGAATCACCTCACTTTTTGAACACATGTCTTCAGTTTGAGAACCCCTGTATCAAGACCCCGAAAGCAGATATTCAAGTATTTACTGTATAATGTTGACTTTCCCAGGCAAGCCACCTTGAATAGAAAGATAATGCCAACCCCAGGGCATGGAGTGGTGATGTGTGCTTGCTTTTTGAATTAAAAAATAAATCACTCAGTAGAGCAGCAGACGAAAGAACTGTCATGGAATGAGAACAACCAGAAGCAAAGAAATCAAAACCCCTCTGGCTGGAAACAGACGCTGATGTGCCTGAGAATATCTAACCAATATCAATGTCAAATTTTGAGTCTAAAAAAATGAAGAGTTTCAGATGTTTCATACTATATTCTGGCAGAGCATCTGTCTTCTGTGTTTCTCTCCCACACCTGTAAATAGATTGTGAATTAATAACTCAGAGAGAAAATATATACCTTTACCTAAAAACAACCACCAAAAGGTGATTAAGAAGGAAGAACAGATTTAAAAGTTTTGTGAGGCATGTGGTTTAAGCCTTCCTAATTATTCATGAAAAAGAAAACATTCCCCTTTCCCTGACTATAGCACTGGTGAGAGTGGCATATTTGGGGTGACTGTGATTTGTGCCCGAATCTTAGTTTTTAAAGGTGGCTGAGGGAGGACACAGAGATCAATGCTATTGAAAGAATTTTCTTACATTTCCCAAAAGGAGGGGACACACAATGCCACACAGGGCAACATACGGAAGCACCAGATTTGGTCAGGAGGTAGAAGGATCAGGGGAAAGCATGGCCCAGAGACTTCATTGTGTTTTCTACGGGAAAGACAAGGCAGGGCAGGGGGAACAGCTTAGGATTGGCTAGTTTGAATGACACCAGTGGGTTTTGGGATACAGGGTGGTTCCTAGTTGTCTGGTACCTAGCACAAGGGAAATATTGGCTGGATGTGTGACAGTTAGATAAAGGGGGTGGTTGGGAATATGAACCCAGGATTGGTCAGAGGGTTTGTAAAATAATTTTCACATACTTGCAAAAGCTGGATCATAGGGGAGATGTAAGTAACTTTGGTTGTTGGTTTGGCCCTGCAATCATGGATGCCAAATAGACAAACACAGAATCTGAGAAAATACAGTTACAATGGAGTGCTGAAGTGCAACTGTCCCTAATCCAGTGATTAGTATCTAAGATTCACCATCCCCCATGTTCTAGAAGCCAACCTATTTTTTCCCTTTTAAGGAATAATCCCATTGCTTGCAGCTATTTTTTAAAATTCCTCTGCTTATTGTTAATCCTGTATTGGTTAAAAGTTGTTCATTTTAATCTTAAATAAAAAGCAGATTTTTCCATCACCTTGTGATGGAAAAGTAGAGTTGGTGATGTGGGGAAGTGGCACGTAGGTTCCAGGTGGTCAGAAAGTAATCGGTGGGTTTGGATTGTGTTCTTCCCTCTGCCAGCCACAGCAGGGCTAGAAGATGGACAAGGAAGACTAGATGGGCTGTTGTTTTGGTTTTTCTTTTCATGTAATACTAACATTTTAAGATAGATCTTTATAAATATGGGTCCTTTTCCTCCTACAGATACGCCAAGTACTATAAGGAAAACAATGTTGAAAAACGGACTCTGATAAAAGTCTTTGGGATCCGTTTTGACATCCTGGTTTTCGGCACCGTAAGTCTCTGCTCCCAGCCACCAGCACCTCCATTCCATTTTGCTGTAGTACCTCTAGGGGTGAATGTTTTGGTCACAGTCACTAGCTGGCACTGTATATCTCACATGTGGGATACGAGAGGGAAAAGAAATGTCCTGTCCATGAACAAGTCATCTGATGAGTACAAGAGCAAGAGTAGGACTGGGGGGAAAAATCTAATATTTGACTTTTAAAATACTCTGATGTTTAAGAAAAAGGAGAAAGAAGTGCCTCTGTAAAATAGTTTGTAAGTAACAGAATTCAACTCAAATTGGCTTGGGGGGAAAGTCTTTTTTTTTTTTTAGCTTACATAGCTGAAAAAGTCAGGGGCAATTACAGGCTTCAGGCATGGCTGGATCCAGATGTTCAAACAACATCATCAGTAATCTGCCTCCCTCCATCTCTTTACATCTGTTTTCTGTTTTGGCACTGTCCTCAGCTGACCATCTCTATGTGAAGATGTCAGCTAGTTCCTTATATCTTACCAGTTTAGCAACCTTAATGAAAAGAGAACATCTTTCTACCAGAAGTTTCAGCAAAGGCCTCAGGCAGATGCCATTGGCCCTGATTGGCCCTATATAGGCCACATGCCCAGTGCTGAACTAATCGCTATCATCAAGGTCATGCCATACTCTCAATGGCTGGTCTTTGACTAGCCCTGAGACCAGCCCATTTCCCCCAAACTAAAAGGACAGAGATGGTTCTTCCAAAGGAAAACTGGGGTGCTGTTTTGTTACAGAAAAAAGAAGAAGGGGATACTAAGCATGCAAAAATCAGCAGATGCCTACAACACCTTGTCCGACAGCATATTATTTATGTAACATGGTGATAAGCTGCACAAGAGTCAATGAGATATAAGCTGAGAGGATAGAAAGGCCACTGAGGAAAAAAACCACAGGGACATCTAAGGGGAGAGTTTGTGCAGACATTCCTTCCCTCTGCTTCCAAAGTAATCGCAAACCACTTTTAGGGAAAGTTTGTCTGAAACCCTCACCTTGTATGAAAAAACAACAAACTTAAAATGGTTCCTCTCAATGTGTGGGATTTAGTGTATCTTGTTTAAAACATTCATGTTTTCCAGCACATCCTGGAAGGCATGGACAAATGAGAGTCATATTTTCAGCCTCCACAGTCTCTGTTGCTGTGAACACCTTGGATGCATCTATCAAAGTCATAGCATTAGACTCCCTCCTCTGCTAGAACTGACAATTACATGTTAGAGCAAAAAAACACTGCTATGAATTTAAACTGAATAACCTTTCCCACTGTTTCCAGGGAGGAAAATTTGACATTATCCAGCTGGTTGTGTACATTGGCTCAACACTTTCCTACTTTGGTTTGGTAAGAGATTCTCTTTCTCATGCTTCATGAAAATGATTTGTCAAAAAGAAATTTCACTAACATGGCACTTGTCTGGATTTTTCCCAGGCCAGTCTGTTCATTGACTTTCTCATCGACACTTACTCTAGTAAATGCTGCCGATACCAAATATATCCTTATTGCAAGTGCTGCGAATGCTGTGCAGTCAATGAATACTACTATGAGAAGAAGTGTGAGTCCATTGTGGAGCCAAAGCCGGTAAGGTTGTGTCTACAGGATGCCAAAACACCCAAGAGTCTGTTAGCTCACTGAGAAATATACAAAAATACAGCCCAAATCACAGGTTTTGTCCAGGTGGACAAGTCTCTGGATTCTCCCCAATCCACCATCTCCCAGATGGACCCTTTGGTCTTAGGGAAGAATAGAAACAAGAATGAAGAGGCAAATTATAGGGAGAACAAATTTTTATGTTCCAGGACATGTCAGTTTTGTTAGATTTATTAAATTGGTACAACCGCAAAAAAGCCAAAACAAAACAGTATAATGACCTTGGAGAACAATCTGGCAGTATCTACTCACATTTAAACAGGGCATGCTTTATAGCCTGGCATTTTCCACTTCTCCATACCTGCCCTAGAGAAACACATGCACACCCAAGTAGTACAGGTGTACAAGATGTCCATCACAGCACTTTTGCAACAGTGAGGAAAGAGCATCTACCCAACAGCCCAACAGGTAAATGGTGAAATAAAAGATGATCAATCTATAGCAAGGAATGCCAGGCACCAGTTTAAAAGAATGAGCTAGATAATAATAAGGCTTATATAGCAACACTTTATATAGCACTTCGAAGTGCTTTACATATATTAATTCATTAACTTTTCACAACAACCCTAGAGATAGATACTACTGTTCTCTCTTTCTTTAGATGAGGAGATTGACACACAGGAGGGTAAAATACTTTGCCCAAAGTCATACAGCTAGTAAGTGGCAGAGCTGAAACTTCAACTTAGTCAGAATCCACAACCATTATGTTATAGGTACTGGCATGAGCAAATATCCAAGACATTTTCTTGAGAGGAAAAAAGCAAACTATAGAACAATTGTTACATACCATATGATATATAGGTTAAAGAACAATTTCACATGTAAATTAATTCTATGTATTTATACATGTATATTATATATGTACATATAAACACAAACACATATACTTTATGTATTTTTATGTTTTGTATGTTTCTACATGAATTATACATACACATATATGCATATTGGAGGGTAATATATGAATAGAAGAAGGTATTGAAAACACATGAAAGTGGTGTCAATGATTCCTTCTGGAGAAAAAAGAGCCTGGAATGGGGGACTAGTCAAAGGGAATTATAGCTCATCTGTATTGTTTTCATCTGTTTAATTTAGACTTTACTAAGCAGGTCCTCTACACTTGACTCCATGATTTCCCCCAATGAAAGAGAAATCTCTGGTACTTAAAAACAACAAAGAGGCTTTCTTTGTCTTTCCCCTCATCTGAGAACATCACTGCCCTTTTCCAACAGCTGTATGCACAACTCATTGTCCATTGTACATGTATAAACAATCTGAAAAAAAAATGTTCATGTTTGCAACTATTATCATGTTTGCAATAATTATCATTTCATGGCTGAAGAGGGGATGAAATTTAAGAAAATATAATTTAAGTTGCAATAGTATAACTTTCTGAAGATACTTAATCGAGAGTAACTGAAATTGAGGGAACGCAATAAAGGAATTTTACATAGCATTTGGAAGACTGAAAAACATTAGGCAGTTAAGTTGTGGATACTCAGAGGCTACAAATTAAGATGCTCGGGCTTTCACTTGTGATTCCCCTTTAAATTGGAAATCATTTACTCTTGGCCAAGAGCAGTTTTGAGTTAGCTTGTTTAACAGTTTGTAACTTGGTAAGTGGGAAACACTTGCTTTAGATATATCCAAGTATTAAATTCTTGATAATTTCATACAAAAATAGGTAACTTTTTTTTTTTTGCAGAGAACATGATGCTTTTTTTTCTTTTTTCTTTTGCTATTATTAATACACAATTACATGAGCAACATTATGGTTACTAGACTCCCCCTATTATCAAGTCCCCACCACATACCCCATTGCAGTCACTGTCCATCAGTGTAGTAGGATGTTATAAAATCACTACTTGTCTACTCTGTGTTATACTGCCTTCCCCATATCCCCCCATCCCATCCCCACCACCACTACATTATGTGTGCTAATTGTAATAGCCATTTTCCCCCCTTATTCCTCCCTTCCCACCCATCTTCCCCAGTCCCTTTCCCTTTGGTAACTGTTAGTCCATTCTTGGGTTCTGTGAGTCTGCTGCTGTTGTGTTCCTTCAGTTTTTGTTTTGTTCTTATACTCCACAGATGAGTGAAATCATTTGATACTTGTCTTTCTCCACCTGGCTTATTTCACTGAGCATAATACCCTCTAGCTCCATCCATTGTGTTGCAAATGGTAGAATTTGTTTTATTCTTATAGCTGAATAATATTCCATTGTGTATATGTACCACATCTTCTTTATCCATTCATCTACTGATGGACACTTAGGTTGCTTCCATTTCTGGGCTATTGTAAATAGTGCTACAATAAACATAGGGGTGCATATGCCTTTTTCAAACTGGGCTGCTGCATTTTTAGGGTAAATTCCTAGGAGTGGAATTCCTGGGTCAAATGGTATTTCTATTTTGAGTTTTTTGAGGAACTTCCATACTGCTTTCCACAATGGTTGTACTAATTCCCACCAGCAGTGTAGGAGGGTTCCCCTTTCTCCACATCCTCGCCAACATGTGTTGTTGTTTGTCTTTTGGATGGCGGCCGTCCTAACTGGTGTGAGGTGATATCTCATTGTGGTTTTAATTTGCATTTCTCTGATGAGTACTGAGGTGGAGCATCTTCTCATGTGCCTGTTGGCCATCTGAATTTCTTCTTTGGAGAAGTGTCTGTTCAGCTCCTCTGCCCATTTTTTAATTGGCTTATTGCTTTTTGTTTGTTGAAGTGTGTGAGCTCTTTATATAATTTGGATGTCAACCCCTTATCGGATATGTCATTTATGAATATATTCTCCCATACTGTAGGATGTCTTTTTGTTCTACTGATGGTGTCCTTTGCTGTACAGAAGCTTTTTAGTTTGATATAGTCCCATTTGGTCATTTATGCTTTTGTTTCCTTTGCCCAGGGAGATATGTTCATCAAGAAGTTGCTCATGTTTATATCCAAAAGATTTTTGCCTATATTTTTCTCTAAGAGTTTTATGGTTTCATGACTTACATTCAGGTCTTTGATCCATTTTGAGTTTACTTTTGTGTATGGGGTTAGACAGTAATCCAGTTTCATTCTCTTATATGTAGCTGTCCAGTTTTGCCAACACCAGCTGTTGAAGAGGCTGTCATTTCCCCATTGTATATCCATAGCTCCTTTATCATATACTAAATGACCATATATGCTTGGGTTTATATCTGGGCTTTCTAGTCTGTTCCACTGGTCTATGGGTCTGTTCTTATGCCAGTACCAAATTGTCTTGATTACTGTAGCTTTGTAGTAGAGCTTGAAGTCAGGGAGCCTAATTCCCCCTGCTTTATTCTTCCTTCTCAGGATTGCTTTGACTATTCGGGGTCTTTTGTGGTTCCATATGAATTTTAGAACTATTTGATGTAGTTCATTGAAGAATGCTGCAGGTATTTTGATAGGGATTGCATTGAATCTGTAGATTGCTTTAGGCAGGATGGCCATTTTGACAATATTTATTCTTCCTACCCAAGAGCATGGGATGAATTTCCATTTATTAGTGTCCTCTTTAATTTCTCTTAAGAGTGTCCTGTAGTTTTCAGGGTATAGGTCTTTCACTTCCTTCGTTAGGTTTATTCCTAGGTATTTTATTCATTTGGATACGATTGTGAATGGAATTGTTTTCCTGATTTCTCTTGCTGCTAATTCATCGTTAGCGTATAAGAATGCAACAGATTTCTGTGTATTAATTTTGTATCCCACAACTTTGCTGAATTCAGACATAAGATCTAGTAGTTTTGGAGTGGATTCTTTAGGTTTTTTTATGTACAATATCATGTCATCTGCAAACAGGGACAGTTTGACTTCTTCCTTGCCGATCTGGATGCCTTTTATTTCTTTGTATTGTCTGTTTGCCGTGGCTAGGCCCTTAGGAACTATGTTGAATAAAAGTGGGGAGAGTGGGCATCCTTGTCTTGTTCCCAATCTTAAAGGAAAAGCTTTCAGCCTCTTGCTGTTAAGTATAATGTTGGCTGTGGGTTTGTCATATATGGCCTTTATTATGTTGAGGTACTTGGCCTCTATACCCATTTTGTTGAGAGTTTTTATCATGAATGCATGTTGAATTTTGTCGAATGCTTTTTCAGCATCTATGGAGATGATGATGTGGTTTTTGTTCTTCTTTTTGTTGATGTAGTGGATGATGTTGATGGATTTTCAAATGTTTTACCATCCTTGCATACCTGGGATGAATCCCACTTGATCATGATGGATGATCTTTTTGATGTATTTTTTAATTTGGTTTGCTAATATTTTGTTGGGTATTTTTGCATCTATGTTCATCAGGGATATTGGTCTGTAATTTTCTTTTTTTGTGGTGTCTTTGCCTGGTTTTGGTATTAGATTGATGTTGGTCTCATAGAATGAGTTTGGAAGTATTCCCTCCTCTTCTACTTTTTGGAAAACTTTAATGAGGATAAAAATAGGTAAATTTTTTAACCTTCTTTACCTAGATATTAAAATATGTGTCCTTTGTGGATGAATCCCACATTAGGATGGTGGATGAGCAGCTACTTGGGAGAAGTTTGCAATATGTCATAGGTGAAGAGGTCCCAGTAAGTAAAAACATTTAGTCTTTTTGCTTTTTAAGAAAACTTACTAATTTTTTTAATGTGGTAACTCTTTGTTTAACTTTTAAAAAATATATAGTTGATATACAACATAGTGATTCCACAATTTTATACATTATTAAATGCTCACCATAGGAAATGTGACACCATCTGTCAGCAAACAAAGTTATTACTATATTGTTGACTATATTTCCTATGCTGTACTTTTCATTCCCATGACTTAAAGAAAACTTAAAGTTAAATGTAATTATGTCTGGGACGTGTATAAATCACAATTGATGAATTCTAATAAAGTAAACACACGTACCCAACATACAGATTTAAAAAGACAGTATTATTAGCAGAAGTCCCTTTCATGCCTCCACCTGATCACTACCATCCCTTTAAAGTCATCATTATCCTATATTCAAAGGTTAGTTTTATGTCTTCTAGAATTTTTTAAAATTTGAATCCAGATATGTACTCAATATATACTCTGTTGAGTGTCTGGTTTCTTTCACTCTACATTATTTTTGTGAGAGTCATCCATGACATTGCATACAGCAATAATTCATTTTCATTGTTGTATAATTATAATTATAAACATCCAATTTATTCATCCCTTCTGTTGTTGGACATTTGGGTGGCTTCCAGTTTGGGGCTCATGCCAGTGATGCTGCTATGGTAAACATATGGCACCTAAAAGTGAACTGCTGAGTCATAAGGCAGGCATATGTTCAGCTTTAGTAGATACTGCCAAACAGTTCCCTAAAGTGGGGGCTCTAATTTGCACTCTTGCCAGCTGTTCTGGTTGCTGGACATCTTCACTATCTGTGTTAGTTTTCTATGGCTGCCATTATAAATTACCACAAGCTTAAGTAGCATAACAACAGAAACTTACTCTCTGACAACTCTGGAAGCCAAAGTGTCAGCAGGGCTGTGCTCCCTCTGAAGGCTCTAGGGAAGGATCCTTCCTTGCCTCTTCCAGCTCCAGGTGTGTATTGCATCTGCCAAGACCTCCAGTGCAATAATGAATACAAGTGGTAATAGCAAGCATCTTTTTTTCCCCTTTTTTTTAAAATTAAGGTATTATTGATATACACTCTTATGAAGGTTTCACATGAAAAAAACAATGTAGTTACTACATTTACCCATATTATCAAATCCCCACTCATACCGCAATTCAGTCTGTCCAGCAGTGTAGTAAGATGACACAGATTCACTGTTTGCCTTCTCTGTAATAGCAAGCATCTTCATCTCATTCCTATTTCAGGAAGAAAGCTTTTTATATTTCACTACAGTATTTACTATAGGTTTTTAAAGATGCTCTGTCAGGGACCGCAACAGAAGGGGTGAGGACTTGACAATATGGGTGAATGTTGAAACCACAGTATTGTTTATGTGAAACATTGTAAGATTGTATATCAATGATACTTTAATTAAAAAAAAAGAATGTTCTGTCAGATTAAGAAAATTCCCCTCTGTTCCTAGTTTGCTAAGAATTTTTTATCATGAATGGATATTTAATTTTAAAATAATGTTTTTTTTCTGTTTCTTTTGAAATGATCGATGAATTTTCTCTTCATTTTGTTATGTGGTAAACTACATTGATTGATTTTCAAATATTAAGGCAACCTTGCATTCTTGTAAGAAAATCAGTTTGATTGTGATGAGTATTCTTTGTATTTATTGCTAGATTAGATTTGCTAATATTAAACTTATTAATAAAAGTTAATAACAAATTTAAAGCACTCAGAACCTTAGGGGTTGTTATTGCTAATGGGTTTGGAAACAATTTTTTCAGAGACCCTTGATGGACTTCACAGAGTTGTCCAGGCTGCCCCTATCTCTCCACATCCTACCTCCTATTCCTGGACAACAAGAGGACATACAGCTATTGAATGAAGAGGGGACTCCTAGATCAGGCAACATGCCAGACTGGTGCCAGTGTGGAAATTGCCTTCCATCTCAACTTCCCGAGAGGCACAGATGCCTGGAGGAGCTGTGCTGTCGGAAAAAGACAGGTGCCTGCATCACCACCTCAGAGCCATTCAAAAAGCTTGTCCTGTCCAGACAGGTTCTAAAGTTCCTCCTGCTCTATCAGGAGCCCTTGCTGGTGCTGGATGCAGATTCCACCAACAGCCAGCTGCGGCATTGTGCCTACAGGTGCTACAACATCTGGCGCTTCAGCAAACAGGACCTAGCTGACTTTGCTATCCTGCCTAGCTGCTGCCGTTGGAGGATCCGGAGAGAGTTTCCCAAAAGTGAAGGCCAGTACAATGGCTTTAAGCATCCTTACTGATGGCATGAGGGTGAACAGTCATATTAACTTTACCTTTGCTTGATCCAGGTTGAACTTCACCTGCAAAGATCTGTAGTCAAATTTTCAACTAAAGAGAAATGTTTTCCTCTCCTAGACTTCTGTATGTGTCTGGGAGCAAAGTGCACAAACAAACCAGAATGCCTCAGCATGGACTGAGAGTCAGGATATTTGGATGTATATCTCAGTTCTGTCCCTAAGACGCTGTGTACAAGATCCTAGGCTTTTAAGCTCTGTACCTCAGTTACCTTATTATTATTACCCAACCTATTATTTCCCGAAGATGCTGGGAGGCCAAATTTAGACAGCATACATGAGCTTCCTTATTAATGCATAAAGAGCTACATGAATGTAAACAGCTCATTAGGAGGCCAGACTAGGATAATGTCCAAATATGAACAAACAGCTTGGTTCTGGTTAAAGAATGTAGAGCATTAAAAGTGGCCAAATATTCTTTGGCACTTCTCCCCCAGAACCTGAGAATTATGTTTCCTATCCTTGCATTTGGGTAATTCTGACTGCTTTATCCAACAGTGGAAGTGACACTGTGTCAGCCTCAGGGTCTTGGTCTCAAGAAGCTGGCAGTTTCCACTTCCTGTCCTTTGACACTGTGTCCTTTGACAAGCCAGTCCCCATGTAAAAGCCTGATTATCCTGAGACCATCCTTCTGTGAGGAAGCCCAAGCAGCCTCCTAGAGAGATACCCGACCAGCTCTCAGCTTTCAAGACATCCAAGCCCAGTCTTGACCTGGAAGAAAAGAAGCCTTCAGATGATTGCAGACCCTGCTAACATATGACTCCCACTGCATCAGGGACCCCAAGTGAGAGCTGCCAGTGAACAAAGTGGTTGTTTTGAACCACTAAATTTTGGGTTGTTATACAGCAACTGATAACTGGGACAGAGAACAAGCCTGACTCATGGGAACATAGATGCCACCCATCTATCCCTTGGTTCAGAGGTTCTTAGGGAGCCTGGACCACCCTTGGAGCCCCTTGGGGCTTAGGTTTCTATTTGGAAGTTCTAGGAGGGCTACAGACCAAATCAGGTAACCCACCAGACCAGCCCTGGAGTTCATCAAATCTAACTGCCCAGCTACCCAATACATTCCAATCCTTACCATATTCTATGAGTCAAAGTAACTAGTACTATTAAAAACTGGAAATGGCTGCCTTTATACCTTTAACATCCTGTACTTCACAGCCAATTGGAATGGATGCGGTCTGGATGCTACTTAAAGAGCAACCCACACCCAAACCTTTACAATTTTTATACATCAACTGCTAAGAATATGAAAATGGACAGTCACATGTTTCAGGATCCTCCTGCAGGATTTCCTTTTCATGGTTTTGGTACTGGAACTGACTATTTCTAAACAACTGTGTAAAGACTACATAGAGACCACCATTCAATACTGTGACTGATGAAAGATCTATGAGTTTTTTATACATACTCTAAGATCTACCATTTTGATACCTTTTTAAAACCAGCAGCTTTCTATTGCATTAACGTAAATATGAATGAAATGTCTTTTTGGACCCAGGAATTTTATCTGGGCTCTTAAACTCAGGAATTAAGTAGGACAGACTGATCTTTCATTTTTATTACCTTTCAGAGATTATTTTTGAAAGGTGGATTATGTATGATTTCTTCAGAATTTACAGTTTTACTTTGAGAATTCTACATCATGGCTACAGAGTTCCATCCTAATGACCTCTGAGTCCTATACCTTTACTTTTTTGGTACCTTATTCCTAGCATGTTTTTAATCACCTCATGGAGGCCCCAGATGGGGTCAAAATTTAGAATGGCAAATAATCACTGGATTCAGCTCCTATTTTCCCTCACCTTCCCAACAGATGCTTTAGGTGAGAGGGTGATGTCTTACATCAGCTGTGAGTAAAATGTCTGACACTTCCTATAATAAAGTGCATCATGTTTGTATTATTTTTAGTCTACTGCATAAAATAATGTTATCATCAAAGGCATCCCAAGGAGAATCACATTTTGTAGGATCTGTTTTCTTGTACTTAAATGCATTCGTCTGTTAACTGCACAGTATTCATTACTTCATTTTTTAATTGGTTGTTATGGGAAAAAACCCACACACATTTGGTGTCTGAAGTGTTATAAGTAGAAAAACAGGTTTTCTGTTAGGCATTCAGTAGAGACCAATGGTAGAAAAGGCTGCTGCTGTCATGGAGATATGAGGAGATGGACATTAATCAAATCAAATGTAAACTTGCATTTTGTGGCAAGTATCATGGTGAAGAAGATAAATGATGCTCTGAGACCTGTTACAGGGGAATTTGACTTCTTCGGGGAAATCAGAGAAATCTTTCCTGAGAAAGGAGCCTTTTAGCTGAAATCCAAAGGATAAGTAGTAGATAACTAGGTGAATAGGGTAGGAAAGAGCATTCTAGGCAGTGATGCTAGCATGTGCAAAGCCTTGAGGCAGAAAAAGCAAAGCCAGTTATAGAACTTAATGGAGACCTGTATGCCTGTTGCACATGTAGGAAGGAGAAGTAGGGCATGAGACAAGACTGGGCAGGCAAGCACGGGATGGACCGCAGAGTCTTGCAGGCCATGGCAAGGAGTTTTGTCTTTACCTAAGAAAGACCAATGGAGAGCCGTGAAGGGTTTTAAGTAGGAGCCTGGTAAGATTATATTTGATTTTTAAAAGATCATTCTGGTCACTGTGTGGAGAATGAACTAGGAATGGTGGTAGATAATAGTTTTAATTTTCATTTCAGTCTTTCCCTGCTTTGTGAAACATCCACCCCAAGTATGTGGCAAAATGGATTCTTTTTTCTCTCCTTTTTATCTTAAGTCACTAAAAAATTGGCAGCAAGAAAAAAAGAGGAAAAGTTTTAGTGTGCCTTGATTTTTAGAATATCTCCTGCCCCAAGTTGGTGGACATGAGACCACTTGTTGAGCTCTGGGCCAAAGGCAAGAATGTGCCAAATCTAGAGACATAGGGCAGTCAAAAGAGCCTGCAGAAGTACTTCACCCTGTAGCATAAGGCCTAAAACTGCGGTCTAATATTACATGCTGGCTGGACATCTGGTGAAATCCCAACAACTGAGAATGACTCAACCGCAAGTTTCTCTCCCCAGTCTGCTACTGTGGAAAAGGTCAGCTAGTCAAACAACTTTCCTTATCAAACAGAACAGATGCAGTTCCTGCCAACCTCCGAGTAGTGGGTTTCAGTTCCCCACCAGCCCATGGAATTATCCAGAAGAGCCAATTACATTCTCCTGTGGTAATAAATTGCTGCCAATATCTGTCCAGTGTTGGGTGTCATGTGTTTGGCCATCTCCATAACCCTAGGGTGGGAATCCCTCCCTCACCAACAGGAGAGAAAAGAAATAATTAAAGCACCCCTAATTTCAGGCCAGCCAATCACCCTTAAAATTTAGAGGCTTGGCTTGGCTTCTGCAGAGTCATTGTCTGCACAAAGCCCTGCCTCCTACAGCCATCAAACTGGGACCACCATCCCCATTTATTCAAATAAACTACATGCATGCACTGGGTGTGGTCTCGCGTTTGGCTTCTTGTATATTTCTCAACCTATATTCTAATCCTAAGCAGTCATCATTCTCGGAACTTCTAAGTGTCCCCTGACTCAACTCCTTCTGCTCTCTTTTCAATAGATCTAGACATTACTATCTTTTTCTGCTTTTACTATGATCTCTCAGTTTCCTCTTTTCCAGTCCCAGAAGGATTATGAGTCATGTTTCAAAAGTAAATTATGATCTATGGAGAGGATATTGCATTTCCAATATACTTAGGTTCTTTTAATTATCAAGGTCCCATAAGCCTGAATCTTCAGGAATCAGGAGATGACCAACTTTAACCAAATAACTGCCATACTTGACTGGCTTGGGGAAGGGCCTTACGCAACCCTGTTGAGTCCAGGGAGTTGAGTCATATTGTACTTCCCCAAGAAAACAATAAGCTCCTCAAAGGCAAAGGGCCCATCTTGGATTTGTGTCTCTTAGATGCCTATTCTTGCACAGTGATGCAGTGGGGAAGAGACTCTAGAAATTGACCACCTGGGCTCAAATCCTAGTTCATCCACTAAGATGAGTGGCTTCAGGCAGCTTCTCCAATCCTTGGAAACCTCAGTTGTATCTTTGTGTCCAAGGGCTGTTTTAAGTCTTAAATGTTATACGTGTAAATGTATATAAAGCTCTTAGTCCCTGGCCTGCTACAGAGTAATGACTGAATAAATGTTAGCTATTAATATCATTTAAAGTGCTAAACATATGTCTAACTATGTTAGGTGTTACTGTCATTTGGACGGTGCCCAAGCATCATTCCTAAACTCCAAGCCCATAATTTAACCCCTCTGGATATTCTGCCTAAACAGTTCAGAGGAAAAGCAAACTGGTACAAAGGAGAAATCACTCTCTCTGCTCTCTCCACCCCACCTGCAGGTGCTCCTCCAGAACTCCCAAGGTCAGTTAGTAGCACCACCTGCCATCAGCCCAGTTTCCCAAGCCAGAAATCCAAGGGCCAGTTCCCAGATCCCCTGTCTCCCTTTTCCTTCCTCATTCCATCCAATCTCATAAACTACTCCAGCAACCATTTATTGGGCACGCTTGCACTGTGCAGGTGCCAGGCACAAACAAGTGAATGAGACAGGTTCTTCTGGAGGTTAGGTGTAGTGTGGGAGATAGGCAGGCAACATGTAAAGAAATGAGATTAAAATAGCTTGGGATAAAGAATATAAAAGAAACAAACAGCATGCCATGATAAAGACAATGGACTTACTTCTGATAGGGGTCAGGGATGGCCTCTCTAAGGAAGGGACATTCAAGCTATATCTGAACATCAAGAAGAAGTTGGCTGTGATGAGTTGGAGGAAGGCATTCCAGACAGAGGGGCAGCAAGCACAAGGCCCTGAAGCAGGAAAGAAATGAGTGTGTTCCCAGAAGTGTCAGATGGCCAATGTGACCAGGACATTTACGACATGGTCCCTACATTTTAACTCTACCTAGAAAGGGACACGGGCTTGTTTTCTTACTGCTTTGCAAACTTTGTGGTGCCATCTCAGTGAAATGATAGCTCAAAGAAAGGCAAAATCCATACAGGCAAGAATAATCAAGGGGGGCTTTATGAAGCTCATGGGTTGTGAGCTGACCCTCACTAGATGAAGAGACTAGAATATCTGTTGGGATGAGAAGAGGCATCCCAACAGGACCAGTAGCATGAGCAAGGTCCAGAAAGAAAATGGTATGATATATGCTAAGATTATAACTAGACTTGGCTCACTCCTCAGATTGGAAAGAAAATCAAACAAAGACTGATTTGGGGAAACCTTAAAAAAAAAAAGGCTGAGGTGTTTGAACCAATTGCAAAAGTCAAAATAGACCCATTGTTGGACTGACAGGGAACATGAGGAAGGCAGTGACTTAAGAACATCCTTCAGACAGTCATGAGGATGTTGGTGGAGGGGGAAACTCTGGGAAAGGAGAATACTTAGAAGTCAACTGGGTTCATATAGGAGTGACTCAGTAAGCAAACTGGACTCCTAACTTAGTGGTGGTAATAAAAAAGGAAGAATCGGAGAACTTTTTAAAATTCCTTTAAGTCCAGTAATAAAGGATTATTTAAATAAGGTATGGCACACTCATATAACAGAGTAGTATGCAGCTATTTAAAATGATGCCGTAGGAGAGAAAATGACACTAAAAGATGTTCAAAGCAGAACAAAACCTGGATGACATTTCTTCCTTAAGGTGAATGTGAGCCTTTAATTAGAGCTCATTTTTTCTTCCTGCAAATATACTATTTATTAAAAACCTTTAACCCTGAATACAAGTTTAAGGAGACAAAGAAGAACCACCTCATTCCTCACTGGAATATGCGTGGATAATAACAAATATAATCATTCAGAGATATCAAAAAAGGTCAAGGGCATTTCTTGAAATCCAGAAATCAAGTTTAAAAACCACCTTTAGGGTTTTCCTCTATACGGTTTGTTTTGAGTAAGTCAATTGAGTTGGCATATGGCTGGCTCTATATTTTGCTATGAGCTAAATTCTGCCCCTCCCCTCCCAGATGCAGAGCTTAAAGTCCTAACCTCTGTTATCTCAGAATATTTGGGGATGTAGCTTGAATTGAGATAATTAAGGTAAAATGAGATTATACAAGTAGTCCCTAATCCAATCTGACTGGTGTCATAAAAAGAGATTAGGACACAGGTGCAGAGGGACTATCATGTGACCATACAGGGAAAGATGGCTATCTGTAAGAAAAGGAGAGAAGCCTTAGAAGAAACCAACCCTGCTGACACATTGGTCTTGGACTTCCAGCCTCCAAAATTGTTAGAAAACAAAATTCTATTATTTAAACCACCCTCTGTGCAGTGCTTTGTTATGACAACCCTACCAATATACCTCTCTTCTTTCTTTTTAATTGTGACAAATAATTTTAAATACAAAATCTAAAGCATGGGCCTGGAAGTTCCTCAAATACTTAATTGTACAATTTGCATATGAGTCAGCTATTCTACTCCTAGGTAAAAACCCAAAACAATTGAAAGCAAGGATGCAGATTAGATTCTTGTACACAAATGTTCCCATGGACAACAGCCAAAAGAGGAAAACAACCCAAATGTCCATCAACAGATGAATGAATAAACAAAATGTGACAAATCAACACAATGGAATATTATTCAGCCATAAAAAGAAATGAAGTTCTGACACATGCTATAGCATGGATGAACCTTTCAAACATGATACTAAGTGAAATAAGCCAGACACAAAAGGCCATATACTCTATGATTCCTTTTATATGAAATATCCAGAACAGGCAAATTCAAAGAGACAGAAAGTAGAATAAAGGTTGTCAGAGGCTGGGAAAGAGAGGAATGGGAAGTTAGTGTTTAATAGGTACAGAGCTTCTGTTTAGGATGATGGAAAATTCAGGAGATGGATGGTAATGGTTGCACAATGTTGTAAATGTACTTATGTCACTGAACTGTACACTTCAAAAGTTAAAATCTTAAATTTGTTATGTATATTTACCATAGTTTTTTTTTCGATTCTTGACATGACACTGGGTGTTTTTTTTTTATTAACGTATCATTGATATACACTCTTATGAAGGTTTCACAAGAAAAGCATTGTGGTTATTACTTCGCCCTTATTATCAAGTTCCCCCATATGCCATTGCAGGCACTGTCCATCAGTGTAGTAAGATGCCACAGAGTCACTACTCGTCTTCTCTGTGCTACACTGTCTTCCCTGTGACCCCCCCATGCCATGTGTACTAATCATGATACCCCTCAATCCCCTTCTCCCTCCCTCCCCACCCACCCTCCCCAACCTCTCCCCTTTGGTAACTGCCAGTCCCTTCTTGGAGTCTGACACTGGGTTTTTTGTTAAAGGCTACAAGGGACATATTAGGAATGATAGAAGAAAATTTAATATGAACTGTATATTAGATATTAGCAAATATTAAATTCTTCTTTTGGGGGTATCATTAATCTACAGTTACATGTGCAACATTACGGTTACTAAATTCCCCACTTCATCAGGTCCCCCACACTGACCCCATTACACTCATTGTCCATCAGCATACAAAGATGCTATAGAATCACTACTTGTCTTCTCTGAGTTGTACAGCCC